>VHKM01000004.1:4722500-5087500 GCA_007210695.1 Neogobius melanostomus | reverse complement strand
TTTTCTGCAGTCAGTCAGGAAGGGAGGTGTGTGTAGCTCTCAGACAAGCGCAGTGTGTGCTACTGCTGTGTGTGTTTATGCATCTACTTTGTTTATGAAAGAGGGAAGGACTTTTGTGTGTGTGTGTGGGCATGTGTAATATACCAAGAGGGTGGTATGGTGTACTGTACTGTATGTAAGCGGAGGGCGTGTGTTGGCCGATCGGGTTTAGTATAGTGAGACTTCTCGGTGTGTGTGATTGTGTGTGCATGTGAAGCTGGTGGTTCGGCTAATGCATGTTCCTCTGACTGAGTTATTTTCCTGTGTGCAGAAAAGCAGGTGGAACCTTTGTGTGCATGAGAAAAGTGGACATACTAATCCCCAGTAGACCTTTGTGTATAAAATGTTAGCCCAAATAAAAAAATGTACAAGTACAGTTTTTGCACAGTTTCATAATTGTGTAAGAACTGGTACCACAACCCTTTATTTGGTTGGTTTATATGACAAACATTAAATGGAGTTTTCATTGAAATCACATCACTTGGATGGCAGTAACCAAGGTTAGGCACCGTTAACTTAATAGCCACATATCTGCATGCAATTTTTAGACAACTCAGGATAAACTTGTCCTGTCCATTTGTTAATTTCTTTTTTCGACTCCAAAGTATGATGTATTTTTTGAGTCTGAGGCTATTTCGGATAAGAATATGTGCAAACAAAGCCCAGACGACGTAGGTTTTCCAGTCAATGCAGCATCAGGCTACTCAAAGTTATGGTCATTGATGTGATTAAAAACACTTGCAGGGGTGGTGACAGACTCAGAACTCTTTCACAAAGAGAAACTTATTGAATTGAAACACTAAGCCACTACTCATCCTGGCCTGAATGAGGACATTGACTTTTCAGTTTTCCTTTAGAATGTTCATCTGCCCCTCGGTGCAGTGTGGTGTGTGGGTGGTGTGTGGGCTCTGAAATAAGTAATTAAAAAAGATGGACAAAAAATATGACCTTAATATGCTTTGTACATTTAATGATGTAGGGCTAAGTGTGTATCTGCTGTACTGTCAAGCGTCTAATCCAGGGGTGTCCAAACCTTTATCATGGGGGGCCGCATATTGAAGCGTACATGGGTTGAAGGGCCACAGATCGGTGGTTAGTGCCGCAAAACCTTTGATTAGCAGAGGTTTAAATTGTGCCCCATACCTCTATTTATGCTTAAAAAAAAAGAAAATGTTAGTTTTTAGGTTAGAATTGTGTAGAATTATTACATTTCAAATAAAAAGGACTATCTCTGATGATGTGTACCGATTCAGCAAGAAGGCTGAGGGCCACAAAAAATTGGTCTGAGGGCCGCATTTGGCCCCCGGGCCGCACTTTGGACACACCCTGGTCTAATCTATGTCCTTCATTCAGTGCACTGAGTCTTTGTATTTGAGATTCCACTACAGCTTGGCAGCGAGTACAATTTTTTTTCCCATGAGCGTTATCTCTCATATATCTCCTCCTTTTTCTAATGTAATTTTTTACAACGTATCTTTCTTAGTTCTGTTCTGATATGTCTGTATGGCAGGGAGTTCAGCTTCCTGATGGCCTGGTGTATGAAACTGTTCATTACTTTGAAGAGACTGTGTGATGGGTGCGTAGGGTCCATGGTGATTCTGACGGCTTTGCGGGTGAGACGGGTGGAGTACATGTCCTTAATGGTGGGGAGAGGGGCTCCATAGATCTTCTACGCTACTTTCACGATGCGCTGGAGGCTCCTTCGGCAGGAGACAGTGCTGGCGCATAGTCCCTCTGTAGAAGAACAACACAGTGATGGAGTTGGTCAGGATGCTCTCTATAGTCCCTCTGTAGAAGAACCACACAGTGATGGAGCTGGTCAGGATGCTCTCTATAGTCCCTCTGTAGAAGTTGCACATAATGGAGGCTGGGACTCTGGCTCTTCTCAACTTGCGGAGAAAGTAGAGACGCTGATTACTTTTCTTGACCAGTGATGTAGTGTGCATGCTCCAGTAAAGGTTCTCTGTGATGTGCTGGTCACCCTCTCCACTGCAGCACCGTTGATTGTTAGAGAAGCATGCTGGACCCGCACTCCTCGAAAGTCCACAACAATCTCTTTTGTCTTCTCCACATTTAGAGAGAGATTGTTCTGTGTGAACCACATGGCCAGACTGTTCACCTCACTCTTGTAGTTTGACTTGTCTCTGTTGCTGATGAGACCCACCACTGTTGTGTCGTCTGCAAACTTGATGAAGAGGTTTGGTTTATGGTTGCTTTCCACACTTTGTGCACCCATTGAACTGACTAAATTCCCAAAGATATAAAAACGCACATACTTTTTGACTGCAGGTCCTCTTTATTGTCTTTGAGGAACTGTCCCTTAGCATTGATAGTTGCCCTGAACTCTTCTTCCCACCTTTCACTCCAAAGACCTGACATTTTCAAATACTGTTTGTCAGATTTATGCAGCCATTGTAAGAGCCCATGACCAATATCACAGAATCTCCGTAATCTCCTTTCGTGTGTGAGTGCATCTGAATCTAATCCAAACATATATACGGGAGTGACACTGTTGCGTGACAATGGCTGGCTGCCTTGTATGTTATGTGTGTCCTCTGTGTGCGCACTTGGGTCTCTGTATAGAATGCACTCTGATGTGTTGTTACTGTTTAGCAAGTGTGAGAATGCTTTTCTTTGTAGAGACCAAGGAAAGTGTGTGTTTCCAAGCCGGAACGTGATACTGTGTGTTGGATATTTGAGAGGTGTGTGTGTGTGTGTGTGTGTGTGTGTGTGTGTGTGTGTGTGTGTGTGTGTGTGTGTGTGTGTGTGTGTGTGTGTGTGTGTGTGTGTGTGTACAGTGTTAGCAAGGGGAGGGAGTGTGTGAGCTGGGTGAGGGAGGAGAGAGGGAGAGAAGATATTTGTGCGCTGTGTGTGTGTGTGTGTGTGTGTGTGTGTGTGTGTGTGTGTGTGTGTGTGTGTGTGTGTGTGTGTGTGTGTGTGTCTGTCTGATGGGGAGGGGTGTGTGACTGAGAGCCTGTTTGCGTGCCTTCTGTGTGTGTCTGGGCCAGAGAGGGGGGAGGGTGTCGGGCTGTGTGTGCGCACATGTGGACTGTGCAGAGTGTGGGTTTGTTTGTGTGTGTTTTTTGTGTGTTCAGTGGCTGCATTTGTACAAGTGAAGAAGGTACTGCAAGAGGAGCAACGAGAGAGTCAGAGATCGTTGTAAAGGCTGTGGTGGAGAGGGCGGTATTTGCCTGGTGTCAAAGATCCCAAAACATCCTAGTATCAGGAGCGGGCACATGCAAAAACACTTGATTGATTAGTTCTGGTGTCTTCAGTTTATAAGAATCTATTATCATGGCCCAAACTTTATATTACATGTTAGAAGCAATGCAGACCATACACTCATGCAGACCTAGGAAGAAACTTACGCAGATCAATATACTATGGCCAGCATCTAAGCTCTTTTCCATTTATTTTGCTGTACATGTTTTGATATCCCCATTTCACGTATTACTTTCTAACATGAAAAACCTGCTAAAATAGTCCTTTAAATCTTGTAATTGTATCTTTGTATGCATTTGTATTGGTAGACTTTATTGTCCCCACAGAGAAATGTTGTCCTTTGCATTTGTCCTTCAGTCATGACTCCAAGGCAGCGTTTCTCAAACCTTTCGCGCCAAGTACCACCAGACCTAAACACATCAGGACTAAACCGGGTCTGAAATAGACCTAAATTATGTGTGAACTGGGTGTAAGCCATGTCTTCATCAGAAAAGGACACCGAACTAAAGCATAAATAAAATAAGATCACAATTCACCTGTCATAAAAGGTGAGCAACTAGTGCAGATCAGATTTTTGGTCAGTTAGGGCGTAGCGGGTATATTATGCATGTTTTAGTTTTATGACTCAAAATAGAACAATGACTGATGTGATCGATGACAAAAGTATACAAGGCAAGGTACAAACTGTTACCAAGCTAATTACAAAGAAGGTTCCAAGAACGTACTGGTTGTTATGAATTACGTGACAAATTAAACTTTAGGATTCAGAAACATAGCACAACTTTGAAAAGTTTTAGTCCAACAGTTAATGGGGTACAATTGTGGAATAAACTGGAGATGGAGTTGAAACGATGTCCAAACATCAACCTGTTCAAATATAAACACAAACAAAAGACTTTTGAAATATATAGAGAGGAAGAAATGCGTTGCCACTAGGGGGAGCAGTAGGATCAATTATGTGTGTTTTTTCCTCAATCAATCAAGGAAGAGTGTTGCTGCTTGGAACGGTTGTCATTCTATTGCTCAAATTTACAAATTGAGAATTAGGGTAGGCAAGTTATGAATCTGTTGAGAGGGACCCTTGTCTTTTAATGCACCACCCAGCATATGAACTCTATCTACGAAATCAGCTGTTAGGGCAGCTGGGTGGGGGTTTGTGGATGGGGAGCTACTGCCCTCTTCAACTGGCCCGCTCTACACCCTGGCTTTTTAATGCACCACACTATGCAGGGCTTACATCATACTTCACACATAACTCAATTAAATAAATAAGTAAATAATAATAATAAGAATGATAATAATTAAACTCAAATTAAAATTGTATTGAGCATGGTAATGACAGCTGGGAAGTAGCAAGATCTCGGAAAATATAATAAGTATTAATGCTTTTTAATGCATTACACTATGTAGGGCTTTCATAATACATTATACATGAAAAAATAAAAAATAAAAAGAGGAAATTGTACACAAACTGATATTATACTGAGGATGGTAATGACAACTGGGAAGTAGCAAGATCACGAAGTATAATATGTATTGCATACGTGCCTTTATAACATAAAAATAGTGACTTCCGGTAATGTTACCAAGGTTTGGCATTGGTAACATGCTGAAATATATTATATTAAGGGTTGCCTTTTGTTACTTGCTTTGTACTAAACATCGTACATGAAACGAGATCGTGGTTGTCGTAGTGCTTTGTTTCTGTTATCTATATGAGCATTTCAAACAATACTTTGTAATTTGGTCTGTGTTAAAAAAAGCCGCTTTGAAGTGTAACTGGTTCTCCTTTGACATTGATGAAAATCAAAATATGATGCTGCTAATTGTATGATTGATAATGTAATTGCAATAGGATAAAGTTATTATTATTATAGTTCTGTCATGTAATGTCTTTATGTAAATGCTATATTGTAAATGTTGTATTGATTTTGGGGGTGAGCGCTTATAAGCTCTTGCTTCAGCCCACTCCTTTTGAGCAGAATGTTTACAGCTCAAATAAACTAATAAACTAAAGTATATTGTGCTAACTAACTAACTAATAATTCACAACTTGTGTCTGTTCAGGCGTGGATGTGGGAGGAAACGAAAGGGGACCCCTGTCAAAGTGTTTGTGCGTGACTCCAGAGAAGGCGCTGTACAAGGTGTGTGGTGTGTCTTATGTTTAAAAATCAGTTTTTGACCACAGCCTGAAGGATTCATGGCCTGTTACAATGTGCGAGTCTTTTTTGCACCAATATGTTGTTCAAGTGGATCAATGTTGTTCACAAGTTTGACTTCTGTTGTTCTGTAGGTAAAGGAGCTGCTGTGAATAAAAATAAGACCGTGTCTCCTCACAAACTGTAAGTTACCTTTACAGCTAGAAATATACTTTCAAAAACAATTGTCCAGTGCCGTGTCAATGTTATTTTATCATTTTGGTAATTTTATAAGTTATGAGAATCTTTCTTTTTTTTAATTTTTTTATGGTAAATACGCAAACCATTTTAAAGGAACAGGCCACCGTTTTTCCATACCGAGATATGTTCTTACCTGAGCTTAGACGAGTTGATACATACCTGTCTGGGCTCTGTGCGTGCCCTCAGTCATGCAAAATTACCAAAGATGTTGTTAGCATTTGGCCTCTCCCAGTATATTCCTATAGCTCCAAACGGGGTGAAGTTAGAAGCGACCAAGCTCTTCCAGGGGCACAAAGACCAGACAGGTATGTATAAACTCGTCTAAGCTCAGGTAAGAACATATCTCAGTATGGAAAAACGGTGGCCTGTTCCTTTAAGTGGGTACATCATATTTTATGCCACCTGTAGCATAAAACATGGTGTGCTTTATCATTTCCATACATAAAAATCAGGAATCCTCATCCATTTAGATTTACAATTACAATAGAAGCATTCTCCAGATGCAAAAAAGTCAATAATGTTTTGTGACTAAACAAGTCATGTCCTCAGAGCTGTGTTTTAGACTGAAGTTTCAGTCTCAGGAAGATCCAGCTATCCAGCTTCCTTCCTTTTTCTACCACTCTATCCGAGGCCGGATCGCCGTGGCTGCTGTCTTAGCAGAGATGCCCTGACTTTCCTGCTCTTCTGGTCCTTAGGCGATCCCAGGCCAGCTCAGGGACATGGTCCCTCCTCACCGTATCTTTAAGGGAGCTCCTAGCCACCCTGCGAAGGCAACTCATTTCAACCGCTTGCATCCGCAATCTTGTTGTTTCGGTCATTATCCAGATCTCATGAGCATAGGCTCATAGGTCTCAGCTCCTTCTTGGAATGGAATTGAGAATAAGACCTTGAGATACTTTAAGTCCTCCACTTGAGGCAAGGACTCCCCACTGACCTGGAGAGGGCAAGCCACCATTTTCCAGTGAACCATGGCCTCGGATTTGGAGGTGCTGATCTTCATCCCAGTCGCTTCACTGCGGCAAATTGCCCCAGTGGACACTGAAGGTTCTGAGTTGATGAAGCCAACAGAACCAGCAACTTTGATCAAACGTTGTAATACTTAACACTCGGCTAACATACTGTAACTGCAGAGACTTTAGAAACATGCACATATTCAAATAATTGACATTGACAGGTGTTTACTGTTCATTTCTTTCAGTCCTAAAGTCCCCTTTGGTATCAAGAGCAGTTCTTTCTCCACACTAGCTACACCTGCTGCTTCTCCACTCCCTACAGCAGCAGCCTCTGCTCACACTCCTCCTCTTGTCAGTTCTGCATCATCCCCACAGGCCCCCCCTCTGTCCCAGGACACACCTCCAGTTCTCCTCCTGCACCCAACTGTCGCATCCGGGAGGTCCACTGTGGCAATCAAGTTCGTCTTGTGGTTATCGCCATCCAAGACATCACAAAAGGAGAGGAGATCACCGTGGACTATAGCCTGATTGAGTGGGGAGAAAACCTGGTCAGTATTTCGTCATTATTAGGCTTATGCAAACATTGGATTATTTATTGATTTTTTTTTCTTATTATCTTTCTCAAGTGTATACAATTTGTATATATTGAGCTTAAGCGCAAACATCATAAATCAAACATGACTGACATGGCCATGTTTGTTGCAAGCAGGTAGCATCGTCCATAGATTTATACCAACCAAACCATAAGTTCAGGAAAGAGTGGATAACTAACTACTCGTGGATTGTGACACAATGCTTTAAAGAGAATGCAAAATTTCTTTTTGTTTTTAATTACACAAACTGGGTATCAATTCAGTGTGACAACACAATCCCAATCCCTATTCTCAAGGTATACATTCTACAGTAGAGTTACTATGGCAATGGCTTAGTGCTAGTTCAATTTGTACACATGGCAGTGTAGCATCAGTAACCATGATTATAGGTTTCATCCTTTTCCCCCTCATTTAAATGAGATACAATATAGATAAATATGGTTTCTACTCATTTCTATTCAGAATAAAACATATTTATGAATGTTTTAATTTGTCCTCTCTTTGTCATATAGGGATTCCGAGGAAGTTTGTCCCCAACACAAATGGAATATAACTTTGAAGCAGAAAACAACCACAAAGTCAAAAAGGTAAACTTTTTAGTGATAACAAGCAACAATTAACAGTGTCGTGCAGACAATGAAACAATCAACACTCTAAACAGAAAATATTTCACATGAAAATGTATTTAATATTGAATTATTTATCTAACTAGAGATGTTGAAGGTTCAGAATCTCATTTACAGGTTAGTTAAAGAGGAGCCCAATGGATGCACTAGTATCATACACCCACTCACTATCCTAATTAACTTAATGTTGTTTTCCCATTCATTATTGCACATGGTATTGTTCTTGCAGGAGGATGAGCCTCTCCCTCTAACTGTCCCACACCAAGAGCAGGTTACCTCCTCATGGCCCCTTTCTCCATCAACCTCTCTGATATCACACTCGGAGGCCAGTGGCTCAGAGCGGGAGGAAGAGGACCGCAGTCCACAAGGACAAACACCCCAGCGCCAGAAGAAGCACAGAAGCACTCCCTCAAAGAAAAGGACGCCCCATCGGACATCGCCCGGTCGTGCTCAGCAGATTAGAGCCAGCCAATCTCTTCCACTGCCGCTGCTTTCTTCACCCTCCTCCTCATCTTCAGGGAAGCCAGCGTTTAAAGCTCCTCTCCGGACTGCAGGGAGCGTCAGAGGCATCTCCACAGAATGCACAACCCAAACCTGTGAGTTTTGCGGGCGCCATTTCCGTTCCCTGGCCGTCACTTGGACAAGCATCACGCCCATCAGCCGGAGGTGTGCTCTGCCCTGGTGGAGAGCTACACAAAGATGCCTCACTTACAGGCCCAGAGCACCCTTTCTGATGTTACACACTGCCATTTCCCAGTGCAAGCAAAGCCGTCAGGGGAGGCAGACGCCCAGGACCAGTTATCAAATCCACCCACGGTAACAGAAGATCATCATTCGCCGGCCATGTCTCCACGTGCGCTCACCCCTCCTCCAACACTAAGCGCGGTGGCCAGTTCGGTCTTGAAGAGAAGCCCAACTTCTACAGCCCGGACCCCTCTGAAGAAAGGGGGTAAAAAGAGGTCAAAGACAGGCATGGAGGACGAGGAGGGAGCGGATTCTGGACCAAAAGGGACAAAAGGGGAAACTACTTCTGCTCAGAGTCCATCCAGTAAAATGGAGGCAGATGACAACGAATATGATGCTGAGTATGACAGTGGGACTGAAGACACAGAAACACCATTAAGGTACTAAAGCTTTTTAGTTGGTGTTCATTAAAGGCCCTATACCAGATTTTATTCTACTAGTGGAACAAAGTAAATTGTGTCCTCCTTCAATTGTGATAGATAAATGTGGGGAAACATACCGTGCATTTAATTACAAAGCGTTTGTATTATAAACTTGGAGGCCTGTTTTCTAGCATTTCTGTGTCAGTGACCCTGAAAAGTGACCATACAAGTTATGAAATGTGCTTATATAAAATCATTATAAACTCATTACTGTTAAGAATTGGGATGTTAGAAATGTTTAGGAAAGTTAAAAATGAGTTTGGACCACAACAGACAATAGGATTTACTGGCTCTGTTTTTGTTTTATTGTATGTAAACAAAATGGCCTTTAAGTTTTTTGGTAGGTTCTTCCAAAATGCAAAAGAGTAGCAAATGACAAATTAGATGTGACCACCACCTGCATTGTTGTCGGGGCGACAGTGGCACAGTTTGTAAAGCAGGCCATCTCATGATCGGAAAGTCAGGGGTTCGAATCCTGTGCACACTGTTGTTGTGTCCTTGGGCAAGACACTTCTCCAGTGTCAGCGTACACTGGTGTATGAATGGGTGAGTGGTTTCTTGCTGTAAAGAGCTTTGAGTGCTGTTGTCGGTGGAAAAGTGCTGTATAAGTTGAGACCATTTACAATTTGCAAACCGCACACCTCTAACAGTTTTATCAATAATGTACTTGAATTATGAAGTAACTTAAAAATGAGAAAAGTTACATGAACAGTTGACTTAAAGAGGGGGTATTATGCTTTTTTCAATCACATAGCACCAGTCTATAGCATACTACAATGATGACGTAACCTTCTGTTGGTCTGTATATGCAGTAAATTAAAATAACTGCCTTGAATAAAATTGCTCTCTCAAAATGGCTGTACTGAACATCTTGAAATAGGCCTCTGTCTCTTTAAGAAGCTTTCCGACACGCCCCCTTCAGCACACTGCTGTGGAATTTAAACAACACTACTGTGTGGGGAGGGGCTCTGCTGAGCTGAGGAGCAGTGGTTGGTGGCTTGGCTGGTTACAAAAGGTCCAGAGGCGTCTCCAGGAGGTGGGGGCGTTCCTAGGAGGACTGAGGCATAGCTACACCTAAAATGGCTGCCGTCTAAGTTTTTACTGATTACTCAAAAATATGTGAATGAGCCAAGGCAACACTCCAGGCATGTGTTTAATGAGGGAATGACATAATAACATGATATAAAGCTTGAAAAAGTCGATTTTACATAATACCCCCCTTTAAGATATTTGCACACTGAGTGGGGCTTTGATAAAGTGTTCAGCATTAAATCCTGTATTCTTTATGTTGTTAATCCAACCGTGTCTGTCTTTTCTTGCAGCTCTCCGGGACGTCCCCACATGCTGCCTCTCCTCTCCTCGTTGTCGTCTCTAGTTCTTTACCTGCGACGACTGCAGCACTCGGCTTTCCTGTCTCTGTCCCGGCAGCTGCAGTCAGCCGAGGCCTGGAGACTTTTGTGCCACTCCAGCCTGTCACTGCTCATACTGTACAACAGACGGCGTGAATGTGAGGTCTCCAAACTCTCGATCTCCGAGTACCACGCTCGCGTCATTCCCCAGTGTCCTGCCCCCGTCCCACCTGGTGCCCCGCCCGCTCTTACCCCCTGGAGGCCTCTCTCTCCCCATTTGAGCGCCTGGTACTGACCCACCTGCCCAGAGTGGGTGTTCAGGGTAAACGTGGACGGATTCAGCCGCTTATTCTTCCTCCTAACTGTGAGCCCTGTCTGGAGCTCCTCTTACAGACTCGCGAAGGCGTTGGTGTGGAACCCGCTAACCCCTACATGTTCGCGCGGCCATACCACTCTCCAGCCACCCCGCTCAGAGGCATCGAACTGCTCCGTAGCTTGGCCCGCTCCAGTGGTATTCGTAACCCCCGCACTCTGACCCAGGCCAAGGTGCGGAGGCAGGTAGGCATCCTCTCCCAGCTCCTGCTCCTGGGAGAGGGGGAGGAGCCTGGGCAGCCCAAGTCCATCGCCGTGGAAAGGCTGGAGCGCTTTCTGGAGAGAGAGTACCATGTGACTCAAAACTGCGCCGACATTGGCCAAGACCCGGGACTGATGGGCAGAGTGGGCCGGGTGGTGCTGTGCGGAGAGCGGGATGGGGTGCTCTTTAGAGGCATGAGTCTCAACCACATCTGTCTGGAGCTGGATGGTGAGTTAGGAGTGACTCATATCTGCTCAGTTCAGGAATTCACAAGCCACAATCATATTCATCATGAGGGTTTTACTCATTGTTTGATATAATAAAAAGTTGGTATTATGTATAGATCAGTGGTTTTCAACTGGGATAGCTTTGGGACCCACTTTCAGCCTTTCATGTCAAGCTGCAAACCTTGTTGATACTTCGCAGTTTGTCCCTGTTTTAGTAAATTTAAGGCCAAAAGTTACAGTATTTCCAACAGTATTTTGATTCGAGCACTAATCATGGGGCAAACATTTTCAAAACAGTTTATCAACAGGGATTTTAGCAAAGGTCTGTAGCCCCCTGAAAATGGTCCCACAACTCAACCAACAGCTGCAAATCCTGGATCTGCATTAATCTATAGAATGCGGCAAAAACATGGCATAAATAAGAACAGGTATGCCTTATAAAATCACATGAAGGTATCTCACCAAACCAAAGTGGTTATTGAGAGAGTTACTGGCCAAAATAGAAGTGTCTTGGATAGCACTATGTTGACATAGAAAACCTTCATGTGTGTCTTCTTCGCAGTGATGTCAGAGAACTCGGACGACGCCTATTCAGAGAGAGAGTCCGATGGAGAAACTGTGAAAGAGAAAGCAGAGCCTTCAGCGTCAACCCTTTTACAGACCCCAGCTCCTGCTCTGTCAAATGTCAAGACCAAGAATAACAGACGCAACAAAAAGCCCAAAATCACACACGTTCCTTCAGGTCCTTTGCTAATCCTTCCATCACCTACCAGTCGTAGGGGCACAGGTATGTGTACAGTTATTATACTTTATTTTCAGCTGGTGGGTTGGGTGATCACAGTTCATCAATATGAAGTTTGTCAGCTTAATCCTCTATCCATTTCAGAGCAGTGTGAATTTAGTTGTCCATAATTAGTTTTGTCTGTATTTAATGACTAAAACTATGACAAAATGTCTGGATATTTTTTATTGCGTAACAAAAGACATTTTGAAAATTTTTACCTAATTCCAAAGGCAATATTTGGCATCAGGTGCTTAAACCTAAAGACATTATGAATCCTTTTGTATGTGTATAAACTACAAAGATAAAAGTATATACTGTACACGAAAAATGGCCAAAAAATTACATTTTGCATTGTTGGATCTTAACAAGGTTCCAAGTAGAACTTCAATAGGCAACAAGAAGAAAAGGGAGTGAGACAAATAAAATTGTTGAGCAAGCGTTTTATTGAAGACAAGCATTAAACTGAAATAGGCTGTTTTGCAGCTGATCAAAAGTTTAAGACCATGTGCCTCTAAAAGGCCAAATCTGTGCAAAAATGTGGATCCAGTGTCATTTTGTGTCAGGTAATCACACTGTCATAACGTCCTGATGGCAAAGGCTAAATAATAATAATAATTTTGAACGTGGTCGGATTGTTGAGCAGCATAAGCAGAGCCTCTCAGGTGGGCTGCAGTAAGACAGTCATTTGTAATGTCTTAAATGAGGGTTATGGAACAAAAAGGTCAAGTGTAAGACTCATGTCACCAGCGCTGAGCTGGAGGATCAGATTGGCTGTAGGATCCTCGACCAAAATGAAGGCCACAATTGGAGGGAGCCAAAACTAATGTTTGTGTTCTTTTGTGCAATAGTAATTTGCAGCTGAACATTAGCTCAATACACACACAAAAATGGATGAAGACTTCTTGTCTGGATTTATTTCCGTGTTCCTCTTGGGTTTGCAAACATGTGTCTAATGATCAAAATAGTGAATTTTCTCCATCAGTGTTAATGACTTATGATGTTCCCCACTGATCTTTTTGTGTCTAAGATTTCTAGACTTCTAGACTGACTAAAATCTTCACAATAAACATTATTGTCGATAAATCACATGTTGATTCTAAGAATATACTGTATGTATCTTTCATATAACACACAAAGGCAAACAAATCGTATTGATAATTCAGTAGAACATTATGACATGAAAATGTCAAATTTAACTTTTTAAAGTTGAATTAAAATCCATAAGATTATTGAATGTTTGGTGTATTTGTAAAGATATCAAATATTTTAAGAGATTTATGCAAGAAGAAGTCGAAAAAGTATTAATGTATGGTATTTTTAGGGCTGTTTGTATATGTGTACATTTTTGTACACCAGGTTTGTAAAAGGATACAAAGTTGTAAATCTCTCACTACAGAAAAACTAATGCAGTAGAATCAGTTTTGGTCCTCATCTTTGACACATCCAAGGGTCTAAAAACCCATCAAAGAACCAGCTCTCTGCTATTGAAATTGAAAAAAGGCGTGTACAAACTACATTTTTGTACACAAGGGTCACGAATTATGCAAAATTTGAGGATGACACAAACGTTAAATACTGCTGTAAATAATGATGGACGTTCTTTTTCTCTCATAACACCAACCTATTCAGTTCAGGTTTAGTTTTGACTTACACATTTCCAAACCACGCAGGCGTGTATAGCCATTATAAATGATGGTAGTGGAGCACAATTAGCACAATAGTTATAATTCATTTTCTAAAAGCATGTTCTGCTGTCACAGGGAAGCGGGGTGTCCTGAAGCGTCCCTGGTCTGAAGCAGAGCGCGCGGCGGTGGAGGAGCATCTGAACCAAAACATCACTGAGCTTCGAGTTCCTGCCAAAGCCGACTGTGAGCGCTGCCTGCAGAACAGCCCGCTGCTCGTCAACAACCACCGCGACTGGAGGGCGGTCAAGTTCTACTGCCACAACCGCATTCAGCTGTTAAAGAAAATCCAGAGACGAGAGAGACAGCTCCAGCCTCTGTCTGTCTGCTGACCGGAGACAAGGCTGATGATGATGATGATAATGATGACACTGAAAACAGACCAATGGTTTCATTAACCTCTTAACCCCACCTGAACTGAGCACATTTTCTCCTGTTTTAAGCTTCTTGAAAAAAAAAAAAGTCAAAACAACAACAAAATGAGACAAAACCGAGGATGAAAATGCAATAAAAGAGCAATAAAAATGTGACAAAAAGGCGACGAAAATGCAACAACAAAAAAACAACAACAGGAAATTAAAAAATGTGTTTTGTACCAATTTCTTTCATGGTCAATTTTATCATCTTTTTATTATCTTTTATTTTTATAAAGAGAAGTTCATTTTGCGTATGCCCAGTTGCCAATAACCTGGGAGGTGATGCGATAAGAAAAGGGTTTGTTGGTGTGCCTGTGTTTTATTCAGCTTTGTTTGTGTACTGCAACAGGAAACAGCTCAATGTGCCCAATGACCAACAAATCTTTCAAATGAAACTCAAATGATAAAATACTCGTGCATCAGAGCCAGGCAACGGACATTTCTGTACAGCTGTAAATAGAACACATGAATATAACCTGACTTCATTGTTGTGTATTTTTGTAATTATATACTGTATAGAGAGAGAAAATAAAATGTGTTTTCATGTTTAGTTTAGTTTTGTTGCCTGCAGTTCACTATTTGAACATTAGGGGAGGCTGACATCGCCCAAATCAAAAGAATGTGAATTAGCTTTTCTTTCTTTTCTTTTCTTTTCTTTTTTGCCTACATGCTCATGGAAAGAAGAGCATGGTTTCATTTTGTTCATATTTAACGAATACCTTGTCCATTGACTATCTCTCGAACATCTTATTTTATACAACAATATAAGATCAGTACATTGATGACTTTACAATCTGGCATTTTCTTCTGAAATGTTATCACTTTTTAATTTTGCTCTTTCTTATAGTATGCTATTTGGATGTGTTCAACCTCCCACACCCCCACCTTTTTTTTTCTCCAACTTTTTCTCAAATATATAAAATAGCCTTGTTTCAGTTTGTACAGAAGATGGCAGTAGAGAGTCTCGTCCCCACAGCTAAGAAAATATCCAGTGATGGGAGAAGTAAATATTTTTACTTAAGTAAAGTGCAGATACAGGACCAAAAATGTACAAAAGTAAAAGTATCTGACATAATGTTTACTTACGTAAAAGTATGCATTGTAAAATTTACTTTATAAGTAAAAGAAAAGTATTCTAGTAAGGAAGAGTTCAATGTGTAGGATTTTTTAATCATTTGAATCAAACCAGGTCAAAAACAGGAACTAAACCATGTCTAAACCAGATCTTAACAAGGTCTAAAGGAGTAAACCACTAAACAAAGTCTAAACTGGGACTAAACTAGTTCATCGTAGATCTGTCACTTTGAAAACAAAATACTTTTACTTTTAACCCAATTTAAGAATGCAGTGGGGTAGAAAGCACAGATACAGTAGTGAGATACACTAAAATGTAGTGAAGATA
The DNA here is from genome assembly GCA_007210695.1 of Neogobius melanostomus. Classification (NCBI taxonomy): domain Eukaryota; kingdom Metazoa; phylum Chordata; class Actinopteri; order Gobiiformes; family Gobiidae; genus Neogobius; species Neogobius melanostomus. The sequence continues at coordinate 5,072,068 of VHKM01000004.1, read as the reverse complement.
AAGTAAAAAGCATTCATCATAAAATAACTTCAGTAAAGTAAAAGTACCTATAATTTGTACTTTTTACTTGTACTTGTGCTTTTTAACTTTGTTACCTTCCACCACTGAAAATATCAGTGTGATTCATCGTGGTTTACAGTCTACTTTCTATTTGTGAAATTTGTGCATGATGTTTTAAAACCGATAGTTTGGGACACTGTCCAATAGGATTTCATTGGTGTAACAGTGTGTTATTCTTTAATGTAGTCGAGTCCCACTGAATTGCTTTCTTACAGTCCCCATAAAGTTGCCAGAACTGAACAGGATCTTTGCATATGGTGTTTTTAACACCATAACCAGATATAACCCAAACCAAAAGTAAAGTTGGTCTGAATGAGGCCTTGACCAGCATTCACAAGGTGGTAAGGCCACATTTACAGGTTACTTAGACCTATTTGAAACACTTAAATGTAGCTTACTATACCATATTATAATCAATCAGGCAAATGTAATTTCTCGGACCTACAGGTCACAGGTAAATGTATCCTAATTAGTTTGGCTTACACCTTTTAGAACATAAGTAAGAGGCTAGCCAACACACTGCAAAAACACAAAAATAAATGAAAGGGGGAAAGAACAATAGCATTCATCTTTTTGCACTTAAAAAAAGATAGCCTTATACCAAATCCAATTTCACTTTTAATAAAAATTCAATCATATTCCAATGGCAGATATTTGTACCTGGCAAGTCAGATATAGGCCACCCAAATCAAGATCATCAAATCACCTGCATTTATGCTCCAAGTAATGTTTGCTGTAGACCCAGATCCAGATCATTTGACTTGCACTGTGATGATCAATGTAACAGCCTGAATCGGGAGAAAAGTCAGTAAACATGTTGAATGAACCCCTATAGCCATGAGGCTGCATGAGTCATTAATGTCAAGGATGAAAAGCAGCTCACATTGACAAAGCTGTGTTCAGGGCACCCACACATGTTTATTGTAGGCTAAGGCTAATGCACTTTTGCGTGTCCTTGATGGTGTTCAGAAAAAAGAAAAAAATGAAGTGCCACCAGAGCATTTTCAAATATTCGTCCTCAACTCAACCTAGTCCAGTCCAGTCGACAATTTAAGCTTCACTACGAATGACGGGAAATGTACACTCGTACATTTTGTATTCATTTTATCATTCTGGATTTGGTTGTGGTGGTGAAAAAAGCCAAACCTGAAACCTTGAAGTGACTAAACAGAAAAACAAGCCTATTTTTTGTGTCCTTGTGAGAAGTTGCTCTCCATCAATCAAAGAAAATTTTAAAAATAAATTAACAGACCTCGATTTCAAGGGAATTATTTTCACTTTTTTTAATTTTAATTTTGCATTGGTGCAACAGTTCAGTGATAAACAAATCGAGCTGTCATGTCAGAGTCCAAAGCCAATGTTAATCCAGTTTGAGACACATTCAATAATAATGACCAAGTGCTTAAACGCTGTAGGTGGTTTGGCCAATTCCTCGCCTGAAAGCATGAACGCCACAATGTAAAACAACATTTTACACACTGTAGAAGTCTGGGCTCAATTGGTTTTGTTGAATTGAATGCTTGAACATAATTTAACTTAACAATAAGCCCACAGCCCAGCACAGATTACGTTTTTTAATTATTTTGTATTCTATCGTTTTCCTTGAGAGAACATTTTCCTGGCTACATGGACTTCAATAACATCGAATGAAATGGATTTGTGATTAACTATAAAATAGAGGAATTAAGTGAAAGGGTTTTCTCTAAAAAGTGAAAACAGGCCTTAAACAATTCCACATTTTGATGACACAAGGGAGTCTCCATGTCCTCATATGATCAGGGGTTAATCCAATTACTTTCCCCACAAAACTGTAGTGTTCCTATATGAATGTGTCTCTAGGTTGAAGACCCTAAATCTATTTGCTTAATTTTGTACTTGTATTCAATAGCTTCTCAGTTCATATATAAACATTGGTTTAGGTCATGCAATTGCAAGCCTCCTTTCATAATTAATGATGACTTATTAGCCTTCTAATTGGCTGGGGACATAGCCAACGATACCAGCAGTGTTTGGAGAGTAGAATTTAGGCAATTATGTTCGAGTTTCATTGTTTATGGACTAATTTAGCAATAAAGTCCCGTAATACTGGGGCTTCTTAATGCGACATCAGATTATACGTATTTGTAACAGATTACTAGTATGATTTCTTTAAAACATATTTCACAATAATGACAGATTGTTCAACAGACTGAACAGACAACTCATGATCACAGTTTTTATGTTTATTGGGTAGGGACAGTGCAAGTTAATGAACAAGCCACACCGGATTGTATCCTTGGGCTAATTTCCATCCGTCGTCCCCCATGCGCACTCTCAAACACACTCTCATTCATCCTGGCCTATTGTACATGTTTTTAGTGGTAGGGGAAACCGGAGTACCCGGAGGAAACCTACGCAGACACAGCAGAATCAAACCCGGACCTTCTAGGTGTGAAGCACGAGCGCTAACCACTGTACTACTGTGCCGCCAGTGGCGGACTGGCACCAAAAAGAGGCCCTGGCAATTTTAGCAGAGAGGCCACATTTGTCTTCAAAAGGCGGCCGCATCTCCGCTTTATTTATTTATTTAGCCTTTTTATATGGTTGTGCGCCACAAGTTGTGATGAGCGGCGAGCGAGCCGCTGGTGGTGCTGCCGCTTGCAGCCATTGCGCCAATAGGCGGCCGCTTCCTCGCTTTATTTAGCCTATTTATTTGTTTGTGATGCGGCCACAACAAGTGATGAGACCAGGCGGCCGCAGTGGCATTTGCCCACATTGCCCAATGGCCGGTCCGTCACTGTGTGCCGCCATAATCCAAATACAGATTATATAGATGTATTAAGAGGAATGTTTATGGATTTTACATTAACAAGCCATGCATCACAGACAATGGTGACAAGGAGGGTTAAGTGCCTCACCCAAGGAGCTGGGATCAAACCACTGACAGAGACACAATATAATGTCAAGAATTACTTTTATATAATTTCTTTTTTCATTTGTTGATGACTCATGCAAAGGAGTGAACTGTCTATGTAAATAAAAAGGCAACACGCTGAAGACACAGTGGACTCGACTAATAATCACCTCAGTTTTCTGAAAACCGCTGTGACAAAACAACACTGCATGTATTGATTTCAAAATGACATGCCTGCAACCAACGGAAAAAGCTGATTCATGGAGAAGGACAAGTAGCTTTCAGCATCAGCTTACTAACATCTAGTTTTAATGTTTGTTTGTTTGTTATGATGTGACATGTTGTATGTATCACGTTTTTAAAACTTCATTTTCCTCCTTTTCTTTTTACTAGGGTCTTATTTTCTACATTATTAATCAATATATCAATATTTCGATCCCACCATACACATATAACTAATACAAATAGAGGGTGCACAGGCTACTGAACATTATGTACATGAGCAAGTAACCACACAGTACTTTTACTTCTTCTTGAGCAATTATTTCTGATGTATTGGTACTCTTACTAGAGTGAAACATTTTATAAGATACGTGTATTTGGCCCACAGTAAACTCTTGATCATGGATCGTGTCATAGAGTTGGATTATGTCACCGGGGGAGGATCGTTATTGGCCCCTATGCGGGTGTGTATATATATATATATGACTTTTGGTGTGCGGGTAATCATAAGAACTGCATGGGGTGTTTTGTAGTGACTGGACTAACAGGGTTAATAAGACCAATCCCCTACTGACCTTCCCCATTGGTCACCTGCCCCAGGGATTGACAATAAAAAGCACTGACTGTGGGGTAGGGGGAGGGAACCTTGGGCTGGAGGCAGACAGACAGACAGACAGACAGCCAGCCAGCCAGCCAGCCAGCCAGCCAGCCAGCGAGCCGGCGCGTGAAGAGAGGCAGGACGCGGAAGTGGGAAGCAGGGACAAGCAAACGGAGCTGAAGCTGTGGAGGCGGCGGCGGTACTACTGGAGGGATCCGGACCGAGCAGTGAGCCCAGGTGCCTGCTTTCAACACGCTCTGACAGATACGTGAAGGAACGTGAACTAACTACTGCCCAGTGTGCGTGTGTGCATGGTTTGCCTTGGTGCGCCGTCCTTCCTTCTGCCTGTTTGTCAGAGCCTGGGTGAGCTGGAGACGCGGGGAGCCGCAGCTGTGCAGCAGGCGACGAGTGGGCTCAACGCACCGGAACCCGGATCACTCGGCGGCGGGTGGCTGTCAAGCGGGGCGAGACCATAAGAGGAAGGGGCCCTCCATGGACTGATCAGCTTTACGTCTAGTCTTTTATTTTAAAACCTTGTATTTTAAATTAACCCTTTTAGTACAAAGACTTTTTTTATTGGGAACGCTTTCAAACTAACGTCATCTGGCTGCGGCAATTAAACGTTGAAAATCGTTATTGGCTCGGGTCTGTTTCTTGGCAGTGGTTGCTACTGGTGATCGAAAAGAACCTTGTCCCTTTGACATTTTATTTGGCGTTGTTGGCAGGATCACCTCTCCCACTGCTGAGAAATGGTAAATGAACAGAATGCTGGCCCGGCAATTAATGTTAATTTTATGATGCCATGGTTTATGGGAGCTGCATGGGTCCCCAAGTTTAATAGAGAACCTGCTAAATTTGGGGAGTGGAGGGTTCAGGTGGAGGCTATGATAAGGGCGCAAGGACTCACCCAGCAACAGCAAGCGGACTTTCTTCTGGGGGCACTCGAAGGGGAAGCTAAACGAGAAATCATGCTTGCCAGTACAAATCAAAAAGATACCAGTGCCAAAGTGTTAGACTTTTTACAGACGTTATATGCTAAACCTGCTACTAAAGCACTGCTGCGTTTGAACTTTTTTAATTGTAAGCAGCGGGCTGATGAGACTGTTAATACTTTTACTCTTTGTCTTAGAGAGGTGTTTGCCAAGTGGCAGGAGCAGGATGCAGATGGTACAGCGGACTCTGAAGACCTGCTCTTAGACCAGCTAATGGTAGGCATGGCGAAGGGGCTGATAAAACAGGAGCTTAGCAGGCAGATGCGTCGCCAGAACAATCTAACTTTCAGAATGGCCTGTAATGAAGCTCGCGCATTAGAAAAGGAGCTTCAGGAAGAGGATGAAGCAATGTCAAATCGTGTCACAACTTATGCCCCACCTAAGGTACCTATGTACAACCCTGAACAATTGAGAGGACAGATCCATGCAGAGCTAAAGGAAGAACTTCTTGGCGAGATGAAAAAAGAGATTCAAGAGCAGCTGAAATCGCTTTTCTCCGCTATTGTGGAGGACATTAGAACACAGCTATTTACACGCGAGCGGCAACAATTGACAGGCCAAACCCCTCGCCCCAACAACAGCGACCAAGTACTCCCTATCGCTGGGACGAGTAGGGGCGACCCATTTGTCATGGCTGCGGGGTTTCAGGGCACGTTCAACGTTACTGTCCACAGAGACCAACTCGAGCCCAGGATTTTTAGCCACCCCTGCAGCTGAGGACCAAGCAGTGGGGGCGGTCAGCACAGAGCCCACTTCCCAGTCTACCACATCTGCGCCCCAGGAGACCTCCATAATAAGGCCAGAATCTAAGTCTGCTTTGGTTGGTGAATGCCCAGATGTTCAGAAATCAATGAACGTGAAATACCATTTATCCTTGATACAGGGTCCCAGGTTACGTTGATGAGCCGGACACTATTCCAAATGCATATGGGAGTGGAGCTGGCCAGCGTTACTGATGTCCCCTGGCTGACACTTCGCGCTGCCAATGTCCTGTAAATTCCGTATGTGGGCTACGCTTTGGTCAACTGTGTGGTAGGAGGTGTACACATTGCTGATAAAGGGATAATAATTGTTGAAGACAAGTGCCTCGGGCCAGAAAAAGGTATTCTAGGGATGAACATTATCAAACCAGTTTGGTCTGTGCTTACTCAAGGCAGCCATCCTGGACTGGCCGCCTTTAGGACCACTCTGACCAGTGCAGAAGGAAAAGTCTGGACCAAGGCGTTCACAAGAGTGCCAACGAATAACCGCAAGTGGACCACGCCCGACCGTGAATGGTGTCGCCAAGTTGCCACGTCAGCTGTCGGTGTTCATCCCTCCACATACCGAGATGGTCCTATGGGCACAGGTAAATACCAATGCTAATGATAACTGCAGTGTAATAATTGAGCCTCTTCCCGACAGCAATGGTGACTGGTGTGTTGGGCGAACGCTAGCAACCCTGAGAGAAGGGCGGGTTCCATGCCGGGTTTGCAACCCCAACCCTTACCCTGTAGAGGTCCCTCAGCGCCAACCACTGGCCCAAGTGACCGAGGTGGATTCCCGGGACATTCAAGGGGAGCAAGAGTTGGTGTTGAACAGTGTAGGACCTGATGTGGTGGAAGTAGCAGTGAGACGTGTTGTGAGTGCAATGGAGTAGGAGGAAGATTTCCACCCCGTCATGTCTCTACGAGGAGACGGCCTGCTTGAGGAACAACAACAAAAGATGGCGGACTTACTACACCGCTGGAAAAAGATGTTTTCACGGCATGATTAGGACTTTGGTCGCACTAGGGTAGTCACACATCAAATCCCCACAGGCACGGCTCCTCCAAGCCGTGAGCGCTACAGGCGAGTTTATATGCAGAATTGCGCTCACTGCTGAAAAATATGCTGGAGAGCGGAGTGGTGCGTGAGAGCTCAAGCCCATGGGCAGCCCCAATCGTGCTCGTGCGCAAGAAGGATGGCAGCTGGAGGTTCTGCGTCGATTACCGTAAACTGAATGCTCTCACTCATAAAGACGCCTACCCCTTGCCACGTATCGAGGAGTCCTTAACGGGATTAAAGGCAGCCAAGTGGTATTCCACCCTGGACCTGGCGAGCGGGTATTGGCAAGTCGAAGTGGACCCTGCAGACAGAGAAAAAAACTGCCTTTACAACACCATTTGGCCTTTATGAGTTTGAGAGAATGCCCTTTGGTTTGTGTAATGCGCCCGCCACATTCCAAAGGCTTATGCAGAGGTGTCTTGGCAATATGGTAAATGATTTCTTATTAATATATTTGGATGATGTGGTAGTGTTTTCTTCTGATTTTGACAGTCATCTTTGCCATCTGGAAGAGGTGTTTCAGAGACTGAATGAGCATGGATTGAAACTCCAGCCACGCAAATGCTGCCTGTTCCAGAAGACTGTAACCTACCTGGGCCATGTGATCGGTGAGGAAGGAGTGGCAACAGATCCAGCTAAAACAGCAGCCGTCAAAGACTGGCCCATCCCTACTACTGTGAAGCAGGTGAAATCGTTCTTGGGGTTTGCAGGCTATTATCGCCGTTTTATACCGTGTTTTTCAAAAATTGCCCTCCCATTGAATGCATTAACTCATGGCTCAGCACACCAGAAGCCTACCCCTGTTACATGGTCTTCAGAATGCCAACAGGCCTTTGACAGTTTGAAAGAAGCCCTTATTAATGCCCCAATCCTCGCCTACGCTGACTTTTCAAAACCTTTCAATTTGTACACCGATGCCAGCTTTGATGGTTTGGGAGCTGTGTTGGCCCAGGTACAGAATGGAAAACTTCGTGTTATTGCATATGCCAGCCGCAGCCTCCAACCAGCGGAGAGGAATGATCAAAACTACAGCTCTTTTAAATTAGAGTTACTGGCATTAAAGTGGGCGGTCACTGACAAATTTAAGGACTATCTGTACGGGGCAGAATTTACAGTTTTTACTGACAACAATCCCCTAGTGCACCTGGAGACAGCTCGCCTTGGTGCAGTAGAACAGAGATGGGTGGCACAGTTGGCTAACTTCAAGTATACCCTCAAGTATCGTCCAGGCTCACAGAACAAGAATGCGGATGCCCTGTCTCGACTGCCTGAACAGGAGGGACGACATTCTCTGGCCTGGTGAGTGCTGATGACACTCTCAACTGGGCTGAGCGGCAGCAGAAGGATCTTGACCTTAGCTACCTGGTGCGGCTAAAAGAACAAAGGCAGCCCCGCCCTGAGGTGTGTGGAAATATGTCGCAATTTCTTAAGGGATTTCTGAGGGAGTGGGACAGGATTAAGGTAGATGATGGCGTATTGAAGAGACGCTGGGATGACGTGGGGTCAGGGACCATTGCTTTCCAAACTGTTATCCCCAAACAGGAGACCATGGCTGTGTGGAAGACCTATCATGAGAGCATGGGGCATCCTAGTAGAGACAGGACCCTTATGATGCTACAACAGCGCTGTTACTGGCCTGGAATGAATAAGGACACCGAGGAGTGGAGTAAGACCTGTTTCCAGTGCGTATGCAACAAAGCTGGACCTGATGGGAGAGCCCCGCTTATGCCGATCCACACGTCGTATCCCTTTGAGATGGTTGGGATAGACTATCTCTCACTCTGCCGCCCTGATGACAGGTACCCGTATATTTTGGTAATGACTGATCTTTTTTCGAAATATGCTATTGCAGTTCCCACCCGTGATCAGTCAGCGGAGACCACTGTCAAAGCCTTGTATAATCATCTGATCCTGACATTTGGCTGCCCGGAACGCATTCTCTCAGATCGAGGTGCAGCCTTTGAATCTACCCTGCTGAGCCAATTATGTGAACTCTACGGATGTCACAAAAGTCGTACCACAGCCTACCACCCTCAGGGCAATGGTGCATGTGAGCGATTTAACCAGACTCTATTGCAGCTCCTGAACTCCTTGACGGATACTCAACAGAGACAGTGGCCGGACCAACTGCGCACATTGGTTCAGGCCTATAACAACACTGTCCATAGCACAACTGGGATGACACCGCATTATGTGGTTTTCGGCAGACATGCTCGGCTGCCGGTCGACTGGTCAAGTGGCTTGAGCCCTGGTATGAATACCCAAACACTCACAGGCTGGACTAAACAACACCAGCTAGCTCTTAACCATGCGTATAAACTTGCAAAAGAGAGGACTCAGAATCGCCAGGAACGAGATCAGACGCGGTATAACCGTAAGGCCAGGCCCGCCTCCTTACTCCCAGGAGAGCGAGTACTAATCCGAAATTTCCACAGGCGTGCGAGAGGGAAACTCGCCCCTAGGTGGAACCCAGGTAATTTCGTGATCATACATCAGCTCTGAGAAAACCACCCAGTCTATGTAGTCCGCCCGGAAGGTAGAGAGGGACCGACGCGTAACATTCACCGCAATAATCTTCGCTTGTGTCCTTTGACTGTTCTACAGGGTCACGGTGAGCCAGAAGTACCAGAGCACGCAGATCAGCCTCGCAAACTACCAGCACCTACTTGGTGGCTCCCCAGACTGACTGCCACTCAAATGACCCAGCCACCTCAGGAGCAGGCCATTCCACCTGACCCTCCAGAACTACCCCCAGTAGTCCGTCACTCACAGCGCTCTAATTTGGGTATCGCTCCAGCCAGATATCGTAATTGGCCGGGGACGACCAATATTAAAGAGGGGGGGGAAGAATGTCACCGGGGGGGGGGGATCGTTATTGGCCCCTATGCGGGTGTGTATATATACACATCTATGACTTTTGGTGTGCGGGTAATCATAAGAACTGCATGGGGTGTTTTGTAGTGACTGGACTAACAGGGTTAATAAGACCACTCCCCTACTGACCTTCCCCATTGGTCACCTGCCCCAGGGATTGACAATAAAAAGCGCTGACTGTGGGGTAGGGGGAGGGAACCTTGGGCTGCAGGCAGACAGACAGACGTACGAAGCCAGCCAGCCAGCCAGCCAGCCAGCCAGCGAGCCAGCGAGCCGGCGCGTGAAGAGAGGCAGGACACGGAAGTGGGAAGCAGGGACAAGCAAACGGAGCTGAAGCTGTGGAGACGGCGGCGGTACTACTGGAGGGATCCGGACCGAGCAGTGAGCCCAGGGGCCTGCTTTCAACGCGCTCTGACAGATACGTGAAGGAACGTGAACTAACTACTGCCCAGTGTGCGTGTGTGCATGGCCTTGGTGCGGCGGTGGAGTAAGTGTCCTTCCTTCTGCCTGTTTGTCAGAGCCTGGGTGAGCTGGAGACGCGGGGAGCCGCAGCTGTGCAGCAGGGTGGGCTCAACGCACCGGAACCCGGATCACTCGGCGGCGGGCGGGTGTCAAGCGGGGCGAGACCATCCGCGGAAGGGGCCCTCCATGGACTGATCAGCTTTACGTCTAGTCTTTGTGACACTTGTCCTGTCACGGAAAGCCCTACTGCGTCTTGGAGGACAAAGTAGAGCTGAGGCGTTTTTCCGGTGCAGACCCCAAGTACTGTTTTATTATCAAAAATGTACAAAAAACAAAAAGCGTTTTAAAACCATATCTGACCACCTGCCACGCAGCACCACCCCAGGCAGAGTGAGTCGGCCGCTTTTATAGCAGGTGGTGATAATTGGAACATACCATTCAGGACAGCTACAGTATACATTAGACATTCCAATTATCTTGATTACAGTGAGAATTACAGTACAACAATATAATCTTTAACTCAGTGAATTCCTAATATAAAAATATATGTTTAATAAAACTAAAATCCAGGACACCCCTCCCGTTCTGGCAGAGTGGATGAACCCGGAACCCTCCGTAGGTGCTCCGGCTCTCTGGGGAATCTTTTGGCCGGAACACCTACAGAGAGAACAAAGGGACATTACAATTAATCAATAAAAAAACACTAAAAATGTATGTCTGCACCACAACCCCTTTTCCCCCCATGTAATGGACATCACTCCATGACAGTCTTTTATTTTAAAACCTTGTATTTTAAATTAACCCTTTTAGTACAAAGACTTTTTTATTGGGAACGCTTTAAAACTAACGTCATCTGGCTGCGGCAATTAAACGTTCAAAGTCGTTATTGGCTCGGGTCGGTTTCTTGGCAGTGGTTGCTACTGGTGATCGAAAAGAACCTTGTCCCTGTGACAATTACATCGAACAGTACGTGGGCTTATAACCATGAGCTCAGATTTTTTACGTCTCTTTAGATTCCTTTGCTTTTAATTTCTTGCCACTCTCAACACACTGTGCACTTCACTTGAAGAGACCATGCATTCAGAAAACAAAGTGAAATATTCCAAAGAAGGTCTGTCAAGCTTATCTGCAGCGCCCAACTTGAAAGGCTTCCTTTCTAATGTGAAGGTTTAAAAACATCTGGACTTCACTCCAATTAATAGACTTCTTTTCTTTTGGTATTTTATTTGAAGCTGTGCACCATGCAGCAGGGGAAAAACCTTAAAAAACATACAAAACAAATGTAAATAAATGGTAGTTCTTTTAACATTTTAAACAATCTATCTCCAAGACGCTATCATTTTATATCAGCCAACCAGAGTCCTCCGCTCTCAAAACTCAGGGCTACTAGTGATCCCTCGAGTCTTCAGTATCACTGTAGGAGATGGAGCCTTTAGCTACCAAGCTCCGGTTTTATTGAATAAACTCCTAGCTTATGTTACAGAAGCAGACACAGTCTCTACTGGAACAGGTCATGATGTATTGCCCTATACTGCCATTTTAAGTTGGTTTTCTTTGTGGGTGTTTCCTTATTTGCAGTTGGCCAATGGCCATGTCTTTTTAAGTTAAGTGGGCAGTTATTGGGGGGACTTCAATTATAAAAACACCTTTTGTCCTCCCTCTCATACACTCTGTCTCCCTTGGTGTTCAGGGTCGTTCAGGCTGTCTGAAAACAAGTCGGCTGCTCTGCACGGACAAACTGGGGCACACTGGGGACCCAGCACCATACCAGCTGTGCCAGCTGTTAAACTACAGAGTCCCACCTTACCGACCAAAGCCTGTACCCTCAAACCAACTGGCCCGCCATTTCCCCAACCTCCTCCTACTCCCCAAACCAACAACAGCTGGACCCCATCAGACTGACTTGCTCCTCCCCAAACAATTTTTGACTTTTTATATTTTTTCAAAATAAACTAAAATCTTTCTCATTGTCTTGGTCTCCTTGTACCCTGGTGATCGGAACGTAGGGGGCGTTACACTACATTTAAGACTAGGCTCAAAACGTACCTCTTCAAATCAGCTTATGATCAGGTCAGTTAGGTAAAGCTCTAACCCACAGCCTGAAGTAAAGCTGCCTTAGGAGGAACACTTCTGTGGGAGGGACGGTACACTGAGCCGTATCCTCTAACTCTCCTTACTTCATATATTTTGTCTTTTAATTATGATACACTACAGATAAATGAAATATGGTATCACTATTTACATGGTGTCCCTCTGTTTCAGATGACTGGACATAATGTTACAGTCTTCAGCCCTAGGAACCCCTGTCCAACAAGAACTGAAGCACCAACAAGGACTGGACATTCCTCTACTGTCTTGGCCCCGCCTGCAGAGGGACTCCCATCAGCCCTGGGTCTATCTACTGTATATCCTTCCATGGGAGTGGATCTCTCCTTCTGTGGTTCTCCCCAAGGTTTTATCTTTTCTGCCACTGGTTTTTTGAGTTTTTCCCTCACCGTGTAGGAGAGTCTAAAGACAGGGGGCTGACGGTTATTTGGACATTACCTCTGTCTGGGCACTACAATTTGCTTGGACATTGCATTGTTCGTTTTGCTTCATTGTTTTAGTGTAGCCCTGTGAGGCAACCCCTGTTGTGACACTGGGCTATGCAAAACAATTGATTGAACTGATTGAATAGTATAATAGTGACACTGAGCTGCTTGAGCAGCGGAGCCCTGTAACATCCATTAGCTCAATTCATCTTGCAAAAAGCCCACAGTTCCAATGAGCTGCAGTGGAAAACAAACTGACCTTTGTTTTCGGTAAAATTCTCTCAAAAGATTTAGTTTCTAGATGTACGTCATACAACCTTTTGAGCAAGAGTAGACCAGAAAAGTGCAGTGGTTCTTTTTAACAATCTATGGGTCAGGCAGGTCATCCATTACGTGACAGCTTCGAGGCGCCTGCAGTGTGCTAGGAGGAAGACACATGTTGTGTTATTGATCATAAATAATTAACACATTGGTGTCCACATTTTTCTAGTGACATGAAAGAACACACTAATTGTAACAAACTTTGTACAGATTTTTCCATGGTGGTTCCATCTGAATTCTCAGAGAGGCGAGTCACTAATTGCTCTGCAGATTTTACTTTGAAGAGTAAAATAACAACTTGTGCCTTTTTATCTCGCTTTGTCTCAGTGAAAGGTCAACAGGCCATTATAGCACATAGAGTCATGTAGAGCTGTTGATGAGTCAAGAGGGCATTAGAATATCCAATGGGTCGGGAGTTCTCCATTGAAATTGAGAGGGCAAGCAAATGAGGCGGCATTTTGCCGGTTAGTGCTCTGGCCTGACAACAAGAACGTCCTGGGTTCAATCCCTGGATCACGTGGGGCTCTCTGTGTGGTGTTTGCATGTCGTGCCTAAGTAGGTTTCCTGCGGGTAATTTCCCCCACCACTAAAAACATATATAATAGCCAGGATGAAAGAGAATGTGTTGTGAGGGCGATACATGTTCACAAGCATGTATCTCATGTGTCATATTTCACGGTCCAAACCAAATAAACACATAAAATAAAATAGAAATGCTGATTTTGGGGTTAAACACGTGTAATGGGATAATTACCTTGGCATTCTTAATTAATACTGGATTGTCTGTCCCGAGGGTTGGAACAGCCCAGTCTCTTTATTCCAGTATAAGAAAAACAAACATCTGTTTTAATTCTGAGGGGGAAAAAAATTGCTTTCAATAACTTGTACTGTATTTGTGTATTTGACCCATTTGTTTCTTACTGTTGTGCAGCACTTAGGCAGCGCTAGTTTTAATGTGCTTTGTAAAAAATTCACATTGGTACTATTTGGTTGATTGTGATCCTTTATTTTCTTTACCGTTATTACCAACATTATTCAGCTGTCAGATTGTCACTGCTTTGGCCTGATTTGGTCTTACACAGTAGGCCTACATACAATATCAAATTGGCATTGGCAATCCACTGCACAAGTGAATATATGGTATCAAAATGTCTGTAAAAAAAGTGGCATTTGATCCATCACTGAAAACTTGGTATGTACGATGTCCTTTTAAACAGCAGATTTGCTGACCAATCCACAGTCAACATACTGTTTCTTGCGTTGATATATATATATTACAGTATAGTAGGCTATAGTTATATAGTTTTGTTTTTTAACATAGTGAATTGCCCTCAATGACATATAGCACTGCCCTCCACCTGAAGTTTTGACCTTTCATCTAATACCACAATGTGAAAACATCAGTTTTCAACCTACTTACGAAAGTTGTAAAAATACTTTCAGCATTCAAAAACAGCAGTCTGTGATTTTAGCCATTAGCAGGTCTAATGGGATATAAGGCACCCTTTTGTTCTGCTGGGCCTTCCTCTGTCATATGACGCTGCCCATGACCCACATGCAGTCAGTAATTGCGGGGTACTTGCACAAGGCAGATTTTCTTTGCAGGTGAAGGCTTTCAACTTGAAGTGACATTATGCATACCTAATCTGTTTTTCATGTGCAAATTGATGTGTCAAAATGTTCTCCCACATTTAATTGAGCGATTTTCTGCTCTGATTAAATGTTAAGTCTGGTCAAACTGTTGCCTAAATGCTACCGATCATATCCATGTGGCAGATGTTTGACTTATACAGTTGAGGAGTGACTACATCTTTGTCATTAACAAAAGTGGCTGAGGCACACGCTCATGCGTATAATAACTGACACCACAAGTTCTATCACTAAGACCTATACTATGGCATGTCCTTGTATTTTTATGACAACACAACAAATGTATGTATGACAACCACAATACATACATTTGTGGCTTACTTTAAACAGATTCAACTTTGATGCCTTTTTAACACAGTCCTACCTAATGTCTAGAAAAAGTACTTGCATATCCTTTACATTAATATAGTTACAGAATGACCACCAAGCACTAACATATCGAATATTGATGTGATCTTTCATCAACAAAAATGTTGCTCATCAGGCTTCCAACTTTCATAAGCTAAAAGCTATTGTTTGCTATTGCACAATGGAAACAATTGTAACGCCTTTATAATTGGTCAATTGCTTTTATACAAACAAAACCAAAAGCAGCAGGTTACTTGAGGAAACACTCCACACTCAGCGCTGCTAATGCATCGTACTTAAAACTAAGTCTTCTTAGACAAATGGAGAAAAAATTAAATAAAAACACGGTGCACTTTACTCCAAAAAACAGACTGGTTCAATCTGAACTCAAACTTGAGTGTTGTTCCAATTTACAAACTGTATCTGAACAAACTTGCCCTTAACTGTCAGCAATGGAAGAGGGAGATAAAATAGATTAAATATATAATTACAACAAATGCAGAGGGAAACAAACGCCAAAACCTAGTGCAATGTCAATATATCACTTTATTGAATGTTGAGGAGGAAAAATAAACTGTCACATTATTGCTGGGCAAATTGTAGTCACTAATCAAACTCATGTTCTCTGAGACATGATTATAAGTGCGTATGTCAATACTTTGGACAAAGTATTATGAGTGATTGTGTACATGTCAGTGATAAACAGTTCAGTTTTGACAAACGGCAAGTGTTGTCATTTAGTATGTGCTGTTTTCACACACCAGGCCTAAAAGAAATAGTCACTTGTATTTAGTTATTTATCTTTTCTTTCTTTGGCCTGTTATTGGACAATGCAGTACAGGGTGAAAAACTGAAAGAAATGTTCCCTGGGAAAAGCTTGCAAACCACTTTTGGGTACCAACCCAACAGTTGAGTATAATTTAGACACTGGTCTAAATTATCACTTTCTACACATATTTTATAAACGAGGTGGACGGTGGATAAGAATACGTAGAATTAGCCTTTTAACTAACAGATTG
The DNA here is from genome assembly GCA_007210695.1 of Neogobius melanostomus. Classification (NCBI taxonomy): domain Eukaryota; kingdom Metazoa; phylum Chordata; class Actinopteri; order Gobiiformes; family Gobiidae; genus Neogobius; species Neogobius melanostomus. Next base: position 5,056,292 of record VHKM01000004.1, on the reverse strand, counting down.
CAAATGTTTTGGCTTAGGTTTCATTAATAATTACTGGGCCAATCCATGTAAAACAAAGAAAACTGGTACAAAGTTCAACCGATCTTTGTCAGCACAAATTAATTCAAGTGGTTATTTTATCACACCTGTGTAAAATGACTATTTATTGACTCTATTTGCATTTGTTTCATCCTTCCTTTTAGAACTACTGGTGAGGTGAAAGAGACGTCAAACTACACACTTGTTATCAAGATACAGTCATGGATAAAGTGTTGGCACCTCTGGAATTTTTCCACTAAAATAAGTATTTTTCCCAGAAGGTTCGTACAATTACACATGGTTTGGTAAAGCAAGGCGAGTTTATTTGTATGGCACATTTCATGTACATGACAACTCAACGCCCCTCACAGCAACACCAGACACCCAAACACAATTTTTTTTAAATGCAATAAAAGAATTCAAAACACAATAAAATTACATTAAAAAAATAGTTTATTTATTAAAATGTGTTGAAATACAATCATTTGCCATAGGCAGCAGTAAAAACGTTGTACTTTGGTTCCCGACCATGAAGGGACTTATACACGAGCAGAGCTGTTTTAAATTCTATTCTCTGAGCGACAGGAAGCCAGTGTAGAGACCGGAGCACTGGACTAATATGATCGTACTTCCAGCATTTTCAATATGCTGCAATTGTCTAACAGCTCATTTGGAAAGGCCGGTGAACATGCTGTTACAATAGTCTAACCGACTGGAGACAAACACATGAATCAATCTTTCCAAGTCTGGTTTAGACACTGTTTTTTATTTCAGCAATGTTTTTAGGTGGTAATAGGCCGCTGATGTAATGGACGTAAGTTAATATGACGGTCCGAGTCCATGATTACTCCTAGATTTCTAACTTGACTTTTCGGTCCCAGTGAAAGCGTTTCAAGATGACCAATGACAAACTCTGTGTTTTTGTGGGTCAAAACCTGTTTTATCTGTATTTCACTGGAGGAAGATGTTTTGCATCCACACACTAATCTGTTTGATACAAATCTGTTTATTTCCTTTGTGTGTATTGGAACAACACAAAAAGCAAAAAGAGAAAAAAGGCAGATTTGACACTTTCGTCCATGACTGCATGTTCTGTTGGTCAAAAGGAAGGATTTTAAAGACTGCCTTTAATGCAATACATCTTTAATAGTCTTTACATTCAGTGCTGCCCAACACCATACAGTTATACAGTATTTCAAGGAGCCTCTTTCATGACTGATGGTATAACACTGACACACTCTTCCACCATTTCAAACATGTAGTAATGCGGACCACTGCGCTGTGCCACTTGGCTGGCCGTCTCCCCACTGCTGCTGCGGAGTGATGCATTCAGGTGTCGCTGGGTTAAGAGCAGTTCCAGGGTGTGAGCAGAGTCTGTGTTTGAAGCGGCCAGGTGGAGAGGCGTCAGCCCGCCGTTGGTCTGTGCGTTGAGCTGGGCCCCATGACGTAGCAGCAGGCTGGCCATGGCAACTTTGCCCCAGCGACAGGCGCTGTGCAGGGGTGTCCAGCCATCAGCGGTTCGACTATTCACTTTGGAGCCGGCCTGAAGTAGTGCCGTGGCCAAAGCAAGATGGCCGCCATACGAGGCGCGATGTAAAGGTGTGTAGCCATCTTCATCACAGCAGTGGACGATTGAAGCATTAGAGGCCAAGAGGCTGCTCACAGTAGAGAGCTGGGGAAAAGACCAAAGCGTCAGGCTAGGAATGTTCTATAAACCCTATACTCCTGAACATCAAACAGTTTAAGTTAAAGTACAACATTTTGGATTTTGATAGGTAATAGATATTTGTGGATGCTTGGCTTATTTTTAGTTTTAAAAATATTTCCTCCTCCATTCCCTACTGGATTTTGTAAGTAATTGAGTAAACACCAGAGCACAGGACAGGAATAAATTTGGCTTTAACTTCTAACAGTTGAAATACTAATGCAAAGATGTTCCATTATAGGGTGACATTGTGCTTTTTAATCAAGGAGCATTTGTTTTCAATAAAACCCTTTACTAAAATGTCATTTGTCTCACTCCCATTTGCCATTTCTTCTTAATACATATTGAAGTTCTACTTGAAACCTTTATCAAATCTTACCATGCAAAATGTGATTTTTTTCAACTGGTCTTATGTTGATCGGGATGGTATTGTGATGTGTGCCTTCTTTGCAATCATAAACTTGGCTGAATGGCTCCATAGTGACCCTGTTCATTTGTAGGGATGGGTATCGTTAAGGATTTATCGATACTACTACTCTTATCGATACTCCTTATCGATCCGGTACTTTAACGGTACTCTTATCGGTACTTTAATAGAAAAATATACTGTATATAGGTAGATTGAGACTACCGTATACGTAGGCATTAATCCTTGGTCTATATTATTTATTTATTACTCTACATTTCATTTCCACTTTGCGCATACACTTAATATATGGGAGTTAAAATACTTCACTTACGTTGCTTTTAAAAAAAATCATTATTATTGTCTAGTAAATCAAGGCTGTTGGTTAGATTTGGCTGTAGCTCTGGGGACTGAGTCCAAATGAAAACTTAGTGCAGTAAAATAATGAACTGTTTTCTGCCTCTCAGCTTGTGTCCAGTGGGGTCGACACCGGCTCGCGCTGACGTGCACGTCGGAGCGCGCATGCATGTGCACGTACATGCCACTGTGTACGCCGTTTGTGGAAAAATAGACTTGGGTGGAGTTTAGTTTGTGAGAGAAGAAAAGTGCGAGTGGCTCGTCTGTCTGTTCAATACGAAGTCGTTACGTTTAGCTTTTTTTTTTTTTTTTACCGCGGGTTAGCGGTAGCAGCTCGTAACACCGCGTGCCTTTCCCACGCGCACCTGTCTCGCTGCACACGGCTGCAGAGGGGAGACAGGGCAGTGGCAGAGCGCAGGGATGGGTGGACACCCTGCACTTTCGTGTGGGGTAGCGGGGATGAACAGATCCGATGCAGCGAACGCATCCATGAGGGCGGAGTGATTATTTGAGCGCAGCAGCCCCGTTAAGAAGACCGTTAAGGCTGGAGCTTATCGGTCCGGGTGGACCGACGCACGTGGCCCCGGGGCCGTTATGATACCGGGGTTCGGTACCCATCCCTATTCATTTGAAATACACGTGAGGGCTAGAAATAGTCGTAATTATCTATTCTCATCAGTGCAATTAGTGTTCTTTCAGAAGGTTCTCCACCTCTAATTGAACCAAAAACAAAGAGACAGCTGTCCCAAAATACTCTACATACTGTATAATTACTGGAAAATAAGAAATTACAATAATTGCCAACTTACATACATGATGTGTTTTTAAAAATATTTAATCAACTCACACATTTGTAAAATATATGAAAAAGATAATGCGACCAACCCTAAACACACGCCGCCCACTGTAGACCAGTTGAAAAGCAAAAGGCTTCTACAAAAGGACAATGATCCCAAACACACTTTAAAATCCACGATGGCTGACTGCAAGAGGTGCAGCCTGAAGGTTGATCTACTTAAAACAGACTTCAATATATAAAAAACTGAATTATACAAATTGTCACGTTTTGTAAATAAATACATTTTAAAACGTTATCGGCCAATTACTTATTATGTTATTATGTTCCTCTTCACCCTCTGACGGTTTTGTTCTGGACACAGCACTGACATTTTGTCAAGTGTGTTTGCAATAAAAGGCAACAATCATTAAACCACTTGTCACCATGGCTACAGACTATTATGTAGTGTTCATGACTTACTCTGTTGTTTTCTGCAGCCCACAGTATAAGCTCCTGTGGCTTGTCTTTGAGGGATGACTCCTTCAGCAGATACCACTCCTCAGAGCGCTCTCCTCTCTCCTCCTCTTCTTCCTCTTCTTCCTCCTCACTGCCGGTCCACAGGCTGTTGCTTCCACGTGTGATAAGGTGTCCGTGCGTGTCCAGAAGCTCCAGCTGGTTAAAATCTTCTGGGATCTGCATGTCTAAATATAAGAGCGATATCAGAGGTGATGCGGGTCTGTTTATGTTTTGGATGGACGACAACAGCTGACAAACTAGTAGCCTGTACGGACTAAATAGTTTTTCAAGCGCACTGCTTTAAATAACAAGAAATGTGCAAAAACAAAACGCAGCCTACACTGTTCTCGCGGTAAAAGTTCACCTTTTCCAACCTCCTGTTCCTGCAGCTGCTGCTACCGGGTGACGTTAGCATTAGCCGCAGCTACGTTCAAAATCTACACCGAAACACGAATTACGCTATTTTTTCCAAATGTTCAATTTGCAAGAGCGACCAATGACTCATAAACGAAAGCATAGCCTTTATAGATAAAAGCTTAAGTTACCTTTATAAGTTACATTTATCTCACGCCACCATAGACATATTCGCCACAAGCATATAAACATCCACGGACAACTCGGTCGAAAGGGATTGTGGGATATGTAGTTATTTTTGTTGCAAAGGCAGCACGACGACTCATAATGACTTTTTCTTAAACAAATTTTGACCTCTTTGTGTTTGTCTTAACACTCACAACATTGCCTTATTTTTTCTCTTTCACTATTTTAAATTATGTCCTATTCCAAATAACAAATATTAATTTAGATTAAGAATGAGTTTACATGGCTTACACCGCAAAACCATACATTTAATTATATTAAAACAAATGGAATGTCTTGCTGCTATTATTCACATCATTAGTTTATTAGGCCCTATTAAATGGCCTGGGGACTGATTTAAAGCAGTACTAAGTAACTCTTGCCCCTAGAGGCCATGAGCGCAACCGCAGGAGTCTTAGCAAGTTACGATTTTTTAACTTATTAAATGTCTTGGAGAGTAAATACTACGCTGACAGAAAAGGTGAAGGGAGAGAGGGGTGTTGTACATCCAGTTATACAATGGGAATATTTTTTCACTCAAACTTGGCTGTAAATACTGTTTAAAGTGGCGCTAGCCCGCAGTTAGCTTTGCCCGTTAGCCTGTTAGCTTCTTCTTCGTGATTATATTAGTGTGTATATTGCTTGCTCCGCCCCGGTGGCAGTCAAGTTGCAAGCATGGTTTTCTGGCCAGAGACACCAGGGGGAGATGAAAGACCCCCCAATCATCCCATTAACACTTGTATTACCCCCAGAGGGACTACGGAAAGGATTTATTAAGGTAAACACGTTACTTAGTACTGCTTTAAGCCAATGATGTCCAATGTATGTTTCTCATCAAACAACCTCCACAGAACTTTATATTGATCCATTATCGACATATGGAAAAAATGTGAAGAAGATTATTTTTGGCTGAATAATAGACAACATGATATTTGAAATAACTTGTGAAAACACATTTAGTCTTTGTGCATATTGATTGTGTGAAGGAAAGGATAAAATCAACACTTCATTCACCAGAGACTGAATATTTGGCACGTACATGACTCACTCAATTTAGTAGAATCATGAACCAGAAACGAATAAAAAAGCACAAATAATATTTGGCGACAATATGTGCTAACCCATTTTCGAATGCAGTATGTAAAGTTTCCATTATTATTCTTCCGAGCCAGTACCATGTTGGTACTGTAAATATGATGTACCTTGTAAAAAGTTGGGATACCCCCAACCTGTATGCCATGGAGGGCCACAGACCGATGGTCAATGCAGTGAAACTGGGGGCACTTAGCACCCAAACATTTAAGGCTTGGAACCTTAATGCAGCTCTGTCTGGGGCTGGGTACCATTAAATGATACCCAAAAAAGTTAGATAATACGGGTATAAAAAAATAAAAGTATTAGCAGGTACCAAAAAAGGTTTGATGCCTGTTGGGTCCAGGGACCGCATTAAAGATTAAAGGAAGTTAATTGGTTGTTTCAGCTATAAATTAACACTATTGTTCAGTTATCTGGTACTAACTGACAAACATTTTAGTATAGGTATCAAAAACGTATTGTTCAGGAATCGAAAACCAAGTATCGCTAAAGTATCAGTATTGGTACCCTTTAGCTCTGTCTCACAAATAAACTAGTCTATAGTTGTGTAGAATGATGAAACATCTTGGCAAAAGTGCCATCCCTTTGGACACGGATGAGGTAAATGCTACAAAAAAAGCCTGTCTAGTGAGCCAATGAGGTCGCTCCCTCTCATTGGTCTCTCTCTCCCTCTCCACACACAGTGAGCGCGCAACAAACCTCTGTCTCGCAGTGAAGAGGCATCATCTCCAACTTGTTGCGTTTACCGGAGGTTGCCTATTTGGAAACAAAACTGACCACAATTAGTGAACACAAAATAGGGGTTAAGATGACTTTTGCAAGTCTTGGAGTAGTGCTCTGTTGGCTCGGAACAGGAGGGCACACACTTAATTTTATGAACAGCTCACTTTTGGAAAATGGGGTATTTTCTTACCCAGAGAACCTGTTGAACGCATCTAGGCAGGTGCATAACCGGACTTCAGGTTTTTTCTTGCTGGACTTGGATGAAGGTTTGCTGGAGGACTGGCGCACTCTGGCCACAAGCAGGGCACGCAGCAGGGAGTCGCAGGGGGGCTGCATCAAAGTGCTACTGGTTGGAGCTTACTCTCTCATCATCATCATTTCACTGTTCGGGAACACGCTCGTGTGCCATGTGGTGGTTAAAAACAAGCGCGCGCAGTCCTCCACCAGCCTCTTCATAATGAACCTGGCCATTGCGGATATCTTTATTACTGTGCTCAACACTCCTTTCACTCTGGTAAGAAACCCAGATAGGCTATTTTATTCATCATTCACAGGCCCAGCAGCTGCATGTTTGGTGAAATAAGAAAAAGGGGGGAAAAGACATCAGTGAAATAGGAAGAGGGAGAATTCATAGTAAATCTCTGACTGACTTATTTCTCGTTGGTATAAATGTGATCTAAGGAAAGAGTTAACAAAAATATCCCTTTTGTGTCATTCTGTGCCGATCGATATAAAAAAACAAAACGCAATACAGTATAATTAAGTTGTTAATTATATTAGTTATAATTATGTTGTGGTGAAAGTTAGTCTTAAGCTATCATTAAAGCTGTTGATTTTAAAATAGCTCATTAGACCCATTTGTTCTTAACATGGACCTCTGCAGGCAGGTTTTCAAACCGATTTCACACAAATGTCTTGTGTTTTCTTTTACTGTTAATTGTCCACCATTATTTTGTCAATACTTTATCACCAGTTTGGCATTCAAGTAAACCGATCTCTTATCTAGTGTCAATAGTGTTCACAGCAATTCGAATAGCAACATAGTCAGCAAACCAGATTATTGAATTACTAAAAAGCCCAATAGTTATTTGTCCTTGACTTTGAACCAGCACAGGTCTATGGTCTCTTAATCTGATTTTCAGTCACAGTTTGGTGTATTATTCATTCGCTCCAATGTCACAATCTGGTGGTTGTGATACTTTGTAATGCCAATGGGACTGGGGAGGTTATAGGGCAAACTTTTATTGTGTTGAGAAACATCCATAGAAATACCAAGTACTAAACATATCATTTAGGGTTGTTCTAGCGCACAGGTTTCTTTCGATAAGATCTGTACGTAAGATACATCTGTAAATACTGTAAATATATATGAGACTGTATATATATATATATTTATTTATTTTTTCTTTCTACATATTTTAAAAAGACAACCGTATGAAATGTAAGGTGTGAATAACAAAAGGGGCAGATATTATAAGACATGTTCTTCTCTGCTCTGTTTCATTCATACTGTATTGGCTTGGCGGTTTTGTTGTGATTGTATGATGTCACTTTTGAATTAAATAAATAAAAAAAATGAATGAATAAGACGTTGTGTAGGTGGACAATCACTGTCAGTTTATTGCAGACAATGGACTAAATCATATCCAAAAGCTCTCCACTTTTATATCCCTTTATCTTTTGCAATGTAGATGTTGCAAAAGAAAACATGACCGTATTTTCCACTATGTTTATCGGAGGGATTAGTGAATATTGGCTTAACAGAACCTAGACAGAGGCTGCAGCGCTAAAGCAGGATACCATCATCAATCTTCAAGTATGGATTTAAGGTTATTTGGATCTTTCCACAAAGGTTGACCTAAACACTATGACATTTTATTAACACAATCTGCTCAATCAGAACTCAAACTGATTACCACATGCAACGCTGCCTAAAAGGTCCTCACAGAATCCATCTCTGGTTGTCCCTTGTTGCTCCGAAATCCCCTAAAAAGCTCTGTCAGACACTTCACTTCAGACCATACTGTAGATATTGTCTGGTAAACAGCTCAGAAAATGCTCACAAAACTGAAAAACTGTTTGTGTGTGTGTGTCTCTAGGTGCGCTTTGTTCACAGCACTTGGGTGTTTGGAAGAGCCATGTGTCACATCAGTCGCTTCGTCCAATACTGCTCTCTGCATGTGTCCACTCTCACTCTGACTGCCATCGCTCTGGACAGAAGACAGGTGGGTTCTCATACGGTTTCCTGGTCAATTTGGTTGCCTTTGGAAAAAGTGGGGCGAATAAAATGCTGTAGGTTCAAAATGAAAAAAAAGTTTTTCAATGAAACTCATGGATGGTATTGTGTCTCAGGGCTCTTTGAATCACTGACATTAATCTCGGACGCCTGGGATGATTAGTTGTCAGGTAAGCCCAGTTAAGGGAAAAACTACTGAAAAGGGACGTTCCACATTATTAAGCAGACCACCATTTTCAAGCAAAATAGGAAAGAAAAAGGATCTCTCTGTTGATGAAAAGCGTGAAATAGTTGAATGCCTTGGGCTAGGTATGAAAACCTTTGAAATTTCATGAAAGATTAAGCGTAATAATCGTACTGTTAAGAGATTTGTGGCTGATTCAGAGCACACAGGGTTTGTGCAGATAAAGGCACAATAAGGACGATTTCAGTAAATATGACCCCCTAATGCTACAAATTCAACAAATGACCATTTTTAGTTAATTACAACCTTTAAAATGTATTGAAACTATGAGTTGCATAATAATTTGGAACAGTAGATTTTGAGTTTTTTACTGTATCACTGTGAGGTTTTTTCAATCATATTCATATGATCCTCTAACAGTTAAAGGTTTGAAAAATTATGCTGACTGTCATTTGAGTTGACAATTTAGAAAATCAGAGAAAAAATTAATTTGCATAATTATTTGGAACGCAGTGTAGTGGATCAAGCTGTTTCCTGACATGAGCACAAACACTACAGACTTTTTCATGCTTCAGACTGTATGAATGATTGAGAGATCTTAGCATTCAGATGCAGAGGATGACACTTGCTTTTATCTGATTTTATTCATATGTATATTATTATTATTATTACTTAAACAAAGCAGCAGTGACACGGTGTCGAGAGTCTTGGATTGTTTTCTTTGACATTTAAAATTGACTTCTTGCAGCTACTGACAGGACAGGACTCTCGATGCTCCGTTTTGTCTCCAAAACATGTTGGTCAGGTTGGTCAGTAGTGGCGGCATGCGACTCAAGTGTCTATTTGGGCTCGCTTTCCTGTCGGCAGCTGATGCTCGTTTGTTTGTTTCCCTCTTGCTCAGACTGGCCGTCCACCACATCTGGTCTTTACGCGTGCGCGTAAGGTGTTATTACGCCTTATAATATAGTACCCCTTTTTATCCGTTTAGAAAATCGGCATGTTTAATTTTGTGTAACTATACTTGGATCATGTAACCATTCACATAACCGTATTTAAATTGGGAAAACGTGGAAGAGCTTGGTCGCTTCTAACTTCACCCCGTTTGACCCCATAGAGGAGAGGAGGAGAGGCTAAATGCTAACAACATCTTTGGTCTTTTTGCGTGTCTGAGTGCACGCGTAAAGACCAGACAGGTACGCAACAACTCGTCTAAGCTCAGGTAAGAACATATCTCAGTATGGAAAAACAGTGGCCTATAATAAACATCTCGAGAAAACAACAGTGCTTTTCTTACCGCTGTGCTGTGGTGCTGACAAATGAATCCACTTTGGTCTGTTTGATACAAAAAGAACACTTTGCAGAGGAAGCAGCATGTGATAAACTCATTATTATAAATGGTTCTATCCATACCAAATTGCATCTTTGACCAGAGCAGGATCCCAAAGCACATCCTCATTCATGTTCATATAGTACAAGTCTATCCCATCCCATATGGCACATCTAAATTCAAATCTGTTGACCCTGATGAGGTGCATATGAAATAGATGCATCATTATTGTGTGTGGTTATTCTGATCATGTATACAGGTTTACGTATGGACAAGCTCTGGTGTGTGCATCTACTGCTCATTCTTTTTACTTTCATAATGCGCACAGGCTTGTTGTTCTCTCGTCTTTCATTTTAAAATATAATCTATCAAGGACACTATTTAATAGACACGGCGACAGTCTTTTAAATTTAGTTACTAATCATTTAGAATTTATAAGACCACTTGAGTGCCACTTGTCCTACAACTTTGTAGGCAGATGTGTAGGCCGATGTGTATTAAGTCACAAGGAACATAGCAAGGCAAGTTTGCTATGTACATGTGGAAGGTGGAAATCGGGTGGTTGGGTAGGCACAAAGGAACGCTTGCAGCTGCCAATCTGGGCCACCAGATTAACTTTAAATCATCAAGGTACGCCTCTCTTTCCTGTCTTCCACTTCCTGCTGCAGTGAAACTTTCCTCTCCATGTGCTGATTAAGTACATTTCTCCGCGCTTTGCGTCTATAAGCCTCAGTGTATTTAACCACGAGGGAGAGGAGTGACCACCGCACTGCGTAACATCGGAGAAGTGTGCCTGTACATGCGCGCGTATCGTTGTCGGCACATTGACAGGTCGATGCCCGTTGTCATGGGAATAAGTTCGTTGAACAGCTGATCGTCGTTACGTGGCTGATGTTGCGATGTTTTGTGCGAGCGCATGTGAACGTGGACTTAACTAACTTTGGAGTAAATACAGTTGGAGCTAAGGCGGTCTCGAGGCGACCTACAAAGCGCTCCAACGTGTGTGAAAACGGCCTAAAACATGATAAAAGTTACGATCAGGTTTGTAGGTCTTAGCTTTCAAATGAGGCGTTACACTGGCCTATAGGTTGTATGCTGTAAAGGCAGGAAGCTTTTAGATTTGGGTAAAGCCGAACTGGAGACAATGCGCTTGATTAAGGCGGGTGTTAGGAAGTTAAATACATTTTGTGTTTTAAAACAGTACTACAACCAGGCTGGAGCATTACTTTGATGCCAAAAGTGGATTTCGTTGTCTGGGTAGAGCTGCAGAGAAGCCCTTGATGTAGTTCTGGAGGAAACATAACAGAACCATAAATGTACAAGGGAAAAATCTGAAAAGAATCATCCAAAAATATAGAAATTAAAATAATGAAATATTTACCTTGTTTCTTTTAATGGCAACTTTATATACCGGTACAGTATCTAATAAAGCTTGTTTGTTAGGGGGGGAAATATATATCTGTTTCTAAAAACAGTTTGTGTAGACGCCCTACTCAAAAAGGCCATTAGTGGCCATTATCTCCACAGACCTTTCTCCCTTCAAAATTCTTTTATTGTCTCAAAAACCTTTTACTTAAAATTTTTTTAAGAACCAGAGGTGGGTAGAATATACGTACATGTTTCCTCCAGTAGTACTTTGAAATAATTTTACTGTGAGTAGAAGGAAAAAAAGTGCTGTCAGTCCTGAAGTCTGATTCATGTTTCAATAGTGACATAGAAACAAAACATGAAAGTGAAAATCTTATTTTGTTTTAAATGCCATAAAAATATTTAAAAATAGATAATTTTTAAGAATAAGGTGAGAAAACACAAACTACATCTATTTTTTAATGTCAATATGAAACGTCACTTCAAGATTTAATCACGTGGAACGTGTAGTGTCTACTTTTTTACTAAGTAAGAGTACAGATACTTCATTATAATACTACTCAAGTAGAAGCAAAAAGTACTGTATGATAAAACTACTCTAAGTACAGTTACTTTCAAAAGTTACTCAAGTTCATGTACAAGAGATCTACAGTACAGAAGACGCCTGTCACTAGGCAACTATGTGATTCTAATTTGGTCACAATTATTGGTGCACTAAAATCAAATGTTTACTGCATTTACAAATTGCAACTCAAGTGAAAGTGAATTTAGATGCATGTTTTAAAAATCCAGTCAATGTTAAGAGAGATCCAGACTCACCGCTGTACCGGCGAGTGAGTCTGGTCACCGTTGCGTCAAATCCATTTCCCACAGCGGTAGATACGCAAGCAAACAGGGAGCGGAGTAAACCAATCGGCGAAGGGCGGGCGCCTGCCATTGATGCGGTGTTATTAGCGGTTTTGCGTTAATATTAGCGCAGGATTATGAATCAAGAACTCACCTACTGTCGATGTGTTTTTGGTCATTTACCGCCGATTGGAGACACGCTTTCTCTCTTTCGTGCGTCGTTCGTCGATTGTTATTGAGGGAACTTCCGCGTCCCGTGAGTGACGTTGCTCTCTAACAACACGTCACGGCAAATAAACGAATCTGATTGCACGGGAACGGTTTGATTTTGCGGATACATCCAGCGGGGGCGGGGTGACCAGACTGATCCCCCGCTGTATACAGATATAGAGGGGAATCATTCTGGTCCCACCAGGCTATCACAGCAACCCCTGCTCGCCTTTGTGTCAATCCCATTTTGTAAAGTTTCCTGATATAGATCTAAACTTGAGCAGGGAGAAATGAGCTACTGAGATCAAGCAAAATCGAAACATTTTTGGTCCCATGATTTCATTTGTAAAACGTGTTGTAATTCTATCTGTAATTCTCTGGCCAACTAAAAAAAGATGCACTCGCCTTTGCACTAGTGATGCAATGTTCATGACCAAATCAGCACTTTTTAACCTTTAAGATAATCGGTTCAAACAGGATCTCCATCTTTTTTCATTAAATTCCACAGATTTATGCTGAATGAACTCCAAGACCAGCACAACAGAAGCACGGTACACGAGTGAAAGCGTTTTTCACTAAAGATGATTTGGCAGACAGCTGTGCCTCTTTTCATTAAAACGTGGCACAAGCGTCTATTCGCATACATGTTTTTCAAAGGTTTGCACCACAATACACTCCTAATCTTTTACTGTTTTGTGTTGAATAACCCCATGCAGATTTTTTTTCATAATAAATGCTTGCTTTTGAAAATAAAAACTATTGTGGTTGCTACCAGTAAATTCCATTGCATAGAGCTGTGGTTTTCAACCTTTTCATCACTGGGGCACCCCTACCTGCGCTTTCCACAGTCCGCGGCACCCCAATATATTTTGTTGTATCTGCACTATAATCCTAATGTATTATGTGATAATGTGTCTCACATGAAAAGAGTTGTTTTAATTCAGGAACAATGATTGGATGATATATTGGCTACAATAACCTTATTTAATAATCCATATAAGATGCAGGTGCTTCATTCTAGTCAAAGTCCTCCCAAACTGTTCAACTTTAGTTTGCGAAAGAGCATTTGGATGCTCCACAGCACTACTAGAAATATATTCAGTGGACTGTTGGACCCCAAGTTGACCAGTTTAGGCAGAATACACAACGTCATGTGTGGAGGATAAATGGAACAGCACATCAACATCAAAACCCTATCCCCACTGTGAAGTATGGTGCAGGGAGAATATGGTGTGGGGCTGTTTTGTTGCCTCAGGGCCTGGACAACGTGCTTTCATCATTGGAAAAATGAATTCACAAGTTTATCAAGATATTTTGCAGAAAACCTGAGACATTCACAGCATGCATGGAATAAGTAAGTACACCCTGTATTAAATATCTGGCTGATCCTTCTTTTGTAGCAGTAACTGCTTTTCTGTAGTTGCAGATTAGACATTCACCATGATCAGGATGAATCTTGGACCATTCCTCTTTACAAAACTGCTGTAGTTCAGTGAGATTCAGGCGGTGTACTTCTTTTTACACATTCCCCTGTGAATGTTTACATATTATGGCCATTAAAAGTATGTCTGAGGAAGGGCTGGTTTGACGCCCGAAACGTTACACGACTTTGGTGCAAGCATTAATAAACTGGGAGCAAACGTGAGCTGTGCGGCACTCGCTTTTTTCTTTGTTCATTTATCTTCTTGGGTCCAGCACGCTCGTTCAGGTACTTGGATGTGCGCGCCTGCTCTTTTTACATTAAAAATATGATCAAATGTAAATGTTTGGGCGGTATTAGTTTAGGCAGACACTGTTTAATCATTCTTATGATTTTCATGAAGATCAGACCACATTTAGTGACCAGTTTAGGCAGAAATGTGAGAAATTCCACACAGTGTACTTACTTTTTCTCGCCACTGTAAGTCAACACAATCTGACAATTATTTGAAAATGTCTTCTGCAATGCATTTCAATGTATGTTTATTGTCGGGATTTTAAACCTCATGTTTGTGCATGACCTAAACTCCCTTATTGAACACTAGCCCACTAGTCTGTGTGTTGGTCTCTTGCAGGTCATTCTGCACCCGCTGCGGCCACGTATGTCTCTGGTGCAGGGGGCTGTTGGGTGGCTGTCATATGGATAATGGGCAGCTGCTTCTCTTTGCCACATGCCATCTACCAAAAACTCCTGACGTTTACTTACAGGTACCATCCCTCTGAGAGTTCACTAATGCCTGTTGTTGATTGCGACTTGTGTAATGTGAGGATTTATTTACAGTCCCATTAACTTCCCCTTTTCAGTAACAGTGCTAAAACAATGTTAAAGCAGCCAAAATATGACATTTGCCATTCTTTTATTCAGATATATGCACTTGGTAACGGCTGCAAGAGTGGAATTTGACAAATATCCTTCAAGTAAAAAAGTGTCCTTCTCAGTAAAAGCACTGTAAGGCCCAAACAAGAAACTAAATTCTCTCCCATTCATTAAAAATGTTTTTCAGAACCCAGTACACTATTGGCCATATTTAAGGAAATTTGAGTATTTGTAGGATTTTTATTATTAGGAGACCCGAGTTAAGTTCTTCCGATTCACATTTTTCTCCAAGCATGTCCAAGTTCCGACTTTTTGTTGTATCTCCGCTTTTTGTTTCACAATTCAAGATCAGTTAAGATTCTAAACCCTGTAGTGAATAGCAAGTCTGCATTGTAATTATTTACTTTCAGCTCTCAGCCTGGAATGCTGAGGTTTTCATTTAGAAAGAAAATATGGCATGTGCATAGTTACCCTGCAAACATGCGGTACTAGAGTCATACACAGAGAAAGGAATGGTAAATACTCGACCATACGCTGTCAGTGCAATATTAATTTACAGAATAATACATCAGGCAATCATCAGGAAATATTAATAGTGCACTTAACCAAACACCACAGAGACAACACAATAATGTGTTATTACATACGTTGGGACTTTTAATTTAAATGCACATCCACTCTCTACCCTTTCAGCCAACACGTTTTTTGTTTGTTTGTTTTTTATCTCAGATTTTTTTACTCTGAGAAATATTGCTTCAGCATTGACAATATTGAGGAAGCCAACCAGTAATCAAAGCTATACTCTCAGCTGAATGATTACAGAGTTTTGTTTTTGAACTACTGGTCAAGAGAAATCCATTAGCAAAGCATTTTCTAGTGACTTATCTTTCATTATTCCAAGCTAGTCATTGCCATTATAAAAGTTGTGCTTTCAAAATATCATCATTCACACAAATTACACACAGATTCTGTAACACTGCTAGGCGCCTCTTGCCTCATTAGATTCGAACCAATAAACATGCAACAAAGAAAATTGCTGTCTACTTTAGAGTGGACAAATTGGATCAAATTACTGTTGCTTGCAGATAGTTAGCAAGATGCAGACTGCGAGCAAAACTTTATTATTTGCAAAATAAGTCTGTTGTTTTTGTGTCTTCAGTAAAGAAAAGGAGCGCAGCTTGTGTGTCCCAGACTTCCCTGAACCCTCAGATGTTTACTGGCAGTACATTGACCTGTTGACTTTTGTGCTGCTGTACGTGCTGCCTCTTCTCATCATCACCGCCTCCTATACAACCGTGGCCCGCCGTCTTTGGCACCATAACGCTATCGGTGACACAACGACAGCCCAGCACGCCACACAGCGGAGGAAGAGGAGGAGGACACTCGCCATGCTGCTCCTCGTGGTTGGAGTGTTTGCCGTCTGCTGGTTTCCTCTTAACTGCTATGTGGTGCTCTTGTCCAGCCAGGCAATCCAATCATCCAATGTTTTATATTTCTGTTTCCACTGGTTGGCCATGAGCTCCACCTGTTACAACCCGTTCATCTACTGCTGCCTGAACCCGATGTTTCGTCAGGAGCTGCAGGTGCTTTTGGATATCTGCAAGCGCAGGAGGCCCACGGTGGAATTGGAACCAGAGGACCACCCGATACAAGCAGTGGCACCCTGTCGCCAGACGGCCTGGCCTGATAACGACTCCTCCAGGTCCAGACCAGCGGTGTCACAACCTGGTCCCAGCTCATCACAGCCAAGCCACGCCTCTTCAAGTCACTCGCACAACCATAAGGACACATATGTGCTGTTCAGAGCCAGGGAAGCAAACTCAGGGCGGACAGATATTCTCTCAGTGGAGCCCATTGTCGCTATAAGCTGGATGCAGAAACCGACTTTATAGTTAGTGCCATGTATCAAAGCTTTTCTTTCTAAAAATTTGAATGCCCATTAGGAGCTTTGGACAATGCAGTTCAAGCGGGTGGGCTTATAAGCGCCCACCCGGTTGGTTCGCCATTACCATTCTGTCCGTCTGTATCTGGAAGTCCCACAGGATCTTGGCTCGGTCATTCTCTACCACCTTTGGAGGTGTTTCCCACTTTGACCTTGGGGTTTCCAGTCCATACTCTGCACAGATGTTCCTGTACACTATGCCAGCCACTTGGTGATGGCCCTCCATGTAAGCTTTCCCTGCCAGCATCTTACACCCTGCAGTTATGTGCTGGATTGTCTCATTGGCCTCTTTGCACAGTCTACACCTGGGGTCTTGTCTGGTGTGATAGATCTGGGCCTCTATTGCTCTGGTGCTCAAGGCCTGCTCCTGTGCAGCCATGATGAGTGCCTCTGTGCTGTCCTTCAGGACAGCTCTGTCTAGCCATTGGTAGGATTTCTTGATATCCGCCACTTGGATATCAAGTCATATATATATATATATATATATATATATATATATATATATATATATATATATATATATATATATGATGAGATGAGGATGAGATACAGACCACAGATATTAAGACACGGAAGCTCCTAACCATGCATGGAGGATTCCACCCCAAATCCAGCACCCTGTGACTGTACACTAGTGAGCGTGAGAGCCACTATCCAGGATGAAACATCCAAGATCCACAAGTACATCAAGGACAAGGCTCCAACAGATGATGTGCTCAGTGAATGTCTCAGACAATGGGGAACAGAAGATGAGGTGCTGGAGGTCCCGTCATGGGAGGACAAGCCCCTACACGGGATGTACCACCGAAACATAACTGAAGTGGCAGATATCAAGAAATCCTACCAATGGCTGGACAGAGCTGGCCTGAAGGACAGCACAGAGGCACTCATCATGGCTGCACAGGAGCAGGCCTTGAGCACCAGAGCAATAGAGGCCCAGATCTATCACACCAGACAAGACCCCAGGTGTAGACTGTGCAAAGAGGCCAATGAGACAATCCAGCACATAACTGCAGGGTGTAAGATGCTGGCAGGGAAAGCTTACATGGAGCGCCATAACCAAGTGGCTGGCATAGTGTACAGGAACATCTGTGCAGAGTATGGGCTGGAAACCCCAAGGTCAAAGTGGGAAACACCTCCAAAGGTGGTAGAGAATGACCGAGCCAAGATCCTGTGGGACTTCCAGATACAGACGGACAGAATGGTAATGGCGAACCAACCGGACATTGTAGTGGTGGACAAAGAGCAGAGGAAAGCCGTGTTGGTTGACATAGCAATACCAAGCGACTTCAACATCAGGAAAAAGGAACACGAGAAACTAGAGAAATACCAGGGGCTCAGAGAAGAGCTAGAGAAGGCCTGGAGAGTGAAGGCATCAGTGGTGCCCGTGGTAGTTGGGGCACTTGGGGCAGTGACCCCCAAACTGGAGAAGTGGCTCCAGCAGATCCCAGGAAATACATCAGACATCTCGGTCCAGAAAAGTGCAGTTCTAAGAACAGCAAAGATACTGCGCAGAACCCTCAAGCTCCCAGGCCTCTGGTAGAGGACCCGAGCTTGGAGGAAAAAGAGATCGCCCGCGGAGGGTGAAGAAGAGTTTTTTTTAATATATATCATTTGTAATGTATCTTCTGGCGAAATACTCTGCCTTAAGGCCTGCTGTACAGATTGAGCCTCCACTGTGTACAGGCCATACACATGATTGATAGCCAGTGTGACAGACAGAATTATCAGCCAATCAAAATTCGACATACAATGACAGTGCGTCTCCAGGCCCTGCTGTGTCTCAGCAGCTACCTTCTGGTGTTTTACCTGAGAAAATTGCAAATAGCGCATGAGCAAGATGTTCCATCCAATTAGAAGTGCAGGCTCAACTAAACCGGATAAATAAACTAGTCCTCTTGTGAAATGTCCGAACCATCGATCTGGTCCGAACAAGGCAAAATTAAGTGGATTTATTGATATTTGGCGCCCCTTCTTGATGAAGAGCTACAATAGCAAAGCTGCAGGAACGACAGCGGGAAGCAGCCGCTTGGCTCTCCGGAAAGGAGAAGAGTTTCCCCGCCTCAGCTGCACTGGGATTCAGGCAGGGAACAGGTACGAGACTACCTAAAAAAGCATCCCACAAAGCACCAAACTGTACGTTTAGTATCTTTTTATTACTTAATAAAAATATATTAAAACTTCTTTAGAAGTACTGAGTTTTATAGACCTCCTGCTTTGGTCATACTGTAGATAAAACACATAACTGTCCTCCATATTATAAAAGCCCATAAACAAACATGGGTTCAGTTCAGAGCAGTTCTGCACTCAACGTAAGTTCATCACGGCGCTATATGTTGTGCTGTGACATATTGACACAGTGATGGCTGAAACTGAAAGTTTTCACTCAGGTGTTCCCACTATTGCCTGCAGAAGGAGCTCCAGACAAACTCCTGACCAGCCCTGGCCCTTGTGTCTCAAGTATTCTTAAATAGACATTATTTCAAATTCTAAAATGCATAATATCAGTGTGGCAACATTTTACAACATTTCAATTGTAAAAATTTACAAGTGGTACCGCCTTTGCTATGCCCGATCCCGTCAGATCTCGGAAGCTAAGCAGGGACGGGCCTGGCAGGACTTGGATGGGAGACCGTTTGGGAACACCAGGAAGCCTGCCAAATGTAGTGTGTGTGTGAGTGGTTGGTGGTGGTGGGTGATGTGTGCAGACTGGTTGCCTCGCTTATCATCACCGAGTATGGAGTGAATGAATAATGCACCAAATTGTAAAAGCGACTTTGAGCGTCTGGAAAAGCCCTATATAAGACTAATGCATTATTATTATTATTATTATTATTATTATTATTAATTATCATAAATTAATTATGCATTACACATAACATAGAACACAGAAAATAATAAGATTACATTTAAGCTATGATGAAGACAACAACATAGAACAACAGCGTGAGTATTCACAGATGTGCAGGTGCATTAAGTGTTAGCAGCAGGTGTGTGGACCACATAGTGCATTAGAGCAGTGCAAATGACTGGAACAGGTTATTACGTTCATGAGTTTGAGAAAGAGTTATTGGTTACTTTGGCACAGCGATAGTATGTATTTGTATGTTAGTTTGAGCTAGAATCAAACTTTAGGGTCTGCTACTCCGAACTAGTACTCGATGTGTGGTTGAATGAAACATTTATGTACTGTAAAATAACAGTTGAATGTAGAGTTCTTAAAACATTATTTATAATTGTCATTGAGAAATTAAGTATTGTTATTATTTTTGATCTGTTTGTTTAACAAGAAAAGGGGAATATTGCATAAAACATGGGAATACATATATTGCATTTGTTTTTGCTCAAATGTATTTTCAAATTGCTTTGTAGTGAAATACTGCTTAAGCTTGTATTGTGTTCATATTTTTTTCTGTGTATTCAAAGAATCAGCTGTTCAATCATCAAAAGGTGAGTTATATCGTACATGTCCACAGTTGAATTGTATTAAAAAATACCAGGATATACATTTTCATGCTTTTCTCAATCTGAACACTAAAAGTAAGAGATTTTCCAGAAGGGCCTTGAAGGCCCTTATTAAAAGGGACATTCTGTTCAAATGGGACAGAATAACAATCCATTGTGACGTCATGTGGGTGTAAATTCTATACACTACAGTAAATGAAATCTGAACTGTACCTATTTATCACTATACAAATGTTTTATGTTCAATGTTCTTCTGGTCTTGTGAAAAAAAAATAATAATAAATGTGATGAATTTCTATTTTTTAAATGAACATTCCGGTACTTTTGCATGCATACCCCATTCAGGGCTGATTTCAGGGCTATTTTGTTTCATTACATTCTCACGATTTGCCCTATAGAACCAAAATTAAAGTGCTCAAAATCAAATGCACTGGCGGCTGATGTATTGACAGTGGCATCTTGTTGTTTATCACTCCTGTCAGAGTTTGTGTGGCTCTCACAATAGAAGAGAAAGATTATTTTTATACAGTAAAAGGCAACTCCAAAAGGACTGCCTCCTGTGAGTAAAAAAAAAAAAGAAGATGGTCACTGTTTCAACCTAGCTCAGCTAGATGTCTGTGTAAATTCTCAGTCGTACAGGAGTTGTCCATCTTCAACGAAGGTACTTGAGTCATCTTCTGTACTTGGTAGTTGAGGTCTCCAAACGTTTCGCCTCTCATCCAAAAGGCTTCGTCAGTGAACAAGGTTTCCCTCAGCAAGCAGCGTAGATAAAGACCAGTTGGGAGGAGTTGGCTCCTCCCCTCTAATAACAGCTACTCTCACCTGTGGGTAAACACCTTTGACGCTCTACTTCAAAGGTGTTTACCCACAGGTGAGAGTAGCTGTTATTAGAGGGGAGGAGCCAACTCCTCCCAACTGGTCTTTATCTACGCTGCTTGCTGAGGGAAACCTTGTTCACTGACGAAGCCTTTTGGATGAGAGGCGAAACGTTTGGAGACCTCAACTACCAAGTACAGAAGATGACTCAAGTACCTTCCTAGCTCAGCTAGGTTAAGGGGAAGTAACAATTGGGGGCTCGTCCGGGATAACAACACCCATCCCACAATAATAAGTGGTAATAATGTATTTGATTTGTATTAGGTAAGTTTGTAATTGGCTATATTTTTCTAAATTGCTGTGGTGTCATTATGTGGTGGAAGACTGGTTTTGGTTTTCCCAGTGGCTGGCATTGTGTGTTAACAGTGAGGTTTGTGACTGACTCTTGTATCTGAGGTTGCTGCAGATGGGAAGGTGGCCACCTTTCCTTGTCATAAGCCCTTTCTCTCAGGTTTTTCAGCTCCGTGGATGAGGCTTGGTTCAGTGTGTGCCTTGCCAATCCCAATGGAAGCTGATAAGGGGAAGTTATTGAGTCTTATTTTTGTTCATGTCCAAACCTACATTCAACCTCTCAATCCCTGGCACCTAGGTGAGTACAAAACCATATTCTTTTACAAAAATACATTCTGTATCTTAAGGGGGAGGGTGTTACGGCCCACCCAGACTGTCTCCTTTTGTGTTAGTTTGTGGGTGTGGCTAAATTCTGTGTTCTGCTCCTATGGAACCCTGGCTGCGTGAGCCCTTGCCTGGGATTGGAAGACTAGTTTCCTGCTCTGAGCTGGTTGGCTGCTGCCTCCCACTCCTGACAGCGCCCTCACACCAAGAGCGGCGGAAGAGAAGAGAGCGGCGAGCTGGTGGCCAACTGCCAATAAACCAAATAGAAGAAGAAGAAGAAGAAGAGCGGCGAGCTTCCATTCATTCCCTATGCTGCCTGGCGACCGGAAAGAAGCCTCCGGAAATCCACAGGAGGTCACCAGGCAGCATAAGGAATGAATGGAAGCTCGCCGCTCTCTTCTCTTCTGCCGCTCTAGGTGTGAGTCCGGCCTGATTGGTGCCACTTCGGAACACTTGGCCAATCATTTGGACACCTGTTTCACCCCCGCCTTTAAAGGCATAGCTCACCTGCCATTTGAATCTTATATTAGGTAAAAAAAATGTTAACCTTTGTAAATATTGTAAATAGCCTTTATTTGGTTATTTTTGTTACTACTTTGTTACATTACAACTTTATTCATCCATTTTACATCTTGGTTTTTGTTACTTCCACTTAACCTAGCTGAGCCAGGATGTAATAATTGGGGGCTCGTCCAGGATCTGAGCCCCCAATTGTTACAACCCGGCTCTAGGTTAAGGGGAAGTAACAAAAACCAAGGCATATATATTCAAAAATAAATATCTCTCTCTAATAACTATTGCCCGTGGCAGTTCTGGTCCACCTGAAGGTAAGTTACTTAAGATCAATCAGGAGCTCTCTGACTGATTAAAACTACTGCACAGCTCTGCTTCTGTCAATCAATAGGGACAGAATCACTCCTGGATGTGAGTATGAATCAGTTAATTGATTATGGTACAGCTATGTCATGTTTCCGATACGCTCTTGGCCATCACATGCTCTGTCTGAATATTTTCATTTCAACAAGTACAAAGGTGCGGGCCATCACCAATGCCATCTGTGGATGTTAGATCAGTCAGCTGACAGCTTCCCAAAATAATATAATATACTAAAGGCACATTTGAACATTTCATAGAATGTAAATGTTGATTGTCACATAGGCCTACTGCCAACCACTAGCATCACCAAAATTGAGAAATTGGTTCGAAATGCCACGAAGATTATTGGCATTTAAAAACACCCTTTGAATCTCGGCCTTGGCACAGGCAAAAACATTCTCAAAGAACCTTCTCATGTGCTCTTTAATGAATACGAGCTTTTACCATCTGGGAGACGATATCGGGCTATAAGAGCCACAAAACACTGATACAAACACTCTTTTATTCCTGTATCGGTTGCTCTTCTTAACCAGTGCAGTTAACACTTTGTTAGGTGTGGAATTACCAATTTTATTAAATATAGGCTAGTAGATCTTATTAATTATTAATTATCATTATTAGTGTATATAGCATCGGAACATCAGCAGATGGTGCTCAACCCCTTAAAATCGTATAAAAGCCCCTCCCTTTCGTTCATTCGTCCTCTGCTATTCTCCATACTTCCGCCTTGTGTCCGCTGGGCTGGGAGCGCCCAGAGTGTGTCTACGTCTCCTGTCAGGTAGATATTGCAGATATTTGCCGTTCATTTATCGTCATACGTTGTATGGCCGCTAATACGAGCTCTTCTGTAGTGTCGCGGATGGTTGAGGGCTTCATAGCGCACCATTCCATGGCGTCCAAGGCTCTGCTCGGTTGGCATTCCGGGGTCTGCTGGGGTGCGGTGTGAGCACTATCGAAGCACCGGGCTGGCCGAGTAGCTTGTGCGTGCGTGCTACGGTATGAGCCAGCTAGCGTTATGGTCATTTTCCTACTTTTGTTACAGTCTAACATTATCTTTAATTTATAGGTCGAGGGGTTTGGTCATATCCCTGCTGCTTTTTGTTCTCCTGCTGCCTTGTTTTTCTTGTTTTATTAGTATCCGTTTTATGTGGAGTTTTTCGTTTAACTGAAAAACAGTTGTTACCCGATGAACTATGGACTGAACGATTTCTGAGATCGCAAAATAAAGGAAATGTGACCAAAATATTTTAAACGAAACAAATGTTATGTATACTTTTGGAACATTTTCTGTCCTCTATCAATGAACGAACCTACAAGCCTTTCTAGAGGTCCGGAGCCTTCTCTCCGGTGGCGTTGTCTTTGTGGCAGTATGCCTGCAGGCGGGCACTGCCACTTGTAGTTTTGATGGTGATTGGCTGTGCGCGCCGGCCGTCACCTGATAAATAGCACTTCCGTTTATTATTTGACCTCTGACTTCCTGTACGACCAGTCTCCGGTGTTGTGGTTGTTGCTCCTCGTCACTCCATTCAGGTAGTATCCATATTATCGTTAACTTAAATCACAAGTTGGTAGTAACTAGTCCCTGTTAATGTTTAGTTGCCGCGGCGCCGCTATCACTTAGCCTTTGTAAACGAGCTGTTAGAGCTGCAGTACATCCAGAACGCTGCTGCTCGAGTCCTGACAAGAACCAGGAAATACGACCACATTAGTCCAGTGCTCCGGTCTCTGCACTGGCTTCCTGTCACTCAGAGAATAGAATTTAAAACAGCTCTGCTTGTGTACAAGTCTTTTCATGGTTTAGCACCAAAGTACATCTCTGACATGTTAGAGCCGTATGAACCATCTCGGGCCCTGAGAACTTCAGGGAGGGGTCTCCTGGTGGTTCCCAGAGTCAATAATAAACCCGGTGAGGCTGCGTTTCAGTTTCATGCAGCTAAAATCTGGAACAGTCTTCATGAGGATGTGAGACAGGCCTCAACTCTGACAATGTTCAAATCCAGGCTGAAAACAGCTCTTTTTACCCGTGCATATGAAAACTGAAAGTATGTTATCTGCACTCTTGCCTTTTACTGTCATTGATTAACTTTATGTTGATGTTTTATTGATCGAT
The DNA here is from genome assembly GCA_007210695.1 of Neogobius melanostomus. Lineage (NCBI taxonomy): Eukaryota > Metazoa > Chordata > Actinopteri > Gobiiformes > Gobiidae > Neogobius > Neogobius melanostomus. The sequence goes on along the minus strand of VHKM01000004.1, from coordinate 5,031,764 downwards.
TTTGATCTGTTTTCTTGTAATTTTTTCTGCAACTGTGAAGCACTTTGAATTGCCTTGTGTATGAATTGTGCTCTACAAATAAACTTGCCTTGCCTTGCTATGGGCCCGCGTTCTCCCAGCCATGATAGTTGAGTGGATCGGCTGTGTTGACTTGGACCCGCTGTCAAAGGCCCGAGCCACGCTAATGCCTCCGCTCAGGTTTGTGGCTTGGTCAATTTAGTAATCTATTCTAGTAGTTTGTACTTGTGGTAGTGACACATGCTTATTTTACATTTGTAGCCTCTGGTCGAGGAGTGGTCGTCACTGCCGCCTACCTTTTATCACCTTTTTCTCCGCCCTTTCTACCTTTTTATTTCGTCCTGTTCGTGTTTATATTCCCCGTCCTATGGAAACTGTGCAGAGGTTCATCTGTGTGTAAACGCCTCCCATAGACTGTGGTAACTTGAGGCTGGACAAAGGATTCAGAAACCAAACTGACATGAACTAAGAAACAAACGACTCAACTAAAGAATGTGAAAATAAATGTACAACTTTTCTATACAGTGCCTGGCCTCTGTGATCCATTTATTCAACAACGAACCTACGTGCTTTTACTTAATTTCTGGTGCTGGCCATCTCCAGCTGGCGTTGTCTGGCAATTTTATGTTTAAAACCGCTAGGTTAACCCTCGCATTGCCACATCTTTTTTAGTTTATTTAATTTTAAATCCTGCTAAATTATACTATCACCACTCATCTTGCTACATAGGTCTTTTACGTTCTCTTATTGCCTGATGTTACACTGGGCAACATTGTGGCCTTAATGTGTAACACATTCTGTTGTATTGTGATTGCTATGGCACAGCCATATTCCACTGTTGAAATTATGCCGAACGAGCTGACTGTTGTCCTTTTGTATTTTGAATTTGAATGTATTTATTGCATCTTTTATATATTGTGATTTATATATTGTGATTGTTAGACAATAAAGTTTATCTTATCTTATCAGCCACTGATAGCTGAGTGCTTTCCTATGGTCTTTTATTTGGCACTTCCTTAATTTGTCCACAGCGCACCTGACAGGCTGCTGACCACCTGACTTAAAATTTAGGTTGATAAAACTTCAGTTAAAACCCCCCTCTTTTTCAGTTGTAGAATAGCCACTGGAGCTGGGGTTATAAGTGAGTCAAAGTTGGTCTTTTGCCATAGAAAAACAGCATGCAGACATCCCAGATGCAATTTAGTGAAAAACATTAAGTAATTATGGGGTTTTAAAAGATGCCTTGATTAACTCAGATTGACATGCTCCTTTCTGCTTGGTCCTTTTGAAACCGTATGTTACCTCCGCAGTCTGGTTTGTGTAATTACGATGACATTTACAGGCTTTTATGGACTTTCTATGTGAGCATCTTGGTTCACTTGGGGGTTCTTTGAGTTCGTGAAACAAATCAAAGATGAATCATACTATTCTTTGATTCTGTGAAACTAATTAGTTCTAATAAACCCTAGTCATTCACATTGCATATATAGTCGTACTAGTATTGCTATTGTATATGTAGCAAGACGAGCTGTTTATGACATTTGTAAAAATAATATTACAGCCAAAATGATAACAAATATTGACAACGCCACCGGAGAGAAGGCTCCTGACCTTAAGGCACACAGGTCTCACTCTACTCACGTGACCCACATAATGCACGTGTTATGCGCGTGCATCCCAGCCATGCGCCAGCATCCAGCCGAATTTAACCCTTTCTGTGCCAAGTATAATTATAATCCCGGTTTTTGTAGTGTGGGTTGATTCTTAGATTTTATTATAACTCATTTAATGAAGGTACTTGAGTCATCTTTTCTATACTCAGTAGTTGAAGTCTCCAAACGTTTCGCCTCTCATCCAAAAGGCTTCGTCAGTGGACAAAATCTCGCTCAGCACGCAGCGTAGTAAAGACCATAGGGAGGAGTTGGGTAGGGTTGCCAACTTTCTCTCAACCAAATACGGGACATTTTTTTGTTTTTTAAAATTGCCAATACAAAACAATAACAACAAACTAATCAACACTGCGTGAAAAAAGAATCTCAGATTATTTTTTTTGCATCTTGCATGGACACACTGATACAGTAAACTCTAGGTGGGGCACAAGGTGTTCGTGCTTTTTTTATTTTTACTATCAGATCTACTAAACGCATTTGCCACCACTTGTCAGACTAAAAAGAAGCATATAACCACATATCAGCAAATACCCACGGAACAAGCATTACAAACGCTTATTCCCAGAGCATCAGACCATCATTAAGGCAAAAGTTTACTCTATAGACGGCTGTCAAACAGCTCCAAAATCAAACAGCAGACTATGAAACAGCAGATTACCTAACAATGCATTCACCCAAATGATATGAGAGCATAAAGGAGTCGTTTATGTCTTGCTAAAGTTAACAACAGCGCTGAACCCGGACAGATGTGAACCGTGTGTAAACATGGACTCACCCGCGTTCAGGAGCATCGCGTCCTCCTTACGTACATAAACGCACGGCGAGGAGTCGTCCAAAAACCGAAGAATATCTGAGTATTCCACCGGTATTAGCTAGTTCTTCATAGTGTTTACAGAGACCGCGTGTGAAACTTTCAACACTCAATATAAGGGACAAAAGACATCCCGTACGGGACAATCCTATTTAGATAAATATACAGGATGTCCCGGCTAATACGGGACAGTTGGCAACCCTAGAGTTGGGGAAGGCCCGGCTCCTTCCCTCTATTGACCGCTACTCTCAACTGTGGGTAAACAACATTTGAAGTAGAGCGTCTCTAACGACCTGCTAAGCCCCAGTATCGGTCAGTCCTGTCCTATTCATAGATGATCACTGCCCATTATCTGTCCTATTCATGGCTGATCACTGGTAATTACCCGCCTATTGTTCTTTTGTTGGCCGAGGTTTTCCCCGAAGGAGATTGGAGTATAGTGACGAGAGATTAAATCTGAGCCCATCATTCCGGTTCATGGAGGGGTTTTCTTTCCTGACAAAAATAGCTTATTTTACTCCTCTTTCAAACCAACGTTCTTCTTTAGCTAAAATGTTGACTTCCCCGTCCTCAAAGGAGTGGTTGGAGGCTTTGAGGTGGAGGTGCACCGCCGACTGGGGGCCGCTTGTGCTTTCTCTTGGGTGTTGATAAAGTCTCTTCTGTAAAACTTGTTTGGTTTCTCCAATATAATGTTCTTTGCATTCTTCTTCTTTGCATCAAATAGAATAAACCACATTGCTTTGTTTGTGACTTGGAGTTTTGTCTTTGGGATGGACTAATTTTTGTCTCAGTGTGTTCACTGGTTTGTGGTACACTGGGATCCTGTGCTGTTTTAAGATTCTCTGAAGTTTCTCTGATACCCTGGCTACATACGGCACTGCAACTCCCTTTCTTCTGGGCTCTGTAGTCTGTCTGTCTTGTTCTTTGGGTCTTCTTGCCCTTTATGCTTTAGTGAAAGACCAGTTAGGATAGCCACAGTCTGAGAGGGCTCTCTGGACGTGTTGCTCCTCTTTGGTCTTTCCTTCTGCACTGGTAGGAACCTCTTTAGCTCTATGTCTGAGAGTCCTAATGACCCCTAGTTTGTGCTGGAGTGGATGGTTTGAGTCCAACATCAAATACTGGTCAGTGTGAGTTGTCTTCCTGTAAACCTCAGTCTGTAGTTGTCCGTTTTCCCCTATGATAACTTTACAATCTAAAAAGGCAAGTTGTTTCTCCTTAGCGTCCTGCCGAGTAAATTTAATGCTGGGGTCCACAGCATTGATGTGATCTGTAAAAGGTGCCACTTCCTTCTCTTTAATTTTGATCCATGTGTCATCCACATATCTGAGCCAGTGGCTGGGTTTGTTTCCTGGGTATGAGGCCAAGGCCTTCCTCTCCATTTCCTCCATGTAGAGGATAGCAACTATGGGTGAAACTGGAGAGCCCATCGCACAGCCGTGGATCTGTCTGTAGAAGTTTCCCCTGAACTGGAAATATGTTGTCTTGAGGCAAATCTCCAGTAGTTGGCAAATGTGGTCAGGAGTGAGCTGGGTCCTATCAGCTAGAGTGCTGTCCTCAGTCAGTCTCTTCCTCACCGCTGTGACTGCTGCTGAGGTTGGGACAGATGTAAACAGTGCTGTCACATCGTAAGACACCATGGTTTCATCTGTTTCCAGCTGCAGGTGTTTGATCTTCTCCACAAACTCCTTGGTGTTTTCCACATGGTGTTCTGTGTTGCCGACCAAAGGGGATAAAATGAACTTGAGGTGTTTAGCCAGATTATAGGTGATGGAGTTGATGCCTGCCTACCCAGAAAGGTACGTTTCTAAAACTCTTAGGGCAAAACCAGCCAAGATACAGCAGGCAGTGCCGTGGGAATGAAGAAATAGATAGAAATCCTAAAACTACCGCCAATTGGGTTAAAAACCTCTCTGACAGAGAACTCTCCCAGGCGGAGAAGAGCGTGCTCTCCAAGGGGCTGAATTTTTCCATTACACCCAAAGCCATTCCTACAGTGGATGTCATCACAGCAACAGAATCAGCCATCAGGAACAACAGGATGACTGAGTCCGAAGCAGGGGACCTTCGACTGAAAATCTCAGCAGCCCTCAAGGGCTCCAGACCTCCTCCCTCCAACATCTCTGGAGAGGAAAGAAGAGCTTTGGCAGCCTTGAAGAAGGACGAGCGCATCACCATCCTTCCAGCGGATAAAGGTAGATGCACAGTTGTCCTCAACACAGCTGACTACGAGACCAAGGTCAAGGACCGGCTCTGTGATGAAAACACATATGAGTGACTGAGAAGAGACCCCACCAGCGGGTACAGGAAGAAAATTATAGAGCATCTTCAGAAACTAGAAAAGGAAGAAATAATTGACAAAAAGCTGTATTACAAGCTTTACCCGGGAGAGGCTATTCCGTGTATTTATGGTCTGCCAAAAATACACAAGGTAGGTTTTCCTCTCAGACCCATTGTGAGTGGCATCAACTCCATCACCTATAATCTGGCTAAACACCTCAAGTTCATTTTATCCCCTTTGGTCGGCAACACAGAACACCATGTGGAAAACACCAAGGAGTTTGTGGAGAAGATCAAACACCTGCAGCTGGAAACAGATAAAACCATGGTGTCTTACGATGTGACAGCACTGTTCACATCTGTCCCAACCTCAGCAGCAGTCACAGCGGCGAGGAAGCGGTGATTAGAGGGGAGGAGCCGGGCCTTCCCCAACTCCTCCCTATGGTCTTTATCTACGCTGCGTGCTGAGCGAGATTTTGTCCACTGACAAAGCCTTTTGGATGAGAGGCGAAACGTTTGGAGACTTCAACTACAGAGTACAGAAGATGACTCAAGTACCTTCATTGAAGCTGGACAACTCCTGCACGACTGAGAACTTGCACAGACAATAACTCATTTACAATGTGATAAATGTATGCATGGCATCTCTAGCTTTATGTTATTTTTACATTTTGGTGTTTACTTATTATTTTTATACAGAAAGTAATATTTAGATTTCCTATGATTGTATTTCCTTTATTGTTGTCATTTAGTCTTCATAATCATTACTCATTATTCTGTTTATTATGTTTATAGAAACCATGAACAACATGAACAATGTGAACCTCATGTACAGCACCAACTATCTCAAGCTTCAATAAAGAGTGGCATGAGTGTGAATCCTGTCTTTCTCATTGTTCTGACCGGACAACCTGAGGAGATAGAAGAATTTTGAGTCAGTCCTAGTTACAGTCCTTACCTGAGGTCACAAGTTTGGGTCTCCTTCCCGACACCTCCTTTACATTAATTATGAACTGTATTGCATTTATATGAACTTCTTTGTCTTTTTAATCAATAATACAAATTATGAAATGAAATATTTAAATCTGCCTTGACTGCAGCTACAACAGTAATACAATTTATTTGCAATGAATCCATAATTAATTAATTTGTTTTGATTAATTGTGAGTTAAAGCTTTAACATCCCTAGTGATATAAGATCTTAAATTTATCATAAAGAGTAAGTCTTTGGTGTCTTTGCAGCTGGATTTGGATTTACTTTTGGAAGACACAGTACTAATCCACTGTCTCCAGTCGGTTAGACTATTGTAACGGCCTGTTCACTGGCTTCTCTAAACGAGCTGTTCGACAGCTACATTATATTCAAAATGCTGCTGCTCGAGTCCTGACAAGAACCAGGAAACACGACCACATTAGTCCAGTGCTCCGGTCTCTGCACTGCCTTCCTGTCACTCAGAGAATAGATTTTAAAATAGCTCTGCTAGTGTATAAGTCGGGCACCAAAATATATAGCTGACATGGTACAGCTATATATTTTGAACCATCTCGGGCCTTGAGATCCTCAGAGAGGGGTCTCCTGGTGGTTCCTCGAGGCACCACTAAACATGGTGAGGCTGCGTTTCAGTTTCAAGCAGCAAAAGTCTCGAACAGCCTCAGCGAGGACGTGAGACAGGCCACAACTCTTACTATGTTTAAGTCCAGGCTGAAAACATGCTTATTTACTGTTGCCTATGGCAATTGATGGTATTTTAACCACTTTTAATATATATATTTTTATTATTATTTTGTATATTTTTATGAGTGTTTTGATTGATTTGTTTCATTGTGTTTTTATTGTGTATTTGGTGTTGCTGTGAGGCACATTGAGTTGCCTTGTGCATGAAATGTGCTGTATAAATAAATTTGCCTTGCCTTGCCTACTTCTTGGAGTAGTGAGAAGTGACCAGTTGGTTCTTATGAGTGTATGCAAACACACAGAGAGTGCCTTTTTTTTCTATTTTGTAAAGACAAAATGTGTTGTTGAAATCCATTGTATTGCACAGGCAAAACTAAGGATTAGAGAACAGATAAGGGCACTAGCAGCTGCTCCAAACAAACAGGTCCACTTTATTATTACTGAAAGATTGAAAAAGCCCATCCGCATGCAATTATTTATAGCTTTACCTTTATCCAATCTTCCCATCCATCATTCCAAACAAACAAATAACAGCCATTAGCTCATTAAAATGCCTGGCAGTACTTTGTTTTGAAAGAACACGCGCACCACACATAGTGACAGTTGTGACCCAGCAGTCACATGTTTTTATTAAAGGGGGGTATTATGTAAAATTGACTTTTTCAAGCTTTATATCATGTTATTATGTCATTCCCTCATTAAACACATACCTGGAGTGTTGCCTTGGCTCATTCACATATTTTTGAATAATCAGTAAAAACTTAGACGGCAGCCATTTTAGGTGTAGCTATGCCTCAGTCCTCCTAGGAACGCCCCCACCTCCTGGAGACGCCTCTGGACCTTTTGTCACCAGCCAAGCCACCAACCACTGCTCCTCCCCCCCCTCCCCGCACAGTGTTGTTGATTAAATGCCACTGCAGTGTGCTGAAGGGGGCGTGTCGGAAAGCTTCTTAAAGAGACAGAGGCCTATTTCAAGACGTTCAGTACAGCCATTTTGAGAGAGCAATTTTATTCAAGGCAGTTATTTTAATTTACTGCATATACAGACCAACAGAAGGTTACGTCATCATTGTAGTATGCTATAGACTGGTGCTATGTGATTGAAAAAAGCATAATACCCGCCCTTTCATACCTGATGTAGCCTGTTCAACACCTATAGCTTTGTGTCTCTGATATTTGAGCATATTGTTGATTAAACTCAATCTCATTACAGTATGACAGAATATAAAATACACCCAGAGGTGTTAAAACAGCTGGTTTCTTTGCATCTTTTTGATCTGTATTGTTTGTTTTTTTTGTATTTATGTATTTCATTAATTCACTTATATCTTAATGAAATCTCTCGTCTGAAATGAAATTATGAATGTGTCCTGGCCTGCACAAATAGAGATAAGATAGGACTTTATTGATCTCACAGTGGATACATTCACTTGTTACATCAGCTTTCAAGAAACACTCAGGGGTGAGAAATAGACCGGACAAATGTACAATCAAAGTAGAACAGGATAATGTGCAAGTACTGTATTTTTCGCACCATTAGGCGCACCTGATTATAAGGCACATTATCAATGATAATGTTTATTTTCATAAATAAGGCGCACCAGAATACAAGGCGCATTAATTAATGCTGGTTTACCTGTAAACAAAGGCATGATGCAGTGCACAGCCAGAAATTGATACATAGGGCGCACCGGGATATAAGGCGCACTGTTAAAATTAAAGGCTTTTATGTGCGTCTTATAGTGCGAAAAATACGGTAATAGTAATTAGAGGTATCTTAGTTTAGTTTATTAGTTTAGTTTATTAGTTTATTTCAACAGGGACAAAGTGCAAAAATCATTAATTAAAAATGCTTTGCACCAGATTTAGCTTGAGATAGTTTCCATCTGCAGTCCCTGAGCAGGTGAGTTACAAAATGTACAATATACAAATACAAATATTCATTCATCCATTCAACCATTCACCCGTTACAGCCATCAATCCACATAGAATCATGCTAAAATTGCAACAATAAAACATCACTAAAGGTCATATTTACATTTACAGTTATCAGTGCTGACACCACTGGTTTTCCAACAGCACTTTCCTTGCATTGTGAGAGAAATCCTGCAGGTCTAAGGAAAGTTTCAGATTCTGGGAGTTTGTTCCATTCTTTGATGCTTTTGAATGAGAAGGACGTCTGTGCAAAGGCTGAGTTATGTTTTGGCAGTCTACAGTCATTGCGACTCGTGGACCTGGAGCTCCTAGTCATCTGTTCAGAACAGAGCTGGACACATTTTTTCAGGGGTGGAGGCGCAGTATTATTCAAAATGTTAAAAACTAATTGCACATTGGTGTACAAAATTAAACCTTGTTTCCTGTCCATATGATGTTGTAAAACCAGTTCACTGATATCCATGCAGCATACACAGCATGAGATGTAATGAAAATTATAAACTGTAGCCATAGTGATTAATAAGGTCAGTAAATCTATCTCTCCTTCCCCATGCCCATTGCTGTATGACACGAGTAAAAACAAATGGGCTTAAAGATTTCCCATCATATTCGTGTTGTGTAATTTTAACATGTGTAGTGAATCTATAAGGAAAGCTCATATGTTCCTCGTTTCTATCGCTTCTCTTTAAATTAGAATGCAAATTACCATCCAAGTCCAGCTGCAGCTAAGTTTACACAGTTGCTAAGAATTTCACCATGCCACTTCTGGGACTTTCTCTAACAGTATGTATTTTGCCAATGGCTAAACTGTAGCCTACCTTTATCTAACCTATGTGGTGCCCGGAGAGCAAAAGACTTTTGAATGACAAAAGAGACAAATTTATCCCAGAGAGGATTGTGCATTGCAAATTAGAATTCCACAAGAACTTATTGCGGGCTTCAAAGGGGACATGGACAGAACGTCTGCTTTTAAGCAGCAAAGTGTGATTACGTTTTGTACTTGTTTGTGAAATGAAGATTGTTTTGCCCACATTTCAGATTCCTCAGAAATACAAACAAGAAGCGCAACTGGAATTTATCAATATGTTGACGTATTTCATTGCTGTCAAGTCAATGTGTAATATGCATTTTTAATTAACACCCAAGACTATTACAGATAAAGATGCAAAGTGAGGTGTCAAAGAAATATTGTATTTAAAAAAAAAAAAAAATTCGTACCGTTTGAATCTTAAAAAATCTAAATTAAGTGAGCGGTTGGTGGTGGTCGGACGGGTCGACGGCGCAGACTGGTAGCCTAGTGAGTGTGCACAAAGAGGAAACTCCAGTCAGAGCAGAGAGGTTCCTCAGTAGGTTAAATGTTTTATATACTACAGTGGAATGTGCGTAGCCTTGTTGCAAATGGTCAGGAACTTAACCTCTTAACCCCCGCTTTAACCAAGCAAATTTTCTCCAGTTCGGCTTTACCCAAATCTAAAAGCTTCTTGACTGGAGCTTACAGCCTATGGGCCAGAGTAAAGCCTCATTCCAAAGCTAAACAGATTTGTTGTTTTTTCGTGTTTTTTTTGTTGTATTTTGGACACCTTTTCATTACATTCTTGTCACCTTTTTGCCGCGTTTTCGTCACATTTTGGAAGTGTTTTCATCTTTTTTAATCGTTATTTTGTCGTTTTTTTGTTGCTTTTTCATCTCTTTTTTCATTGCTATTACCTGCAAATGCAAAACCAATGCGTTACTTTACTAGTTACTGGGAAAACGTAATCTGAGTACTCTAACGCGTTACTAAGTAGCGCGTTACCCCCAACACTGGCCGTAACTACGGCAATGGTCAAAATGCTGAATTTCAGACTTGGTTTCTGGTTATTATCTCTGTAATGGCTGGACCCATCCACTTGAAAGAAAAACTGTCACAAAGTCCAGCGTCTTCTCTCTCAACACGTATGGACTCAGATCACATGACTGTCATCTAAAAGTGGACACAAGATTCAGAACAATGACGAATATGGCAGGTTTGTGAATCCAGTCACTTCCAAATAATGATCAGAGGAAACATTTGGACTTTTCTTTCCAAAACGGTGCCTCTCCCGTTGAGTCGTATCGGCCCCTGCTCCGACTCAAACAATCACATGACTTTCTAGAATGTCATGAACGCTATTCCTAGGTTTAAGCCGGTGATGGACAAAAGATAAAACAGCAACAGAACCGATATTTTCTCCCTTACTTTAATATTCCGTTCATTTTCTCCAGTTTGGCTTTACCCAAATCTAAAAAGCCGCAAAAATGTGACGGAGACGCAGTAAAAAATCGATGGAAAAAAGTAAATAAAGTGACGACAACGCGACAACAAAGCCAGGAAAGTGATCCATTTAGATGAGTTTTGTCGGTCTCAGCGTCCAAAATGAGGTGTTACACTGGCCTGTAGGCTGTGAACGTTTAGATTTGGGTAAAGCTGAACTGGAGAAAAGGCACTCGGTTACGGCGGGGGTTAAGAGGTCAAAAGGTATTTAGAGGACTTTATTAATAAGCCTGATTTAATTTGGGTCAAGGAGTCATGGTTAAAACCTTGCCTGGGCTTTGTGATGCCTGGTTATGCGAGTGAGCGGCTTGGCCGTGCCGACAAGGCTGGAGGTTGTGTGATCTTTATTCGGAAGAATGTGCAATGTCAAAGAGTATCCCTTAACACTCAACTGGAATGTATGACACTGAGGGTTTGGGGGAGCCTACACGGGGGGAAATTAATGTCGTAAATCCATTTTATAATCCATGTTTGCACCTTAATACTTGTGGAATGAGTTTGTAAAGGGATGTAGAGATCTAGATAAGGTTAGGGATGGCTCTTTGGAGGAGTTGAATGACAGGTAGTTGGGGTGCAGATAAGGGGACTCAGCTGATGATTTACAGGACAATGGTTCGATCATGCATTTATACGGTTGGTTCTATTGACCTATCTATCAGCAAAAAGGCGGCCTTTGCTGTCCACGTTCCTGAGGTTTAAGTCAGGTTCATCGCCTCCTAGATGGTGTGTCAGTGTTTACCACGGAAACCATAGCTATTCTGGGTGCATTGGAGTGGGTAGGAAGATTTGGCCTCAGCAAGCAGCTGCTGCTCTGATGGCACTCAAGCAGGAGTGTCTCAGGCTAGACAGGATATTATTTTTGAAATTCTTATGACATTACATAGAGTCAAGGCAGCAGGTCTATCAGTGGCTTTCATGTGGGTTCTGGCCCATGTGGGAGTTTCTGGGAATGAGAATGCAGACTCTATTGCAAAAAAGACTCTGAAGCTGGAGGATATTACTGTCAAAACAGCATTAGGGTACTCTGAGCTATAGGTCAGAAACTTGTGCGCTGATGTCAGAGTAGCCTATATGGGACTAGCCTATATGGGACTTGACTAGTTCTCAGAATTGCAAGACAAATTTACCTACGGGTACGAATAAAGAAACCTAACCTAACTTAACCTATGGGATGCAGAGAAAAGCAGTGTTAAAGGGGGAGACACAACCTGGGGGAAAAGCAGAAGGGAAGTCAGAAGCAGAAGTTACGGTGGATTTGCCCTGGACCTTGCTCTTATAGGAAAGAGACCAGATGGACTATGTATGTGCGTAAGGAAAGCAGAGACAGTCCTTCATGTACTCATGGAATGCGTTTGTTATAAGCATGAGAAAATCCTTCATATCATTGAAGACACGTTTGGACCCACAGACAAATCGCAGTGAAGTAACTGCTGCAGTAATGTTTGTTTACTCTACAAATCTACGTGTGAGGATTTGTCCATGATGCAGTTCCGCTAATAGACCGTGGATGGCAGCATTTCCGGCGGCGTCTAGCCTGCCGGAAATGTACAAGGCGACGAAGAAGAAGTTGTTTCACGCAAGCGCAGATTTGCAAGAGAACAGTCGCACGGGCTTCTGTCCATCACGGTATTTTACTTCCCGTACAAGGTAAACAAAACGGTTAATTTTGCGTAATCTAAAGTTCCAAGGTGTATTTATATGTATCATATATTCCTGTGTATCCAATGTTTAGCGAGCTTGACTCCTTGTCTTAAATGCCTTCTTGCGCGGTCGTGAGTTTGTTGTGCTAACCCGGTCTAAGCTAGGATTAGCTTGCCAAGGTATTATCATCGACAGGTTCACTCATTTACAGCGTACCCGAGCGTTTGTTATATCCATGCCCCCTCCGCCACATTTGCCTAGCACACACTTGAAATGGTGCGCTCATCCTGAGACCACATTTGATATTTTTTAAGTGTTGGTACGTGTTATCTGTTTTTATGACATGTGCCTGAATGGCAAGACAATAAAAGGGTCGATGCTCTCTGCTTCTGTAGATTTGTGGTAATAACTTTTGTTTCAGTAGCTTAGTAAAAATGTTTGTGCGTTCATTGTGCAGTTCTATGAAAGAAAACAATTATGTAGTAAGTTACTGTTGTAGGTTTGTGGTTTGTTTTGGATTAATAACTCAAATGTTTACCAACCCACAATAACAGTCTTGTATTATTTGTTTGACTTGTCTGACCCACAGCTCTTAGGAGCCCTTCATCACCAGTAAAGCTGTATAAGCACCGGGTTGACGGGACCGAAGGAAGTGGCCTGTCGTACGTGGAGCTACCTGCAGAATTTGCCATGAGTTACAAACCTATTGCTCCTGCGCCATCTGGCTCCAATCACACCCCTCCAGGTTTGACTTGTATTTAGTTTGTGGACTAGGTAATTCCTATTGAGAATCCCTTGAATTAATGCCTTCCACACACTCAGGCTCTTCAGTGCCATCCCCATCTCTACCATCCTCATCTACTTTTAGACCAGCCTTTAGTGACTTTGGCCCACCATCCATGGGGTTTGTCCAGGTAAGCATCTCTGTTGTGTTGGTATTAATTAATTACAGCGTTTTTTTTGTTTACTAAAAATAGATATGGAGTAATACTTGATTTGATTGTGTAAAAAAAAAAAAATCGTTTCAGGGCTGTTTATAAAATGAGTGTATTGTAGTGAAATTCACTCTAGCTAATGTGTAATGTAAAGATGTTTGAATTGCAATTGGAATAAATTACACATATTCACCTTTTGTTTTTGTTGTTCCATAGCCAGTAAAAGTGTCTCAAGGGTCAACATACAGTGAACTTTTATCGGTAATCGAGGAGATGAGCCGTGAAATCAGGCCTACATATGCTGGGAGCAAAAGTGCTATGGAAAGACTAAAAAGAGGTATCTCCTTAAAGCCCCGTAAGCAAATGTAGCGCCAATCTCTGTTTTAGTCCCACATTACATTGCTTAAAACCTCACAGTAAGCACCCACCACATCCCCTCACCATGTAACCATGGTGGTGGGCTAAATGAGCCGATGTACTGACACATGTATGCATATGCACAGAAAGCAACACCGCAGCCAAGCTGTGTTGTGTGCATCTTTTTTTTCTTCACATGACCAACACTTTCACTGTATCATATTGTTGCACGCAGCAAGTTGAATGAACGCAACATCAGACTAATTTTGTCATTTGCATTTATGATAATATGCTTTAGGCACAGATTCTGTGGGCGCTGCCGGGCCCAAGCCTAACCCACCCAAATCTTTGGGCTCCAGGAGAATTTGCCCATGACAAAATGATTCAATAAATAAAACATTTAAATCACACGAGTCATCTCTTTACTTCTCCTTTATGTCCAAGTGCAGGTCTGTCCATTTCATTGACTGCGGTGTGATTAAAAAGTCATACAATTGCTTACTGGGGCTTTGAAGATTTTTTTTTTCTTTTTAGATACAGTAAGAGGATTGTGTAAATTGTCTTTGTCGATGGCACAGACTGTATGACATTGTACATTATTTTTGCAGGAATCATTCATGCCCGTGCTCTTGTAAGGGAGTGTCTTGCAGAGACAGAACGCAGCGCCCGCACATAGCCCTTCAGGATTTCCTGTCATGTTTCCCATGTAATCCTGCATCAAAATGCCATTTTAAGTTTTACAACTACTTCTTAACAGCCATTTCACATCTGTTAGTGTTTTTAGTTTGATCAACACCGTTGTATGCATGCCAACTCACCAGGATCACTTTCTCTTGCACATTATGTGAGCTTTCTCGGCTTTTTTTTATTAGCAAAAACTATGCATTAAAGCATGGTGTATATATGCGGTGTATATTTATTACAATAATTGAAACAAATTGGCATTTTATACCATAAATGGATGTAACATTTTTAAATGCGACTTCTGTTCTGCGCATACATATGACCATTGTGAAATTCTGTTTGTGCATTTTATACTGTACACCTTGTTCTTTGTCATAAATTTGTACTGTCAATTCTGTACATCACAATTTTTGCTAGTATACAAATTTTTGTAAACAAGATTTTTGCAGTTCACTTCTAAGCTTAATAAAATAAACGAATGTGGTTTATTGCAGATTATACATTAACATACTTAAGCTATGTGACATAAAAAAGTTATATTTATGCCATACCATATTGCGAGGCATGACACATTTCACAAATTACTAAAATATCACAGACTAGATTCTAAAACAAATGGGTGCGTGTGTATGTTGCATAAAATAAAGCCATTAAGTTCAGAACAAACAGTCAAAGGTAGCGCAACAAGCGGCTTGTCATTATACAGTTGACAGTCAAATGTTTGTTAGGATGCCATGAATAAAGTCTTATAGTGGCAATAAAAAAATAACAGACCTGCACACTTCAAAGATGCCATCTGTGATTGAGTTTCCAAGAGGTGAGTGATGGGCTCAAAAGAGGAATAAAACAAAAGCCCTGCACCAGCACTGTTCATCTTGAAATTTTGTGGAAATATGGCAATAAGTCTTTAAATTCAACCCTGTTAAAGAAAAAAAAAACAATTATATTAAAATATTGTGACGCTGTCAAATTTGGACGTAGAAATTGCATAGATTGTTACACTGACTGTGGTTGCAGTAGCAGGTGCAGTGCTGGAGCCAAATAGACCTTTATATCGGCCTTTCTCTTCCTTCTCCTTACTGCGAATCCTTTCCTCCATAGCTCGCAGCTCCTTTGCAACACATTGTCCTAATGCGGGATCCAGCTTCACAACCATAGCAAAGTCAGCGCGGGCCTCCGCTTCATTCCACACTGCAGCATGAGCCTTTCCTCGCTTGTAGTAGGCTTTAACATTATCTGGTGAAATATTTTAAATTACAATGCTGTTAGCATTCTTTAAAAAAATGTCTACAAGGAACTATTTAATATGATACCATGTGACTTTAAGTTGAACAACTGCTTAACTACTAAACAGGGAGAGACCTTCCATGTGGTCATCCAATTAACATTTTTTCACCAACCTTGAATTTTAAACACACACACAAGTATGTGTATTCTTTATTTTCAGCACTAAATTTACATGTGCGATTCTTAATGAATACTTCAAACTATGAATAAACACATGGGATTGTGTAGGAAACAAGTTTTATATTTTAATTTCTTAAAACTTGTCACAATGAGCTTCATAAGCTAGTCATCTGAAATGGTTAACAGTCTTGTGAAGTGAAAACCATTCCTGGTTACTATATCAGAACACCTATTGAGAAAATGTGTGGAAAGAAGTAATCAAAGCAAAAGGCAGCTATTTTGAACAATTCATGTAACATTTCTTTGTTTTGTCATTTGATTTTATAAAAGTGCAGTTTTGGGATCTTCCTTTAATATATAAAAACAAGCTGCAACAAACATAAAAATAAATATTTTCTCTTACAATAAAAAATATTGTGCACACAAACAGTATGCACAGTAATTTTTGGGTCAAGCTTACGACTTACTAAAATAGTAATGGAAAAAATAAGGTAACACTTTATTTTACACTACCATGATACATTGTACCCAACTAAATTTAGTGCAATGTGTAATAACTTGTACCTTTGCAGTACATACACAATGGAATAATGTGTATTAGTGCTTTGGAGGTACATAATGTAATAAGACATAAGACCCTTAGGGTTAGGGCTTAAGGTTAGGGTTAGAGTTGTGGTCTCATGTCTTATTACATTATGTACCACCAAAATACTAATACACATTGTTCCGTTGTGTATGTAGCCTGTAGGTACAAGTTATTACACATTGTTACATAGCACATTACATTGTACTTAATGTGGCAGGTACAATGTATCAAGGGTGTAAATTAAAGTGTTACCAAAAATACTCCAATTGTAACCCATAGTATTTAAATGCTGACAGTAACGTACCTTCATATTTGAAGAGCAAAGATGAGCAGTGTTCAATTACTTCATAGTACTGTCCCTGCATTAACATGCACTGGCAGTAATTTAGCAGCAGAGGCGTGATCATCAGGTCCAATTTTACCCACGCCTCATCACCTGGGTGCTCCTTGACGTCACATCCAAATAAAAGCCATATTGCTGATTAGAAAGTACTTTGGTAAAAATAAAATAAAACAAGCACTTACCTTCATTTGTAGGTTTTTCAAACAAGCAATGCCATTGTAATACTTTTCTGACGCCTCCGGAATTTTCCCTTCTTTAAACAACTGATTGCCCTCATCGTGGATTTGAGGCACAAATGTTAATTTCTCTTCATCTGTCATTGCCCATACGTCCAGCCGAAATGTTCCAGGAGTCAGTACCTAAAGTTAAAAAAAAGTATGAGATCTCTACATATAATTTTAGAACTATAAACAACATTTATCTTTCCAACTCACTTCCAAAAGTTCTATTGAGAATATTAGAGGTTGTGGATGGCCCTGTAGATGGTCCAGGTCTTTGTGGCCCAGAGAATGATGGGAGTGGATCTGTGCAATCCCACAACAGTGACGCTGTCCTTCCAGAGGGTCTTTACCAACACTAATGTTCCGAAGGGACTGGGACACCAGAGGGTAAAGAGCTGTGTGCTGGGAATGACACAAATTGTAGAAGAAAAAATACTAAAACACATTTTCATTATAGGAGGCTATTTTCATAGGATTAGGGGTTGTATCAGGAAGGATATGTGTCACAAAACCCTCGTCATTGACAGATTACTCCAAGCAAAGAAGGAAAACAAATATTGTTGCGGCATCGTCACCCCAGATAAAAGCAGAATGTGAAAAGGATCAAATGTGATATTTATACATACAAACATTAGAAGGTTTACAATGTATGCAATAACTTGCATCTAGTAACAACATCAGTGCCCTAAGTGTATAAATATCACATACTTTTACGTCACAAGTAAAGTCAGATAATTCGCCTGGTCGCATGGTGATGATCAGTCTCTCCCACACTGCCAGCTTGAACTTCTTGCCCAGGATGAGTTCCATGGGTTTACTGCGTCCTCCCATGGATCTGGAGTCGTCCAGCACAGTGCCATCACACAGACTGGTGCGGTAGTGAAAAACTACCTGGAAACAGAACAAACGCTGGTTGCTGCAGTGTTTGGTGCAGACGTGCCCTTCATATAATAACAATACAAAGGCCTGTACGCCAGTCATCAGAATTTGACCAATAAGAGCTTGCACGAAGATGTTGGTATGTTTTTCCGTCCAATCACAACCCATCGTGTCCCAACAACCATGTCCCACCCACAATTTTCTTCATCGCGCAAAAAAAAGAGAGTAAAACCGAACAAAACCAGTCTTAATACAATCCACGCGAAGCGATCAACGCATCACAATAACACAATACGGCGTGTATTGTCTTATTGTACCAGTTGCCGTAAATATAGCACATTATGATAAATGTATGAACACTACTACACAGTTCAGATATTTTGTTAGCATGAGCTAGCTTGTTTTTCTTTACTATTTGAGGGAGAAACGACCCATAAAAAACAATACCAGACTACACCTCTTACCTTAGTCCCATCTGGAAATTCGGGAAGCCCCCCTCTGCCGGGACTGATCACTTTCTTTACTATTCCTTCTTCGAAAAGCTTGCGTGCCTCTTCCTCCATCCTTGAGCCTGATCTATCTGATTTTCCGACAAATGACGACGAGTCCCGAGCCGAGAGCCCGAGGTTAGTAAATAAAGACGACTAAATGGCGCCCCTATGGCGCAGGCGTGTAAGTACATACATACATACTACATACTGTACCTATACATGTGCATATATATATATATATATATACACACACACACACACACACTATACTATACTATATATGTAACTGTATAATTTATGTTTTCCCTTTTATTTTCTAAGTTCATAAATAACCTTTATTGTGTGTATTATAAACAATGCATTTATTTAAAAAATAAACACATTTTATTGTTATTTCACAGTTATTACACACACAACAGTACAAAGTGAAAACACAGGGAATTTATGTTCAGTTTATGTAGTGGAAAAAGTAAAAAAAAAAGTGTTTGAATAAGTAGTGGTTATTAAGAGACAAGGTTGAAATTCTGGGACTACATATTAAAAAAAGAAAATTACAGCAAAAGTAGCGCAAGTTTTCAAAGTCATCAACTGGACAGAGTTGTTAGAGTCAACTAGATTCAGTGGCTGGAGTCAATTGAGAACTTGGGCGTCTGAGAGCTTGTTCACACAATATAGCAGGTACAACATAGTGTTCCGACATCATTTCTCAAAATATGGCAAGTAGAACAATTTGAAGCCTCTTCTTCCTCGGACAGCACAGCTTATATAAATCACATGATACACTACAGATGAAGAGAACATGTTTGCGGTTACATACATTTCCACAACCCATCTGAGCCATATGAAGGAAATATACAAATAAAATGTATTTACCTCCTGGGATAAAAAGAAGAAACCCAGGAACAAAGAAAATGGCACTTGAAACACCTAAAAGGGCCAGTGGTGAGCAGGACAAAAAAGATCTCACATATTAGAACGTGTTTGAATGCTAGTTGTGGTCAAAGATTTGCACAGTTTGTTGTCAACACACACACAACATTCTGTGATCAGAATCATGCAAATTAGTAACTAAACTGTTTCCATTATTTATTGTATAACCACGGCATTCACAATCATGGGTGTAAATTATTATTATTATTTGTTATTATTACCTGCATTTGGGTTCAGCTGTATGACAACACCAGTGAAGATGAGAGCTATATGAAACGAAACAATAAAATATTGATCTGAATCTTGTCTATATTTAATGGGAAAATATATTCCATTGTAACACAGCCTTTCACAAAGACTACAAAATATGAATAATTATTAGAATAGTGCAAGAGACAAAAATGAACAAAGTGGAACGCACCCAGAGTGAGTTTAGAAACTTACCAACTCCAGTGATGAGGAGAAGAAATGATGCGAGTACGACCTTTCTATTGGTTTTGATCAGTGGGTGAGAAACCCACCTAAAAACATGTAAATATCATTACGTTTACACACTGTCAGGTATATTTTGATATTTGCTGAATGTTACTGAAATTACCCGCAACAGTGTGCTGAAAGCTGTGTTACTGAACTCAAGGTACTAAAGGACCACTGAGAGCTGCAGTAGGAGAGGGTCGAAGGGTCACTGTAAAGAAGAAAAGAAATGGAGAAAAAGCTCAGTGCACCAAGAATACATAAATATACTTCTAGTTTAGCACTTACTTAATTTTAAAGAAGTTATTGAAAGCAGAATTTCCATTGTTGCCCAGTTGTTGCCCAGTTGTTGTTTCTTCATTTTCAAGATTCTGCAAACCAATAGCAAGCCATGTTTAGGACTCCACGTGTGTATGGAATGATGGATGAATTCATGATGCTAGTTTACCTGGTACTTCAAGTTTGAGTGCTCAGGGGCACCAGCAGGAGCATTTGATGGGAGGTTCTGAGGTTTAGAAAAAGACAGTGGGCCAAAAGTCATCTCTCCAGCTTCTCTGTCCTTCTCCCTGCCCTTCCATCCCTCCATTTCTCCGTCGGACATCGCCCCCTCCTCATCTTCGCCCTCCAACACAAAGGCGTCATCAATGCTGAACTGCGTTGCCATGGTAATAGCCTAGCCTCTCACACCCCGGGTTCCTGAGGCCTAATGCGCACTACGGCACAGGAGATAAAATACACACGATTACTCTTTGGACACGCCAACGCAATGCTACGAAAAACAAATGAAAGAGAGTGACAGAAACTAGCAAAAAGGTCACATTTTTTTGTTTTGTTTTTTAGATCAAGGCAACATTACAAAGTGTTGAGCCATATGTTTGCATAATGTGAGCTTATCGCACACTTGGCTATGTTTTCAAAAAGAGAGAAAGTAATTTATTAGTATGTTACTTCAAATGGGGAGAGATAATATTTTAAATGGATGTAATTTTTTCAGTTCATGCAAAGCTAACTAGGCTGTATGAGTTTTAGATCTCTGCCATTGTTCTCTTTCTGCTAGTCGGTCAGATGATCAAAACTTACTGTCTTCAAACGGAATCTTTTCTCCAACAGAGATCCATCCAGCTACGTCGTAATTTTGTAATTCTTCACATAGTTGTACTATCAGCTAGTGTTTTACTTAGAACTTGAAAAACATTCAAGTCTTATCGACGACAAAGATTTTTCCAAAAGTTTGCTCCCTTCCTCAATGTTTTTTTTATCACCCGGCTCTCGATTGCTAATGTCTGCATGATTCCGCCCAGTGCTGCTTGCTGCTGGGTTGACTCAGCCAACCTAATCGAGTACTGAGAAGTCGATCGCATTCCACAGGTTGGTTCATTGGTTTTATTTAATCAATGGTAGGCTGATAAGACTTTTTATTTTATTACTTAATCAATGTTTGGGTTTTTGGGTTATATATATTCTTTAATAAATATCCATAATGGGTAAAACATAACAAACAATCTGGAGTCAAAAGAAAAACAATAAAACAAGGCACTCTTCCCGCATCTCTATTTACTTAAGCCTTTAGTGTGCTGGGCTGATGAATCTTAAAAGCTTTAAAACATTTTGCTGGTTTCTTCCACGCATATCGGCTCTTTTTATCACTTTATCACTTTATATGCCTACATCTGTTAATACAATCCCGCTGTTGTTCAATGTCAAATTGTTGTTGTCTATATGTCATATGTCACTTTATTTTATCTTATTTATTTAATATTTTTCACGCATGCCCCTATAGCCTATAGTTTTAAAGTTTTTTTTAGCTTATTTTTATCTTAACTGTGTTATATGTTCTATGTCGCACGTTTGCACCGAGAAAAATTCCTAGTTTGTGAACCTGTTCTCAAAATATGGCAATAAAACCCATTCTGATTCTGATTCTGAACAAGTCTTTGTCAAGAAGTGAGTCTGGAATGTCTAACTTATTTATTTACATATTAAGCCTTGCACAGACCAGGATATAAGGGGTGGGCAGAGGTGTGTAGAGTAGCCAAAAATATTTGCTCAAGTAAGAGTAACGTTACTTACTTACTAAATAAATTTTGTCACGTAGAAGTAATAAGTAGTGACCCAAATAATTACTCAAGTAAGAGTAAAAAAAGTACTTGGAGTACTGTACTGTGTGTGCTGAGCGTAAAAAAAGACACGTTTGAGCGTAAAAGTCATTGTTCATGGTTCAATAGTGACATAAATTATGAAAAACAAAACAGTAAAAATAATATGGAAAATGTTGATATTTTCAAAGTAAATACAATTAACAACACAAAGAAACCATTATGAAGAATTAAGAAACAAAACAAGAAATACATCCTTTTTAAGCATCCAAATGAAGATTTGTCACTCAAAAGTTGACAGTGGATTTACTATTTTTTACAGTGTAGATACTACTTACATTTTAATACTACTCAAGTAGAAGTAAAAAGTACTGTATGAAAAAAAAACTACTTCCAAAAATACAATTACTTCCAGAAGTTACTTGAGTACATGTACTTGAGTAAATGTAACTGAGTACTACCCACCTCTGGCTGTGGGGTACACATGTCTCTACACAACTATTTTATTTTTGACTCGACTCAACTTTTTCACTTAATGTTGACTGGACATGTATCCTGGTGATACATTGCCAAACTGAGAAAACACGTGATTTCCAGAAAGTCAGAACACCATCATTATGCAAACAAACATCTCTAAACAAATAACCAACCAGAGACAGAAACTGAGGTCATTTCATGTTTCCCAGACACAGTGGATAAAGCTTATTTCAAACAATTGGTGGACTTCAAATCTACTTCAGAGAAAAGGCGACCCTGGACTGGCCATCACAGGCTACCTAAATATTAAAAGGTATGGAGACTACCCGGGGATTCTTTCTCTCAATGATTGTTAATGCAATTCTTGGTAGATCGTAGTCTATTGTTTTTCTATTGTTGTGATAGCTTATAGATAAGAAGAATAACAGAGTTGGGGTTTTGGTTGCATGTGTGTGTGAATTATTTCCCTATTACATATTTAGATGAATCAGTTGGCGTTTTGTCTTATGCTGGAGCTCCTTTTGCAGGTAAACCTACAAATTTACACCGTCAAATTGATTGATATCTTAGAGAAGTAACTATTCGTTCATATTTGCTCTCTACTGTCTAGTTGTGTACAAGCACACAAGTCCAAGTAGTGCCAGGATCTACTCTGCAGCTGCCATGTTTTCAGTTCCCACCAAACCTCCCAGCAATGCCCATCTCCTGGAAATTCAATGGCAGGTTTTGTATTATAGTAATTGACCAGATCATTATTTATCCTACAGATGGGAAAATTGGTTTACATTTTTGTACCCTTTCCCAGGCAATAATATTACTTCCCGGGATTCTGTGACAACCAGTGCCACACACTTGTCCATATCCCCGGTCATTGCGGCAGACCAGGGCGAGTATGAGTGTTCGGTGATGGACCCAGAAACGAATGTGGAGATGAGAAGAACCTACAATGTCGTAATCGAAGGTGGTCTCTAAATATAAAGATTCAGGGGCGTGTGCATACTTTTTTTTCTAAATTGAGTGGGGGCACTTTGTCATTCAGTCACTCAGGTTAGAAATAAAAAAATGACTTGAGAATTGGACACGTACATTTCTTCAGTCTGGTACAGTTAGAGGTGTAAGCAGTTTTTTAACGTATGCTAATTTCTAATTCTAATTTGTTACTAACCCACAATATACAGCCTCAGCACCACTAAATCTGCCTGTGCTAACCCTGGCCAACCCCAAGACACGCCCCTAGATATAGACAACTTTGATCTCATCCTAAAGTTTGTGTTTCCGCAGCGTTAATCACCTATACTCTGGTGGTTGGAGATGGAACCGATGCTCGCCTTCCCTGCAATTTCCTCTCCGAATACGAAGTCAAGGCCAATGCACTGTGGTTCAAAGAGACCGCAAGTAACAAGAAAAAGGCAATGTTGACCAGTGCTGATAAGAATGAAGAGGTTAGAGCTAAACTGCTCTACCCAAATGACCACGATCAGACAATGTCTCTAAGAGAAGTGACCACGGATGACGAGGGGCTGTACCACTGTGAATCTCCCGAAGGGGTGTTGCTAAGCACTGTTCGACTCATTGTTAATCGTGAGTTTTTGAGTTTTCTGCAAACCAAAATTGCAAAATCAAATAATGATCTACTATTACACTTTAGTTGCCATTCCTTTACCGTATATGTGGCAATGAAACCACTGACCTAAACTTTTAAGAGTGTTGTTAAATGTCAGCGTTACTTTTTTCATTAGACTACTGCACATAGAAATAATAAAAAAGAGATTTGCAAATTTTTCAAACTAACTTTAATTTGATACCTGTCCTCCAGTTGCCCCCATCCCTACTCCTCACTCGTGCCAAGGTCTTACAGCTCCCTGGGAAGCGTGTGAGGATGACCACAGCCGCGTTGCTGGCTCTGTGTTTAGAGAGTCGCTGACCGAGTTTTCATTTAAACTCTATTCATTCTTCCGAGAATCGAGACCACAGAAAAATCTGCTCTATTCTCCTATCAGCATTAATGGGGCTTTGACACATTTGTTATTAGGTAACAAAGAGAAGCATTTTAACTCAAATCTTATGTTTGAAACCTTGAAAAGTGTGGGATTATTATCTGTGTGTTTATGTGTATGTTTAGGAGCAAGGAGTAAAACACGCTTGGACCTGGAGAGTGCTCTCTGTCTACCTTCGATGTTCCACTGTGTTCATTCGGAGATGAAAAGGCTGAGAGAGCAGCTGTCCTACTCTTCTTTACAAATGGCATCTCAGATCTACTACAACAACCGTATTGCTTTTAATAAATTTAAAATAGCAGCACAACAACATAGGACTAGCTCTTCAGTTGGAGTGCTTTTGCAAAGTTTGGATCCAATCAATATCCTATTCATTCTTGTTCTTGTCCTTTCTCTTCAGAATACAACATCAGCGAATCTTTTCAAACTCAGTCGGCCGAGTTTTATGAGTCAGAGCCTGTGAAACTGCAGGACAACAGTGAGGATAACACTCATATGATCAACAATTGGGTGGCTAATAAGACCAAAATAAAATCACACAACTGGTGAAGTCTGTCCCAGAATATACTCAGCTGATGCTTCTCAATGCTGTGTCTTTCAGCGGTCAGTGAGGGCCAAGTGCTTTTTTTCTATGATCTCTTATTTTGTTCTTCAATGATGTTTTTTTTTAACCACATTTTGTTAGGTATGTGGACTGTGAAGTTCAACGAAAAGCCTATGAAAGGGCACTTTACTAAACTGAATGGTGACATGATACCGGTGCCTGTCCTGCAGAATGACGGGTTTCTAGGATCTCTGGCTTATGTTACTGGACTCAAGGCAACGGTAAAATGCTTGAACATTCACTTTAATTTCATGTTACAGGTTTTCATGTTGTTGTTGTTTTTTTGTTTTTTTTAAATGGGATAATGCCCGTGTTAAGTGGCAACAAAAGTGGATAATCTGAACAGAAGTGACATAGGACGAGAGAATTGTCAGCGACAAGTAATTATGTATGCTGTTTTTATGTGTAGTTTTTAATGTTCCTTAATGTAAGGTGAGTGTCCAGAAAGGCCCAGAATAAACAAAATGTATTTGCATTATTATTGAGATTATTAATATTATTCTCAGGCCATAAATTGCGTTTATTTTAGAAGGAAGTACCATAAACAATGAAAATATCAAGCCAGGAATAACTACAGTACGTCAATCGTTAAATGTAATTATGTTAACTATGTTCTGGTGAAACCGGGAAGACTAACTGTAGTTAAACAGAACATGTCCACACACCAGTGTCTATGTCTTTAGGTGATGCGGTTTGGTCTGACAGGAAACAACAGTCTTTACATCCTGCTGCCTCAGACCTACAAAGCCAGTGATCTGCAACAGGTTGAGTCCCAGCTGACGGATGCAGCTGTGCGTCAGATGGTTGACCAAGTGAATAGTGCAACTCCTCAGGGCATCGAGGTTACCCTGCCCCAAATCAAGCTCAGCGTTGAACAGGACATGACTGTCCTGATGAAGAAATTAGGTTTGATTTTGATGTTCTTTATTTGTCTGTCTGATTTGTGTTTTTGCCCATTTTGACAGCATATTTTAACTTAGTTTGAGAGTTTAGAGTGTTGATCTTACTTTGGAGAGATGCATTCTTAAGGCAGTGGTGGCAGCACAGCTTGTTCATTGGGGGAATGGAGAAGGTTCTGATTATTTAAAGCTGGGGCGCGTGTGTGTAAATCAAACTCTACTGAATCATCTTCACTTAAATAACATTCAAGTCAAGATGATCAACTATGAATCAACCTCAACAGCTATTTAAAATGACATAACATTTGATAGGCCAGATTTAAAAGGAAAGAGGAGCTGTAGATCTCCCCCAGAACATTTTGAACATAAGGTCTATTTTAGATAACACTTTTGACACTCCAAACACAGTGCAATTTCATCGGGCTATTAATCCATAGATGAGAGGGTGGATAAGAGAAGCGCCTAAAACTTGAGAAGGGTAGACTATGTAAATTAGTTACTGTTCTAGAGTTCTTGATTTTGGCCCAAAATCAATAAACAAATTCTGGGGATAAATGCTGTAATTGAGCAGGTGCATTGAACCTAATTCTTCAGACATTGTGCGTCAGGTCAAGCAGCTATAGCGGCACCTTTTCAGATGATTATTCTTCCGCTCTCCCCTCTGCTACAATGTGCATCAATTAAAAACAAATATAAAAATATGTTATTTTATATACAGGTAATCAGAAGGAGGCAAATATGTGTCAAATAAAGATGAAAATATAATTATCACAAATGAACGGTGTAAGAAAATATAGTGCAGTCAATATTTAGTTCTTTTTGGTTTTACTTTAATTTAAGAAATGTCACATACATTTTGTTGACTACAGGGGATGCATTCTTTTCATTCTAAATAGAATCTTTAGAATAAAATTGAACCTATTTCATTCTCATTATGGAAAATCAATGTATAACATTTTTCCCCTCAAACACCGGCTTCATGTTTCCCACACGTAAAAAACAGCAGAGTTGACATGAGCACGTTACCTGCTGCACAGTAACAGCATGCAAATATGACGGGGCGTAAAGTACTAACATGGTAATTATAGTAACTTCAGGAAAACAGGACACGTCTCTAATGTTTTATGATATGACTAAACATAACCCTCACCCTAACATAATATATAAAGACTGGACATTACCGGTAGTCGAGTGGTTAACGCTGCTACCATGTACTTACATTTTTCTGGCCTCGTGAAGTCCACCAAACCAGCTCTCACGATTTGCTGAGTGTCTCTCCCCGCTCTTCTCTCTCTTTCACCCTGGTTGTCTTGTCTAGTAAAGCCTACAGGCCAAAATTTAAAAACATACACACACACACAAATCACTACTGTACAATAAACTGTGACATGTGCATTGAATTTGAATACTGCTCTTTCAAATTGTTATTACCTTAGATGTTCTATTTTATTCACTTCTTTTTACTTTTGTTTAGTTTTTAGAGGACAACAAACATATTGAGATCTAGCCTTAGTTTTAGTGATTAAGTGTTTTAGTATGATTTTTGTCATTGCTTTTATCATTAAGGGCTTATAAACTCATAACCCAGCATGTGTTTTTTTTCCCCCTTTCCACCATAGGGTTGTTCTCACTGTTTGAAAGTCCCAACCTTTGCGGCCTTTATGCTGAGAAACCCCTGATCCTGGATGAAGCCAAACACAAAGCCTATCTTGCACTCACAGAGAAGGGAGTGGAGGCTGCTGCTGTGACGGCTCTGGGATTCTCCCGCTCCTTCCCGTCCTTCTCTGCTCTGCGCCCGTTCATCTTGTTATTGTGGAACGACGCAGCCCAAGTGCCTCTGTTTATCGGCAGAGTGATCGAGCCGTGAGAGGCCCCTAACGAAGATGAATCAAATGTACGCCAGTAGAGTGTAAAGGTCCACATAGGCCTATAGTTTCTATAAGGCGTTTTAGGATAAATGAATAAAACAAAGCTACAGTCGTCTCACTCTACTTGTTATTGAAAAGAAGTCCAAAAACACAGAAGCAACGTGATTTATTATTGCACAGTACTACATAAACCGGCCACATGATGTCAGACATGCTGCGTGATTGAGCAACTAATGATCACACAGGCTGTAATGGTGAATTCTCATGTATTCCTCTTTAGACCTCCTCTTACCAGTTAAGAATACCAATTTTAGGAAGACATATGTCAACATTTGTGACAATTAGAGATAGCTAAAACAGCAGCTCACCTGATATGATAAAGCAAAGAAGCAAAAGTACCCTGATTCATTGTGGTCACTTAAGTAGGTCCATTACCAAGCAACAGCAGCAGATGAAGAAAAGTGTAAGTCATGTAAAAACATGAGCATTCAGCTGGATTAGTAAAGGTTGCCCTCTTTTTACGCCAGCTCCTGATGACTGCAAAACATTCGCCTGTATTTGCAGATAAAAAAAAGATTACATAACAAGCAAAGCAGGGTTAATAGATAGGAGCCTGAAATATTTTGTGACCGAAAACAAATGCGCAAATCTAGCAGAGCACAGAGACAGAAATAGGCGTCACTCTGCGCAGAAATATGACCCCAATTTAATCACATTTGCCTAGTCCGGACCCCAAACAGCTAAATGATTTTCCCAAATGTGCTCCTGATGCACTGATAACGTGTGGCTGTTTTGGCTCGATTATCTCACAGCTGACGTGCTAAGAGTTTAGATGTGCATAGGGAAAGCAGAACCCAAGCTTTTGGCATTGAAATTAGGAAATGTGTTACAAGCTGTTTTTAAGCAAGCCCTTTTAAACTATAACACATGGGGGGGGATGCAGTTTTCGGTGCAGTCAACAATAAGACATTCACAAGGTTATCGAAGGACTCCAAGAATATGAGTGACCAGATTGATTCAACATTTGGAATAACTCCCTCTGTGACCAAAAAAATGAGATCAATAAGACTAACAATACAGAGAAAATGACTTTTTCCAATATGTTCGGAGCCTGCTCTGTGATTATCCTGTGTCCCCTGCTGTCTAATGTGTTCTTTGAAGAGCGTAATCTATTCTTTACCTCCTGGAGTTAAAATGGTGAGGGGGGGGGGGGGGTGCAACACACCCTGCATGTCTGATCCAAGTGATTTGCAGACATGATCTTGCCAATGTCTCGCCCATCTAGTCCAGACCATAAAAGCCACACACACGGACGCTCACAGGTCAGAAATAATGGAGTGAGCAGAGCATTGATCACAACAACGGCCCCCACTGACAGCTCATCTTAATTTCCCACACACGTTTTCCCAGGGGAGTAGATAAAGACGATTATTACCTAATCAAATAGCTATCTTTTAAATTAATCTAGGTGATATTTCCCCGGAGGAATCTTTTATAGGCTAATATGTGACCGCCTGCGTGTAACCGAAGTGAAGCCAACATGCAAAGCAGATATGGAATAAAGTGCTTAGATTCTACAACAAAGTAAATGTTTGTTCTACTGTAAGTAACAATGAGTGTATGAGAAAATTTGAAATATTTTGTTAGTTTCCTCACCTACATGAAGGATTACTGAATGTAGGGCAATGCAAAGTTCAAAATGAACTGCTTGTAAGCAATCAGTATAGACCTTTTTTGTGTTCTGGGAAGGTTACATTGGTCAGAGGTTGTATTTAAAAGATAAATCTCATTTCAAATGATCAGAAGCATGGGAGAACTGCTTAGGTTTGTGCAAAATGACTGACAGTTTGTCCGTGTCTTCAAACATCAGCACAAGGACCACGGGGATGAGTTGACTTCAGAGGGAAGCTTTAATGTTTTGTCATGTCCTTTTGTTTTTTCCTCACACCTCTATGGACACACTTCCAATGGAGCATGTTGTGAATCCATATAGACAAACTACACAGACAATGTAGGCACTCAGAATCACTCAAAGTCCATTGTGTGCATACACATAGAAACGTCAACACTCACACAGATGAGGATGTCCAGAAAGCCACTGTGACTTAAAGACAATTAAAGACGTAAAAACAAGAATACTGAGACAGGTAAAGGTACAAATCCACCAAATGGATTTTTTTTTTGTGCTTATAATGGTGTTGTTTGCATCTGGTCAACAACCACTAGAATATCTCAGATTCACCCACACCATGTCATAAAGTTCAGTGGCGCACGCACACTTTGCCCAAATTCATTTTGAGAACTGTATGTGCAGAGATCTTGGATGTGGAAATGATAGAATAATGAGTGACATCCACTATACACATTCTTTTGTGAATTTGTTATGGGGACATTGCCACAATTTGGTTTACCTTCAAAAATATATTTAGATTATATCTTACCACTAAGACTATGGTTAGTTAGTATTAGTGTCATATACTAATACTTGGTCCAATACGCAGTAACATTAAAATGACAACTTGTATTTCAGACGTTATTGCATTTTCTTGCGTTTGCAGTAGTTTCTGCTTTGCTCGGTGTGAGCTCACAGCCATCTTTTATCCAGGGCATGTCAATGTGTGCATCTGTGTGTGTTTGTCTTCAAAGTCTTGGGTAATCTAGTCCGGTTTGTCATTGCTGGG
The DNA here is from genome assembly GCA_007210695.1 of Neogobius melanostomus. NCBI lineage: Eukaryota > Metazoa > Chordata > Actinopteri > Gobiiformes > Gobiidae > Neogobius > Neogobius melanostomus. Next base: position 5,001,515 of record VHKM01000004.1, on the reverse strand, counting down.
GGCTCCTTGCTGTGTCAGTGTATGCCAGTATTCCACTTTGTTCCCTTTGTTTTTTAGACAATCGAACCAGTGTCTGAGTCTCTGTCCACTTGCATTGATCCCCAGTTCCACTCCACCTGCACAGACAAATACACAACAAATGTTTGCATCAAATGGATGCTTCAAATGCATTTTCCTCCTAATCATGGACCACAACCTGTTTATACTAGAACTGAAAACCCACAATTTCTTTCTCACAAAAAATGCGCATTTACCCATAAGTGACAAATGTGGCAAATAAGAACAACAAAGGAAGACATTTTAAGACATTTTCTCCGAACAAAGACAAATAGGCATGTTGCAGGAAAGATTGCGATAACAAAAGATTTATAGAATGAGCAGGGCCCTTGACTAGGATTGATGTCTGTTCATATGCAGAGAAGCAGGATATGACTCAGGCAGAGGGGGACAGAGGTAACAACGCTGTAGAGCAAAGACAGGCGTGGCAGTTAGCACGCTGACATTATCACAATACTACTCCCTTGGCTGTGATTGCACACCTAATGGGGCATGAAATTTTAAACACATTATTTTGGCAATTTGGCTGCCAACAGCATCTCAAAAGTAAATGCCACTAGCAAACATGCATCGGCTGTTGATCTGTGAGTCACTGGAGCGTTTCTGCCTGAAGTCCTGCCTACATGCTCTTCTGAGAAAGGCCATGAGCATCCTGCTGGTTCATTTTTTATCTTCACACTTTGCAAAACAACACAGGTCTGGCCCCGGTCAGAGAGTTTTGACAGGATAATCACGTACACTAGTACGTCACTTTCACCCGTGCCCTCGAGGCGCTCCTACATCTACAGAGGAGATCGATGAGGTGTTGCCTGAGCCTGCGGGATGTGAGTGACAAACGAATGGTCAGCCAATGTGACGCGCAGAGAGTGACAGGTGAGGGATGATGCTCCACTGCAGGAGAAGAGCTATGGAACCACAGGTCAAAGCCCGTTTTGTTGTTTCTTATAGAACGCAATTAATGTCAAGGTAAGTAAAAGCGGTATAATTATATATTGCATTGACAGTTTTTGTTATTGCAAATACAATATCCTCCAAACTCAGCTACGAAAGGTATTCAAATGTTATTTAGTCTAATATTGAGTCTAATATTGAGGATGTAGATTTTAGAGAGGATTTTTTTTATTAACATAAAGTGGACATAATACACATAATTGTAGCTTATAAACCGGTCCTTTGGGTTAGACTAAAGGTGCGTACACACCAAACGCCACCACACCTCCAACTTCCATGTTAACCCTATGTAGATGTGTTTCGATGCGCTTCGAAATGTAAGGCCTGTTTCACACCGCACGCTGACCGCAGAGCCAAGCGCCCTTTGTGGCCGAACTACCTCGCGGCGAGCGGCATGTATTCAGACTGCCACGGAGCGGGGGCCAAGCGCCTAGAGTAGTATTGGACTCAAAACAACTCCTCATGGTTCATTCTAAAGCAGCACTATTAACTATAAGATAGGAATATAACTGATATGTCTACTTAAAGTGCAAAATGTGTTTTATGCATATTAAAAAATAATCTAAATGTAGTAGTACATGGAAAATGATGTTATTAATACACCTAAAATTATATTTCCCTATATAAATCACTTTTATAAAGCAATTTCACGCCTATCCAATCTTGTACTTGGAATACATTTTTCAAGTTACATACTTAACTTGAAAAATAAAGAACTTCTGCACACTGTCTCACTCTTTTTTGGCTTTTATTGCAACGTTTCAGTAACACTGACTTCAAACCTGATGAAGGTCAGTGTGACCGAAGCGTTGCAATAAAAGCCAAAAAAGAGTGAGACAGTGTGCGGGAGTTGTTCTTTATTTTTCAAAGCAGGGCGATTACCAACTCCATGGTCTTGTTGTCCTATTCTATTTAAAATGCTGTAGATGCATAGTTGCTTGATATAAACGCATCATCGCAGTTCACCCCATTGCACTTATTGCAGTTTTGTCTGTTTATATTGCTACCTCCTGACTGACTGCATGCTTTCGTTCCACACTGAAGGAGAGCAATTCAAAATGCTACACTTTCCCATGTCTACCCGCATAAACAAATTAATTAGGCATGCAAAACCCTTAAGATTTCACTCGGATCTGACGGGTAAAGCAGTTGGCACAAATGGCCGTTTAATCATTAAAGACATGAAGACTTAATAATGACATTCATGACTTTGACCTTGTAAATCAGGCCAATTAGAGAAAATATGTCAACACGACAGTCGGCATAAGAACAACATAAACATGCTAGTGCGTAGTTCTCAAATCTGTAAAATGAAGTGCCACACTGGTAAACCATCCAGGGCGCAATTGTTTTACTTTCTAGAATTCAAAAGAAGGAGCTTAGCCTTCAGAGGCTGGAGAACAGTGCTTGTATAACGTGCCCTCTAAGTTGAATACATGAATACTAAGCAATGGTAGAAACACTGAAAGGTTTACACTCAGTGCAATGTGAAAAATGTGCCTAGTTTTTTCCCCTCACATATATGTAGCACTATCATGTGATTTATTGCCTGCCTTTTTATCCGTATTGCCGCCTGTCTCATTCTCTGCTCACTTTTCACCGCCGCTTATCACCAAATCTCGCCTTTTACCAACTGACGTGTTTTGTATCCTCCGCGCAGCCTATTAGTGCGCTTGTTACTTCCCGCCGTCCTCATAGCTCTACAGTCAGATTGTCCTTTATCAATTCGTTTCTCCACATTCTCCTCCCTGCGTCTCCGTCATTCTTCTCCCGAGTCCCAATTAACAAAACTGGCAGACGGCCGTAGCCAGACCTGTAATGATAACGGTCAGGAGAAATGCTTGTTATCGGGGAGGGGGTGGATTGGGGGGGGGGGGTCTTTATGTTCGACTGATGGCCTTTTTCTCCCAGCGGACCTAATAACTCACTGGGCTTATCGTCACGTCGACTACCGTCCCACCAGACCCCTCCCGCCCCGCCGTATCAAACGCTGGAGAGCAAACGCTTTGATCTGAGGGCCTTGGAGCGTGCAGGGCGGTAAATCCATTCCTGCTGTGCATCACCAGTAGCTTCCCATCACTCCTCAAGCTCCCCTGGGCGCTTCACTTGCATACGAGGCCGGGCCAATGCAGTTTAGCGGCTTGGCGGAGCGGCGAGCTAGGGTGCCAGGACCACAGTGGGGAGATCCAGAGAAAATCATTCGGCTTTTAGATTCATAAAGCCGTGGCACTTCCTTTGAATCTCATAATTATTCTTCAACAGTCTCTTCCTTTTTCTAAATCCCCATGATGCTTTTTTTTTTTTTTTTTAACCCGCCCTCCGTTTTGATGTTTCCTGTAGCAGAATATCTCTCATTCAAAAAAAAAAAAAAGACAGCTTTGTATATTTATGCTTTCTTCACCATTCCACCCACCAGCTCCGCAGTTTGTCGACCTACCGATGAAGTCGTTGCTCATTCCCAAATCGTAGTCCCACACAGTGATCTCAAGGGTTTTCTTCGCCAGATGGTCCAGGGACACTTCATAGGAAAACTCCTGTGCAGGTGGCAACACAAGAACATGTTCATATCAATGATTCATCGCTGGCAGATGAAAAGGAGACGCATAATGCTACAAGAATATCTCAAGGCATAAGAAAAGTGTAAGTTTAGCATCTGCCTACATAATGTGTGTTGAAAACTGGTGGTACCTCGTTGAACTCCGGGTTTAGAGTCTTCTTCTTCACAGATGTCTTGTACTTGGATTTCTTCCCCATGTCTGGCTGCAAGACGCTGGATGAATGACAAATAGTCAGATGGGTGGTTAAAAAGACATGTACATTTTGGAAGGCTTGGTTGCAACTTTTATTCAAAGTTTATTGTCTCTTTCTTGCTCAGCAATTCCTGCAAACCAACCCCTAAAGCAGGAGTAGGCAACCTCAGACTCGAGGGCCAAATCTGACCCTCCAGCATAGAACCTCTGGCCCTTAGGATGTTTTGAAGGATTTTGAAGATGATATTAGTACACCAATCTGAGATCAAGTGCCTGTTAGAGTACTCCAGAAATGTGTGAAAAATGGGGACTAATTTTGGGGGGAAATATCGAGAATATTGGTAATTACATTTTTTTTGGCAACAATTGGGAAAACAAGAAAAAAATTGGGGCAAAAATCTGAAAAAAATGTGTAGAAAAAATTGCGAAAAATGGGGCAAACATTGGGCATAACATTAAAAAAAATAATAATCATTTTAAATAATCAAATAATAATTTCAAATAATCTAATTTTATTTGAGCTGAAACAATCAGATCAAATAAATGGTCCAGGGACTCCTTCAATGTAGTCAACAGCATCAAAACAGTCTTTTCTTTTTTTTTTCTGTCGCTCTTTCGATACTTACATTTTTTGGATACCAGTCGAACCTAAACTTTTTTTCCCGATACCAAACCGGTATCATTTAACCAGCCCTAATCATGTAGTATATACAACGCTGGCATTTGTAGAAAATGGTGCTTTACTTTGGGATAAAATTGGCAGGTCCGGCCCTTGGTCTTTTTACACTGATGAAAATCGGCCCTCCACCCAGCAAACTTGCCTCATCCCTGCCATAAAGAGTATGTCAAATGAGCATATTTGTTCCTTTCGCTAAATAAATATATTGATACATGAATAAATAAATAACAGACCCCATTTCCTGTTAACATGTGATTGGAAAATGTAAACCGCACCACATAAACTCAACTGCCCTGCTGTGTTCAAGTCAACACACATTCAAGACAATAAGACTATTTTTTTACTTATTCAATTACTCTTTTCTTCAGAGCTAAATGATAATTACTCTTATTTTAACTGATCTAATGCTTGTTCTATTGACAATATCATTCTCATTTTAATCTAATTTAAGGTTGCTTTCTTTTTTTTTAGCATAAGGGACAGATGACTCAAAAGGACAGAAACAGTAGACTCTATCAAGATCAGAATGGCACTAAGTCAGAGGAAAAGACTCCAGCAAAGACGTGACAGAAGGATGACCCGAGGGCAACAGAGGAATCGTCATCAGCATGAACTCAAGAATCAAGATGTTGGGCCTCCGAGTGAGATATCTCGCTCCTCCAGCCTCGCCTGGTCCGTGATGAGTCCCTGCCTGACAGCTGATGCATGAGATGGGCTCTGGGCTGTCAGTGTGCGGCCCGAATGGGAGCCAGGGAAAGAAAGGGGGGGATGAAGGTGAGAAGCAGCAGAAGGCAGGAGGAGGGACTGATACTGAAGTCAGCGTACTTAAGTGCTGCATGATTTACAAAAAAAAAGAAAAGAGAAAAGATGATAATATGTCCAGGAGCATAAACATTTGAGAGTCTGATACTTAAAGCGCTCAACTATTACAAGAATCACTCGGAATATATGTCGGTCGAAACTACAGGGTTTGCAGATTTTACACAGTAAGTCCCCATGGAGACATAATATGCTTTGCGGGTAAAGGGTTTTGAGCCACAATTTACAGCACAGTATTAACATGGTAACAGGATGGAAACAGCCAGGTGTGGGATAGCAAAGGATTTTGAAGCCTCTATGTTATTACCGAGGAAATATGATGCTATTATTGTGCTGTGAAGTAAAGTTCAAAACTTACATTGCAACGCTTTTGTGATTTGTTAATTGGGATACAATAGTGAGTGACGCATCTTGCAGCTCTAATACTCTCCCACAGTGCAGTAAATGCCATGTTAGAAAGGCAGATTGGAGCTCAACACGGCGGTATTATGAGTAGTTGTGTTGACAGTGGAAATGGAGAATCTCATTAATTCTGACATGACTTATGATAATCACAACCCTCTGCAGCTCGCGTCAAGCACAAATGGATTTTGTTTTTTTTTAAATGACTGCAGGAAATAAAAACATTATCACTGTAAAGAGTCGAGCCTGTGAAAGGCAGATCATTAATGCCCAACTTCCCCTTTCGATCGAAACATAAACAATGGTCCATAAGTGTATGACTTCAACCATAATAAACTGCAGAATTTACTTGTTTACTTTACTGGTCGAAACTTCCAGTTTTGAAACGAGTGACCTAAAGTCGGGGACATTCTCCACAACTGTAAGCCATGTGAGACCCAGTGCACGGCTCTGCTTTTGACTTTTTATTGTGGGTAAACTTGTGTACAATTTCACTTTATTTAAGCTTTACATTTAGAAAGCAACTAGATCAGCTTGTACCAGTCCCTATGGAGGGGCTGCCCTGACCGACCGCACACTGTGTTTGTCTTTATTGTGTTGTAAAAGGTCATGAGCCGATCTGAGTTTATCTAAAAATACTGTGTACTTGAGACCGCCCAGCCTCTCTTCACAAAGACAAAACCAGAAGGAGAGAAGCAGAATGGGACACATTAATGGCGAGGAGCAGCTAAACAAAGGTGGTGTTTGACCGGGCACATGTGAGAGAGAGGTGAGAGCCCGGGGGAAGCCCGGGCTTGAGCTGTGCCAAATCATATATACAGTATGGCTCTGAGGCAGCGCTAACAGAGGAGCCCAATTTACACAAGAACACAACATCATTTGACAGCAACACTCATGAAAAATATTCTCTACTGCCACAGTCCAAATGTGCCTGAATTACTGAACACATTTCAATGGGAAAATAATTCACCAGCGTCTGCTGCACAGAGATAGGAAGGATTATCCGTTTGTGAGAGCTTTTCTACAAAAAAAGTGCAGTTGTTGCCACATTATACAGTAAACTGTGATGAGATTGAAAAACTGTGTCCAAGTATTTGACCCAATGTCAAAATGCAGAGATTTATACAAAACAACTTAAATGCAATTATCAGTTTGCTCAACCGTAGATATACACTTAAAAATACATGCAGTGATTTTCTGTATAATTAATGCTCTGAATATGTCATTAATGAAGTACTATTGTAGCAGTGTTACTGCATTTCAAAGGTCAACATATCTGGGTTGGGGCTGTGACTAAGGCAGTGTTTGGTTAATGCAGCTTTAAGAGCAGGACTTGAAGCAGAAGAACAGCAAGTGTGTGAAAACATGAACTTTAAGTGAGAAGAAAAAATTGAAGTGACAAAGTGACAGGCTGCAATGAGGGACCGAGAGTAGAAGCAGGTCACAAACACCACAAAGCAGTAACATGCTTTTCCAAGTGATAAAGAAAGATGAGTGACATCTAGAGAGAGGAACTAAATATATGCTCTGTGAAGAAAGCACTCATAAATTTCAATTCCCAAAAGCATCTGGGAGAGAGAGAAAGAGAGAGAGTAAGAGAGAGAGAGAGAGAGTAAGAGAGAGGAGAGAGAGAGAGAGAGAGAGAGAGAGAGAGAGAGAGGAGAGAGAGAAAGAGAGAGAGACTTTGCACATGCATTTATTGTCAATTTCTTACTCAAGTGTATCTCATAAAACCAATATTACTATTAAAATCATTCATTTACTTTAGAGTCCCGCAACTAGCACACCTCTCCAGAAACTTTACACACACACACAGAGAGAGAGAGAGAGAGAGAGAGAGAGAGAGAGAGAGAGAGAGAGAGAGAGAGAGACAGAGAGACAGAGAGACTGGGAGACAGGGAGAGAGAGAGGGAGAGAGAGAGAGAGAGAGAGAGAGAGAGACAGAGACAGAGACACAGAGAGACAGAGGGAGAGAGAGAGAATGGGTGGCGCTGGGTCAGCAGGAAAAAATCTGACATATTTAGCATTTTTTCACCCTTCACATGTCAAAAGTGACAGAATAACCTTTTCTGAGAAGATGAGACCGCAGAATAAGGAATTCATCGGACAAATGCATAAAGTTTGTGTTCTTGCAAGAACCCTAGTATTGTAGTGATATCTGTGACCTTTTGTCACTGCGATGGGCTATGAGGAGTGAGTCAGAGAGAAAAGCCTCCTGGACAAACGCATACATCAGTTCACAGGCCAAACCTAGATCAGCTTTATGTATATGTATGCCAGAGGAAGACTGGACATCTCCACTCTCCAACACACAGCTGTACAGCATCCAATGAAAGTGTAGACTTTACTGTACTTGACTCATATACTGAAAAAAGCCATCTTGCCTAAAAATGACTTAAAAGTGCTTGAAATATTCAGATTTGTGCTGATTTTGAGGAGATTTGGATTATCTTATTGCCAATGGAACGCATGTCTTCTTTCCTTTGACCTTTTTGTCTTATTTTAAGTGTTTTTTGTCTTATTTTTTGTACTACAAGTTAATTTCTTTAATTTTAAGCAAAATAACCCTTGTGCGTCCCAGCTAGAAGGTCCCGGGTTCGATCCCCGGCTGGAGGGGGTATTTCTGTGAGGAGTTTGCATGTTCTCCCTGTGTCTGCGTAGGGTTCCTCCGGGTACTCCGGTTTCCCCTACCATTAAAAACATGTACAATAGGCCAGAATTAATGTAGTGAGTGAGTGGTTGGTTGGTTGGTGGTTGGTGGTCGGAGGCACAGACTGGCAGCCTCACTTCCGTCAGTCTACCCAGAGGCAGCTGTGGCTACAACAGTAGCTTACCATCAGCGAGTATGCCATGAATAGATAATGATTACAGTGTAGCGCTTTGAGAAACTTGGTAATACAGGCTTGTAAAGCGCAATACAAGTGTAAGCCATTATTGTTATTATTTATTATATTGTTGTTCCATTGGTAATCCCATTTCAAAACAGTCCAAAATCAGCATACATTTTCTTAAAGCAGAACTAAGTAACTTGTTTACCTTAATAAATCCTTTTCGTAGTCCCTCTGGGGGTAAAAGTGTTGATGGGATGATTGGGGGGGGGGTCTTTCATCTCCCCCTGGTGTCTCACACTTGCAACTTTCCCTGCACCGGAGGCACAATACACACTAATGGAATCATGATCAGAAGAGGCTAACAGGCTAACGGGCAAAGCTAACAGCGGGCTAGCGCCACTTTGGCAGTATTTACAGCTAAGTTTGAGTGAAAGAAATTATCTCCATTGTGTAATCGGGTTGTGGCACAATGTACAATATCCCTCCCCTTTTGTCTTTTCTGTCAGCGTAGTATTTACTCTCACAGACAATTAATGAGTAAAAAACACAACATGCTATGACACCTGCAGTGGCACTTATGGCCTCTAGGGGCAAGTTACTTAGTTCTGCTTTCAAGCAGTACTAAGTAACTTGTTTACCTTAATAAATCCTTTTCATAGTCCCTCTGGGGTAATACAAGTGTTAATGGGATGATTGGGAGGTCTTTCGGGTCAGAGCACCAATACACACTATAGAATCACAAAGAAGAAGCTAACAGGCTAATGGGCAAAGCTAACTGCAGGCTAGCGCCACTTAAACAGTATTTACAGCCATGGATGATTTTTGTAGAGGAAAATGTTAATAATAACAATAATTTTCTGACGAACATTATTGGGAAATACCCGACAATACTTGACGCATATGATAAATAAGTTTAAACTTGGACTTGAAACTTGAACTTGAAAAGTCCCCCCTCGCCCTGATAGACTCTCCCACCCCCATCTCCATTGTGGACTCCTTCCGTTTCCTGGGCACCACCATCACCCAGGACCTCAGGTGGGAGCCGACCATCTGCTCCCTCATCAAGAAGGCCCAGCAGAGGATGTTCTTCCTGCGGCAGCTGAGGAAACTTAAGCTGCCAACCAAGATGCTGGTGCAGTTCTACACAGCCATCATCGAGTCCATCCTCACCTCCTCCATCACCGTGTGGTACCCCAGCGCTACAGAACGGGACAAGCATCGACTGCAGCGCATTGTGCGTGCTGCTGAGAAGGTGATTGGCTGTGAGCTCCCATCTCTCCAGGACCTGTTCACCTCCAGGACCCGGAGGCGTGTGGGTCGGATCACAGTTGACCCTTCTCACCCTGGACATGGACTATTCACCCCTCTCCCCTCGGGCAGGAGGCTACGGTCTATCCAGACCCATAAATCCCGCCACTTGAACAGTTTTTTCCCCTCCGCCATCAGACTCATGAACAATAACAAGACCCAATAACCCAGTTACTCATGGATGTATCTGCACTGCACTGTGTGGTGTGTCCACACTTGGACCCACTGCTATCACTTATCACTAAATCACTTTATCACTTTATATGCCTACACATCTGTTAATACAATCCCGCTGTTGTTCAATGTCAAATTGTTGTTGTCTATATGTCATATGTCACTTTATTTTATCTTATTTATTTATTTTTCACGCATGCCCTTAATAGCCTTATAGTTTTAAAGTTTTTTAGCTTATTTTTATCTTAACTGTGTTATATGTTCTACACTCAACAAAAATATAAACGCAACACCTTTGTTTCTGCTCCCATTTTTCATGAGATGGACTTAAAGATCTAAAATTCATTCCAGATACACAATATTACCATTTCTCTCAAACATTGTTCACAAATCAGTCTAAATGTGTGATAGTGAGCACTTCTGCTTTGCTGAGATAATCCATCCCACCTCACAGGTGTGCCACATCAAGATGCTGATCTGACATCATGATTAGTGCACAGGTGTACCTTATACTGCCCACAATAAAAGGCCACCCTGAAATGTGCAGTTTTGTCTCACAGCAAAATGCCACAGATGCCACAAGCATTGAGGGAGCGTGCACTTGGCATGCTGACAGCAGGAATGTCAACCAGATCTGTTGCTCGTGCATTGAATGTTCATTTCTCCACCATAAGCAGTCTCCAAAGGCGTTTCAGAGAATATGGCAGTACATCCAACCGGCCTCACAACCGCAGACCACGTGTAACCACACCAGCCCAGGACCTCCACATCCAGCAGGTTCACCTCCAAGATCGTCTGAGACCAGCCACTCAGACAGCTGCTGAAACAATTGGTTTGCATAACCAAACAATTTCTGCACAAACTGTCAGAAACCGTCTCAGGGAAGCTCAACTGCTCGTCGTCCTCATCGGGGTCCTGACCTGACTCCAGCTCGTCGCCGTAACAGACTTGAGTGGGCAAATACTCACATTCGATGGCGTCTGGCACGTTGGAGAGGTGTTCTCTTCACGGATGAATCTCGGTTTACATTGTTCAGGGCAGATGGCATGTGTGGCGTTGTGTGGGTGAGCACTTTGCTGATGTCAATGTTGTGGATCGAGTGGCCCATGGTGGTGGTGGGGTTATGGTATGGGCAGGCATCTGTTATGGACGAAGAACACAGGTGCATTTTATTGATGGCATTTTGAATGCACAGAGATACCGTGATGAGATCCTGAGGCCCATTGTTGCGCCATACATCCATGAACATCACCTCATGTTTCAGCAAGATAATGCACGGCTCCACGTTGCAAGGATCTGTACACAATTCTTGGAAGCTGAAAATGTCCCAGTTCTTGCATGGCCAGCATACTCACCGGACATGTCACCCATTGAGCATGTTTGGGATGTGCTTGACCGGCGAATACGACAGCGTGTACCAGTTCCCACTAATATCCAGCAACTTCGCACAGCCATTGAAGAGGAGTGCACCAACATTCCACAGGCCACAATTGACAATCTGATAAACTCTATGCGAAGAAGATGTGTTGCACTGCATGAGGCAAATGGTGGTCACACCAGATACTGACTGGTTCTGAGTCCCCAGACCCCCAATAAAGCAAAAAACTGCACATTTCAGGGTGGCCTTTTATTGTGGGCAGTATAAGGTACACCTGTGCACTAATCATGATGTCAGATCAGCATCTTGATGTGGCACACATGTGAGGTGGGATGGATTATCTCAGCAAAGCAGAAGTGCTCACTATCACACATTTGGACTGATTTGTGAACAATGTTTGAGAGAAATGGTAATATTGTGTATCTGGAATGAATTTTAGATCTTTAAGTCCATCTCATGAAAAATGGGAGCAGAAACAAAGGTGTTGCGTTTATATTTTTGTTGAGTATATGTCGCACGTTTGCACCGAGAAAAATTCCTAGTTTGTGAACCTGTTCTCAAACCATGGCAATAAAACCCATTCTGATTCTGATTCTGATTCTGATTGCATAAGTGGCTGTGGACAGACTGAAGACAAACCATAGGCTCAGAAGTCGTGGATTGAGAGCAGAAACACAGGGATTAATTATGGCTGGACAAGACCAAAGCCTAGCTACTAGAGCATACAACCGTCATTAAGTGGGACACAACCTGAATGTAGGGAATATGGGGAATTTGAAGAAACCATGGACCATATAGTAGCAGGCTGCTCAGAGCTGGCAAAGGCTGAATATATTCAGCGACACAATAAAGTAGCTGCCTATGTCTACTGGAAGATGTGCCAAGAATATTGAATAGCAACATCTGAAAAATGGTATGAACACCAGCCAGCCACCGCTCAAAAGAAAGAACATGGCACAATCTTGTGAGATATGCCAGTCCAAACTGACAAAGAAGTTAAAGACATTGTAATCAAAAACAGAAAGAAAAATGTGTGCCCATTGTTTGACATCACAATCCAAATGCAAATGTATGCAAATGTAGGCTAAACACAAGCATTTTAAATAATAATAATTATAATCATCATCATCATCATAAACTAATCAGTGAATTATTCATCAAAATCATTGTAGAAATAATTGTGATCTCTAAAATGTAGCTGTTACTGCTGTTTTGGCAGAATGGGTGGAAGCCAAAGGGAGTTCAGACTCTCACTCTGACACAGCGCACTGCACACCGACACTATAGTCAACAATATGCAGGCGTATATTGGGATGTTGATATTGTGGGTTGTAGGGAATCAATAGCCCTGTGGTAAACAGTGTGGCCGAATGAATATGATGAGGATATATTACAACGGCACTAAGAGCTGAAAGCACAACCCTGAGCTCACTCAATAAAAGCAGATTTGACAAACTGTAGGATGAGAGCACAGAGGAGTAAGTGAAAAATGAACTTGCAAAAGCTTGCAAATACAGTATGTAGAAGGGGGTTTTGTGTGACAAATATGGAGATGGGAGCAGAACATATACACACGAAAATATTGAGGGCAATCAGAAAAGATGGACTGCAGCGAGATATGTACCTACTCTATAAACCATTTCCTAGGATCAGAGGATGAGTTCTTGGTGGTTTCACACGCACTGCCTCATGAATGATGAGCAGTTTTGTGCTCCAGAGGACTGGGGTTTCCACCACCTCTTAATAATTTACTTCATGGCTGTACTTCCCTCAAACACTAATTTATTGGAGAGAAAAGGCACAGAAGGACATGTTTTTGAGCAGGTGATTAGATTTTTTTTTTTTTTTGCTTTACCCTCTTCAGGCAGAGAGACGGCAGCAAATTAAAAGCCCTTGTATTGAATCATTTGCATATGTTGTGCAGTGTCTTTTAAGGTGAATCAAGTGCCTTGGGCTGCTTCTAAAATGCAGCTGACGTTACAAGAAAAGATGAACAGAAGTTACAAAAAGAGGCACTGCATTGCACTGCAGTACTGTAAGTTTTTAAATCCTTCGTAAACCGTTGCACCTCACAAAGGACCAGGCGCCAGTGAAGAAAATCAATATCTTGGAAAGATGAAAACAGATCCCTCTCTATGTTTGGCGGGAAAGAATAGCCTTTGGTTGTAGTCTTTTATCTACGTTTTAGATCATAACAGACTTTCTCTTGGCTTTTATACAAACTTGAACTTCCAGACAACATTTTACTATTTAGTCACTTCAAGGCAACATTCATTTTTGTTTTCAGCTTTCGGAGGATGAAGTGAGTGGCCCGTTATCAGTTTTGTCTTTCTTATTTCTTTTTGCCAAATCTTTGGTTTCATTTATTCTCCAAAGATTGCTACGTATCACTGGCTATGACCTGAACCCATCAGAAGCCTTGTTTCAACCAAAAACATCATCTGTCTAATCTTAATGAGTATTTTCCAAGTGCTTTTTCTATTTTCTTTAAAGGCACACAGCGTAACATTTTGAATTACACTGTTGCCAACAATACAAATTCAAAACAGGATCCTAATGACAAGCTAGACTTCGAACATGCTATTTTGGCAAAGGATGGATTTGGATGAGGACCTAACCTATTTACTGTAAATGTATTGTTGCCTTTACACCTCCATAGAGATGAGCCAGAGACGTCCCCACTCCCAGTAAAGATGGAGTCAGATTCTTGGAGAGGTGAACCGCTTTCAGCTGCATCATTTTTTAGGTATTTTTCAACAATAAAAAATATCTGTAATATAACAAATGCTTGTATTTTATTCTCTTTATTGGGTGAAATGGTATGCAGTGTGGCTTTAAATATGGCTTGTGCACCAAGGCCCAGAGGCTAACAATATGTTTGCATCACACTTAAGGCTTTTGACCTTGATGCCAGCTTTACCTCACAATTAATGTCTGTTGTTGAGGTCATGGACAGCATTGCTCTTGTTGGGTTAGGCTACAGCAAGAAAACACAAAATAAACACTTGAGTTGAACTCAAAGATACAAACCTTTTTCTCTATACACAAAAGAGTAATTTCTCACAAATGTTGTTCACAAATCTGTCTAAATCTGTTAGTGAGCAACTCTCCTTTGCCGAGATAATTCATATTCTTGGCATATCAAGATACTCAGCAAACCACACGCCCACACGACGCTGCACACGCTGCCTGCCCAGAGCGGAGAAAACGGGGATTCATTCATGAGGAGAACCAGTGGACCAACACTCCATTGGCCACAATCAACAACCTGACCAACTCTACGCAAGCGATGTGTTGCATTGTGGCAGGCAAATGGTGGTCAACGCAGAAACTGACTGGTTTTCTGACCTATGTTTTATGCCCTTTATTACTGTATAAAGTTTGTTATAAGCCATTACAAATGTCAACTTAAAAAAAGCCCTTTGAAGCAATAAACACAGTGCTATGGGTCTGTCCTCTCTTCCTCCCACTGACTGCTGGAGGTGGAGGCAGGTTAAGCACACCGGGCACATCAAAGATTAAACTGTGTGGGTTTTTATAGTCAACAGAAAAGGCCATTGAGGCGGCTTCGCTCTGCTGAACAGAACCACGCCACTTTAGTTTCCCAATAACAGCTCTTCATCTTGCTGAATGGGTGGTGACAACAACATGAAAGAAAGACACAAGCCTCTTTTGGCACAGTACATAGGTTTGGACATTTTAATACCAGTATATATTTATCAGACCAGACACGGCTCTTTTAAATCTGCTCCACCATGCTGCACTGGAAATGCAGACCTGCCAACACTGAACATTTTTTATGAGTACAAAAAAAACCCGGTAATCCAGGGGGTGATGAACGCGTGAAGACGTAAGCTGGATATGTTGAGGCAAGGCAATCTCTCCCGATAACTATCAAGAACTGTTTGTGGTTTCCAAGTGTTTAATATTGTTTACGAAGAGAGATCGCCAGATGCATTTAGACGTGCAAACACAGTGAAAAAGGTGACAGTTCACAGGGCCGTGGCGGAACGCGCGGTTCGTGGCAATTTTTTAACACAACACGTAGATTCTATGATTAATGAGCTCCACTTTTTTCCACTTCCACTTTTTTTGTAGCGCATATGATTAACAACTATATTGACTCAACACTAAACTTTTTTGTTTTAGAACTGTAGTTCTCCTAATGGCTTCAGTTTCATCACAGAGTGGTCAGAGACAATAAAGGATTTGTACATAATGTTAAATTCCAAATCAGGTTCTGTACATCAGAAGATACGGTCTTCTATTTGAATTATGTACATACAAAAAATAAAAAGATTAAAAAAACATTACATTTTCGTTTTTGAAATATAGATTTTAAACTTTTATTGACTATTTATAGGAAAAGGCCCATACACTTCAGAATATGCCAACCATTACCATACAAAATAAAATGGTAAAATAAAAATAAATGGTATATTTTTTCTGGCTACAGCTTACAAATGGTTTGGCATATTTTAATAGTTGCAAGTCCAAAGAGTGTAAACTTTGGTTCAGGTTCAGTAAACCTGCCAACGTTAACATCTCTGATGAGCTGGAACCACGCCAGAACCGCTCATATCTGTGAGCACCCAATGACCACACGGTCCACCTGGAGGTCAGCCCTCTCCTCTCCTCACTGACCGCAACCACGCATCAACCGAGCGCAGAGCACGCACTGAGCCATGGGCACTTGCCCGGTCAATTTGGCGTCACAGTAAATGATAGCTATCCGTTAGCTTTGTAGGTTTTAGCTTGTAGATGCTCTCACGTTTCACGCGGCTATTGTCAAATATGAAAGCTACAGTCGTCACAAAACTTGGATTAGTTTGGTGCACAGTCTCATGCACTCTGCGCGCTGTAACTTTGTTGTTGTTGTGCAGACCATAGACCGTTAAAAAGAATAGACAACTCCTCCTCACTCCTCCCCCGTTTACCATAATGACCACGTTCGAGGGGGAAATCATGGCGGATTTACAGACTCCTCCTCCCCAGCTCTGACGAAGCATGTTCCTAATAAGGGCATAAGGGCGGGATCTTCACTGTAGACTCGGCCCTTGCGTGACGTGTAGCTCGCGCAGCTCCAATGCCAACAGTCCGACCTCCGTTAAGTACGAGATTAAAAACCAGCCTGGTTTCTTTTTTGTGAGTAACCCAGCGTTATGTCAGGAGGAATATGTAGCCATAGAAAGTGTTTAAAAAATTGAAACCAGGCATTTTAACGTGTCTAAAGTCCAATGCTTTTCAATGGGGGCCTAGCGATGATATGGAGGTATTACAGCAATGGCGGAGCAATGGCGGCCTCCAGTGTTGCGGTCATAAAGCAGAGCAGCTAGCGGCCATTGGTGCAGACTGATGCATTAGCCGCTACCGCTAGCTACTAAGTGAAAAGCAGTAAAAGTTCACATGTATACAGCGGTATAACTTTCACCTCACCGTGCGATGTCTCATAGGGTTCATCGCCCTCAGTGGTGCGTCTGTTGGAGCAGAGTTAGCGAGTAGACGGGCCTACAGTCAGCCGGTGGATGCGGGAAGCACTGCCCAGGTGAAGTGAGCGAGTGAGCGAGTGAGCGCCGCGTGGCAGCGGTGCTCACTCAGCCTGGAGGTGAAGGCTCCTACGGCTGCAGCCACGGGGAAAGTGGCATATTTGACGTCACAGCACCAGTGTAAGTTTACAAGCCTCAGCCTGTGCATAGTTTATTTACCCATTACACACGTACGTGCAGGTCTCTGCTCAGCGGCAGAATGAACTTCAGTGACATCATCTTCATAATGCGTAGTTTAGAACATGAAATCGTACAAGCGTACTAGCAGGTCAAAATGCGTGTCCGCTATGCAAAATGCGTACATGTTGGCAGGTCTGGAAATGATGACCTCACAGAGAGATGACGAGAATTTGCATGAAGAAGAGCCACTGACCGCACCATGTGATCGGTTCCCTGACCAATGAAGCTGTGGAAAGCTCAAGCAGGGCTAGGCTAAATCTTTAAAATCTTTGAGTAATATAAAAATTTCACAGGGAGAAAATGTCCACGCTGTTAAAATAAATAATCATCACCTTAAAATGTGACCTATATTACATATTTAATATTGTAGGTTCCCCGTCAAATGACACATTTGTGCAGCAGTAACGCGGCACAACCACTACCGGGCCATGTGGGTGAAAAAGACTCTACTTTTTAAATTAGCTTTTAAACAGACTAAACTTTGAATCTTAGTGATTAAAAAAAAGCCATACCTTCACTAGCTTGGCACAGACTAAAGGCAATTCTGCAAAAGTTAATTAGTTTCTGTGAACAAAACCCCACTAATAACCCTTGCTGCACCTACAGCGTTTTTCCCCCACCTGGCTCTTACTAATAGACCTGCCACTGTTTAACACCCTCGGCTGTAAAGGCCTATAGTCCATCTATGGGAATATTATTGGGGTATCCTTCAGTCCAAACCGTGAGCCCACAGCAACGTCATTACAATTGATTACATAATTTTTCCAGCGTAGCAAACCCAAAGTGGTGTGCACCTGGGTATAATTAGCTGGACAAGTCATCGGTCGGGTTGTGTGACGTGACTTACATTTTAACAAAGGGGTCGGAGTAGCCGTTGGAGTCCATGGCAGCCAGATGGGCACAGCGTATGATCCCCACCAGTAGGCAGCCCTTCTCTGTGTTGTAGCAGAGTGACACCAGGATGCGTCCGCGCTGGAGACAGAGGGAACAAGCGTCAGACAACCCGCACCTGCTTCCAAGCTGACATGTCCCGCTCTCATAAACACACACCACAGGAATCCGCCCTGGGGTTTATGTCCAACACCATGAAAAATGCAGCTTATAGTAAGGGATTTCAAACTTCAACATAAACAGAACCCCTTATGAGTCATTTTAGGAGTTTGAATCCAGTTTAATAGAGGAGGCAACTGAGTGATTTTCAAACGAGCTAAGTTCTTTCCATCAGCATTTATTCATATTTAAAGATCCAGGTTTATAAACTACTTTAATGGTAAATGGTCTCAACTTATATAGAGCTTTTCTACCTTCATCAGGCCCAAAGCGTTTTATAGCAAGGAACCACTCGCCCCCTCACACTCTCATTTATACACCAGTGTACGCAGACACTGGAGGCAAGGTGGAGGAAGTGTCTTCCCCAAGGACACAATGACACTGGCAGGAGCCGGGATTTTAACCCCTGACCCATCAATTACTTAAGGTAGGTGTGTAGGAGGTGAGGGAAGATACCAGCGTACATCAATAAAAATAATAGTTCCCGCACACTGTCAACCATGCAACAATAGTTTATTTGGAGAAGATCAATGTTTCGGTCCTGAGACCTTCATCAGGCAAACATGTTGTTTTAGGTTAAAACGTTTGCACAACCAAGCCCCTGATGTCTTCAGACAGCTCATAGTTCCACTCAGAGCAATGGGCTCCATCACATGAGGAGCCGCCAATGCATATGTGAAAGAGCTAAGAAAAGCATCCTTTATACTGTCAGCTTTTACTGTCCAGGGCGCTAATCTGTGGAACTCCTTGTCTCCTGAGCTGAAACAGAACATAGATCTGGGAGCTTTTAAAATGAACTAAAGCATGTTTTAAAAAGAGACCAAGTGTGCAATCATTTAAAGATTGTACTGAAATGCACTATCTTCCTGAAATGTCATAATTAATGTTATAGTAAATGTATTTCTTATTGTATTGTATTGTATTTAAAAGCCTGTCAAGGGACGGACCTTGCAAATTAGCCTTGGCTATATATGTTGTAGTGTGTTACATGTTAATTGCACACACTTGACCCTATCAAATAAATCAAATCAATAAATAACAAAGTACCAATCATGAAGTGATTGCATGCAAGTTGCAATCACTGCAAGTTAAATAAATACTGAGTCTGAATTATACAGAATTTATTTAAACTTATTTTCTATTCTCTGTTGTTAATTTTGTCGGGACAGTGCATAATGATGGGACTCACGCCACATCAGATTGTAGCCATGGGCTAATTTCCATCCGTCCCCTACTCGCACTCTCAAACACACTCATCCTGGCCTACTGTACATGTTTTTACCTGGAGGAAACTGGGGCACCTGGAGGAAACTGGAGCAGGCATCGGGAGAACATGCAAACCTCGTTTGGCCCGGTTATCAAACCTGGGACCTGCTTGCTGTGAAGCGCATGTGCTAACCGCTGTGCCATCAGATAATACATGCAAATAAAGTCTCTTAAAGGTCCTGTGAGCGCATGTGCAGCAGGGCCAAATAAAAGTCTGTAATTAAAGTGCTCCTTATCTTTGACTTGCAAAATAAACCTGGCCTCGTCTTCATTTCATCTCAAGGCCGTATTGTGAACCGTGGAATAATCAGAGACCAAATTCTATTAACCTCTGTCCTCAAAATCAGGGAGATGAGAGGCAGTAATAGCCACGAGAGGAAAGAGAAAACAATGATTCAAAGTCTTTAGAAAAAGTAGCTGCAGTGAGTACGGCTACTATTACAGCAGGTGTTAATGACGTTGTATTTATTTAGAGCAGAGACTATTCTCCCTGGGGACCATTCTCAAAATAAAAAGTATTACTGTCAATTTACTGCATGCATAGTTAGTACATATGACAAGTTTTCATGTTAATAATTAGCCTGGGAATACTTCACAGCAGTCTTGGGACCATGGCCGAAATCTTCACATGGATTTGGGGACCAATCACAGAACGAGGCAAGACGATGACGCGCTAATAGGAAGCTTGTAGTTTGTTTACGGATAAAAAACATATATATATATTTTTACGGATCCAACATGATGGCAGCAGACGCCATCTTTCGATCAAGCTTTAGAACGTGTTCTAAATAGTTTAGCTCGAAAGTTTACAGCGGATACGTCATTGGATACAATTGATACGATTGGCTATGGGTACGTGCAGATGCATATGATAGACATTCGTAGTGCCCAATAAACGGCTATGGACAATCGTAAACCACACCTCACGAGAAAATGAATTGGTGGTCCCCAGACTAAATATAACTTGTCTGGCTATAGTCAGGCTAGTAAATAATACTAATTATTTCTTAATTTCAAGTGATAAGGCCTGGTGATTATTAATAATAGTTTTACACCAGTGAAAGAGAAGCTGAATTAAAAAACAATATTTATGTTCTAAAACATTAGAACTGGGACGGTTA
Organism: Neogobius melanostomus; assembly: GCA_007210695.1. Lineage (NCBI taxonomy): Eukaryota > Metazoa > Chordata > Actinopteri > Gobiiformes > Gobiidae > Neogobius > Neogobius melanostomus. Next base: position 4,981,003 of record VHKM01000004.1, on the reverse strand, counting down.
TCTGCCATTTATGGAAATTCTGCCTTTATATCTCAAATTCTGTCTCAATGGATCAAAAATAAGCATCATAAATATGTAAAACCAGTGAAAACCAGACCTTTTTGTGTTGAATGCAATAGCTGTGTTCCTGAGGATGAGTCTAATCTGACTTAATTATGCACTTGCCCTTAAACAGCTGTACGCCGCTACACAACCAGGAACCTTTCTTAGCAACTGTACTTAAGGGTTAAGTTTTCCCCCCAAAAATCTTGATTTCAGTTGCGTAATCTAAAAAATTGTCGAGGGTAAGTGAATGTACAGAAATAACGAACAGTGTTGCCTAAGTTTACTGGAAATTGCTCTGGTAGATTGATAATGAAGGTGATGGCAGTGCAGCAACCGGCGTTACCTCCTCCTCCTCTGCTCCCTGCTCCACAGTTTGATTGTTGCTTTCTTTATTCTGAAATCACAAAGGCACACAAACACATCACGTCTATAGCCTCTGAGCCCGCAGGTGAATATCCATTACACAATATAATACAATGGTTCAAATTGATGCCAGATTGCCCTCCAGGCAAACGTCCGCAGAGGGAATAGGACACATCTCGATATATGCTGTCACATGGACAGAAATCCATTTCCTCTGAATGATGTATTGAATTCACCTGTGCAATTCTCTCCAAGCTCATGTTGTAGCGTTTGTTCTCGCCCTCCTTCAGTTTCTTCAGAGCGACCCGCACCTCCCCGATGAATTCATTACGTCCAAGTCTGTCCATGTCACAGACGCACAGCCTTGGAAGGAGAAAACAAAGAAAAGAAACGTCAGTAAGTTGGTGTGGCCTTTGCGTCACTGATTATTGGCATGGAAGTCAAATATCTAAAGAGCATTTGAACAATCCATCAAGCAGCCGGTGTGTAACGCAGAATGACTTCATGGTGATTTCACACAAACGCTCCCATGAATGATGAGGAGTTGGAGGCGCACTGGAGCAGGCCGGGGTTTCCACGGGACAGGACGTTTAATAATTGACTGTGTAGCACCATCTGCTCACTTAACTAACTTTAAACATACAAAAAAGTATATACTCGAATGGACACTGACATTTTTAGCGAGGCGTCCACGCACACGTCTGCGGGAGAGCTTGACCGAAGATGTGGCTGGATGGTAGATCCGGTCCAATACATTTTGACTGACAGACATAGGCATATGCACTTAGAGTGGAAAAGAGCAATTATGACTGGATTTCATAAATTGCTCATCATTTGTTTGTTAGTTTGTGAGAGCTAACAGTTTGCAGAAGTAACACTGGTCAGTTTTTCTTCACACCCGGAGGCTCAGAGCAGCAGGACACACAAACTAAAATGGCTTTGCATTGCATGAGTGAAAAAAGTGTGAGATGAAACCTAAATAGCCAGCATTTATCTAACACAGAGAAATGCTTGGGCAGTTCTTCCAATAAGCTTTGAAGATCTGTTAAAATCTTAGTTTCAAAAATCAGTGTGAGGCTTTTTATATTTTCATTGTGAGAAAAATGAGAAATATAACAGTATTGATTTTCCATTTTATAATGTCTGAAAATTATCTTAAACCCCTCCCCTACGGCCCTCACTCCCCCCCTCCCACAGGCTGCCCTGATGATGCGTTCAAAGGGGAAAGGAAATCAGCAGAATAAATAAGATCTGTTGCAAAGTCAACATTTTGATCCCTACATTCATTTGCAAGTCTGTTTTTTGGCATTTAGAACTAGGGTCGATATTTGGCCGATATCCCCGGAACCGAAAGTGAAAGACTTTTTTACTTTAGAAAGAGCTCAGTCAGAGCTTTAAAAACAACTTCCTCGGCCTCAAGGGAAAAGGAGAAACATTGGGGTGAAAATCGGTTACAAGTTTGTACTTATTTTATATATTTTATGTTGTAGACTTTTGCATATAAGTTCGGAACCATAAGAGACACGGACTTCTACTGATTTTTGTCTTTTAAAGTAGCTCCCTCTGAAGTACCTAAAAAACAAGAATGCCTGAATAGATCAGCCCTATGCCCCTCAGGATTATAGACCACATTTTGGCCACAAATATCAGCAACTTTCACAGTTTGATAATGGAGTAAAACAGGTAGTGCAGCTTTAAGCCTTTGCTGTTATTTATTTGTAAAACCATGAATGTCAACTAGTATCCGGAAATAGCACACGTCAACTGAAAATAGGGCCGGTGATCATGTGGCCAACAAGAGGTGAAATTTGGGACTATTCAGATTATTATTATCCTTTATTTATACCGGTCTTTTGAGACTCATTTGTGTGTGTGTGTGTGTGTGTGTGCACCAAGGTTTTGTTGTATTATTATTTTATTATTATTATCATTTTGTTTTGTTTGATTGCATCTACTCTGCTGTTCGCTGTTCTATTTTTCTTGGACATGATCTTGAGGACCCCCTTGAAAACGAGATGATTCATCTCATGGGGCTGATCCTCTAATAAAATGATCATAAATAAAGTGTATAAAACCATTTAACGTACTGTATTACAAGAGTGTGGGGTTGTGATGCAATAAAAGTTAATGCGGCATAAGGTTGATCCTTGAGAGCCGTGTATTCTCTCTTTTCTTCCACCTGAATCAATATAATTTCTGCTGCTATAGTGGTTCTGTCAAATCGTGTTCGCAGCGCTCTGTTGAAATTCAATGGAGGGTGAATATTCCATCAGGGCCCATCACCTGCTGCAGAAATCCCTCTGTGTGTTTGACGATTCCCATGTGGACACATCTCGCTCTGAACTCCCCCTCTTTTGCTTTCTCTCCAACTCTCGCTCTCTCTCTCTGATCTCGTCCTCTTCCCACTTGCATCCTGTTCCTCTGACATTTGGATGTTTGACACGCCGGTTCCAGCCCTCTGCCCATAACTGATGAGTATCTCTTGCAGAAGCCTTCAAATAACTCATGACTCACGCACGGCGCCGTCACATGACCTGTGCATTTTCTCCTGTGATCGCGCTGCGCTTTTGGCCAAACTCGTCACTACCTACTGTTCCCAAACGCTTTCTCTGGTCTTGACGCGCTCTCCCGCAAATCTCCAGCTTTAGTAGCCCTCCCAAAACCGGAACAGATGCTAGTGGACTCCCGCCAACCTGCGCTGCCAGATTCACAAACTGTCACAAAAGCTCAACCGGATTATCAGATTGTGCATAAAGTCTGTGAAAGGATCTCCTGAATGCTTTGCAAACACGTCTGCGTCTCCAGAAAAAATAAATTAAAAAAAAAGACGAGTCGATGATAGTAACTTACTGTATATCAGCGTGTTACCACTTATGCTTCTGATTCAATAAATAAATATAAAAGATGAATGCAATAGAGTAAACATTCATTCAAAGAGAAAAGAGAAGGGATCAACAAAAAGCTTCCCCTGACCTATATATCTGACCCAGTACTCTTCACGTTCAGCAGCGAATCATCTATCTTCTACTGAGCCACAAAGTCCTTATGCTGCACAATAGCAAAGAATCAATTGTTCCCTCATTGACCCCCCACCCCTTTCAGCCTGGAGTTAGTGTATCTTTGACCTAATCCAGACTTTGTTTTGGATCTGCACCAAATGCTAATCGATTTTTTTTTTTTTGGTGCATGCCTGTCCTGAAAATGTCATCAAACTTAAACGATTGTTTATTTCACGCAGCGAAACGTAACCGTCTTGGCAGAGAAGACGTTAAATAGCCTTGTGTTTAATTGGAAGTTGGAGTGTGGTGTTCCAGCCCAGTGATTCCAAAGCCTTTCACACTTACGAACACTGAAAAACACTGATCGGATTCAAACCAGATATCTGCGCCATCGGAACCTCACAATGTATATAGTACGTGCAAAAGTGGATCAGCAGCAGAGTCATTTGTGCATGTTTTATTCATGCAGCGTTCTCTCATTTACATATCAGGTTTAGGGCCCTACGGTGATACAGGCAATATCAAATGGTACATTTTAGAGCAACATGCCCACAAAATGGCATATTTGATTTTTCAGCTTGCACTCCCTATGCACTTGTCTTGATAGATGCCCCCGAAGTCTACTAAACTATGAAACTAGAACTTAAATGTGTAATACCTCAGTCGTGCAGTTTACCATGATAATGATTTTCTAAAAGTAAATAAAGTTGTGCTATGCGAGGAATAACCCAAAGGAAAAAATTATATAAGATAGACTTTAACCTCTTGATTTAATTGTGTAGCATTTCATTATTTTTGTACAAATGCAACTTGTGTGTGAAGTTGTTCCCCTGCATCTTGGCCAGGAGACTCTTGAGTTTTATCCTGGATAAATAAAAGTCAAATAAAATAAAATATTACATAGGATATGTAAGGGATAATGCACGACGAGGTGTCCATTATCAGAAATAACTGGACGACGCGGAGGCCAGTTATTCTGATAATGGACACCTCGGAGTGCATTATCCCGCTTATACCATGGTCCGGCAAACTGAAACTGTTCATTGGGACCTGTTTACTTATTTTTTTAAGTCCTGGGCAGGAGTTATTTCCCTTTTTAATCAGTTTTACCTGAAACTAGTTCCATCTCAATTGTTTACCGTTACTATGGAAACAGCTGCAGTGGAGTGATATAGAATGTGATTTAACAGTTTTTTTAACTGGTGTACATTATGTAAGGGATAATGCACGACGAGGTGTCCATTATCAGAAATAACTGACCATGGTATAAATACATATAATTATAACTGATCATAACTGATCTTTTTCATCGCGTTGTTGCCGCATAGTTCTCACTTTTTGTTGCTCTTTTATGGCGTTTTTGTCATATTTCTGTCACTTTTTTCTCCTGCATTTCCATCTCGTTTTTGTCGCTATTTTTGATGCTTTTTTCAAGACACTTTTATTTGGGTGATGCCAAAATCTGCTTAGGCGTGGGTTAAGAAGGTAAATTCAATAAAAGAGAAAAACTGCAGAGGATCCAGAGTACCACCTGAAGCCCATGGTTTGAATAACCCTTTTCGATCCAGACTTTCTATTAGGCATCACATTATTCAAAAATGAAGGCAACAGTAAAAAAAAATTATGTTATGTTGCAATATCTGCAACAGTTCTCGAAATCCCAATTTTCCAGTCCTACCACCATCTCCTTCAACTCCTGCATCAAAGTGATTTTTCTCCCAAACGGCAGCCTAACCTGAACCTCACCGAAGGCATCCAATCTTAACTGGTCCTTTCAGCACTAAATCAAGTCCTCTTTGTCCCAGTCTCCACACTGCTGAAGAGTCTATTACAAAAGCCAGATGGAGGCGTGGGGAGGTAGACGACAAGAAATGATACTCAACTGCTCTTACTTGCACTGGCTGTTTCCACTGAACAACCTATGTCTGACGTAAACATCCCAACATTCCCAAAAAGCAAGTATCATGGCTTTAAAGGTTTATAATACAGGTAAAAACTCTAAATTACCACAAAAGTCTGGAAATTTACAGAAGGGATATTATGCTTTTTGTAGGTATTTGATGATAATAATGTCAAAAACATGTCTTCATTGCTATCTTACACTTTGCTGGTTAGAAAATGCCATATTGATCTGAAACAGCTAAAACAAAACCTTCACTGCACAGCTGTTTCAATAAAGAGGGAAAAAAAGAGAAACACAAAAAAAAACAGGCCAGCAGCACACATGGCTGTAGTGAAGCTATGGCGAGTATTTTTACTCTGCGGTTAGAGGATTGCACTTAGCAAGAGATCGAGAGGTGAGAAAAACATGTCCTGGGTACGTAGGACCTCAGGAGGAGCTTTTTGGGATTTGTCGCTGTGCTGCTAAGAGTATCCACCGGTGAAGATCCAAAGATGACTCAAAGCTGCGCTGGCGGCTCAAAACACAACTCCAGGTATGTTTTTGATGAGAGAACAACATAGTAGCATGATAACAACCTATAATAAAAAGTAGATTTTGCATCATAATATCCCCCCATGACAGTTTTTATGCTGGCCGACTTTCCTTGGTTTTGGCAACAACTGTGGCTCCTTTGATAAGTTTATGTTGGATAACAAAGACTGAAAGAAAATGAATGAAGTCTAATCCGGCAGCGCAAACCTACCAGGCCATATGGGATTTTAAAATGCCCCAGTTCAAGAGAACGCTTTTATTTGGGTCACAATTGCCTCCTCGCCAAAATGGAACTAATCATTTGCAGGTAAATTAGAGATTAAAATCTAAAACAAAACGAAAAATCAAGGAGGGAATTGCAATTGGCCCTAAATGAAAACTCAACAACCTCAAGCAGCCCCACCACGACAATTAAAAGATTATGAAACCAAGCGTGAAGTCAGTGTTGGGGGCACAAGTTATTCATTTGCACAGCTGGTCCAATCTTTTCTAAACGTCTAGACCTGCAGTGGCCTTTAAACACGTGCACACAGAGGAAAAGGCCTCTTGCATGCAACACAGTGAAAAGTAAATGCCGTTAAGAACTTATGGAGCCTTTTATTCGCCTGACCCTTTTTGTGCGCAGCTTACTCATATTCAGTCATTAAGTGCGTCTTGCTGCAGCATAATGGCTTTATATAATCAGTGGAACTGCAAATGAGGGAATGGATGTGAAGGGAAAAAAAACTCCGACTGCACTTTACGCAAAACACAAGCCTTTTAACTCCCTCCAGGACAAAAAAAGCTTTTTCTGACAATGACGGCAATTTAACAAACTTTTAATGAAATGAGTGACTGCTACGACGTTCAAAAGATTGCGATGCCAAACTTCAACTTTCAGTTTTCTCACAGCAGAGCAAGAAGATTATAAGCAAGCACTGATTCAATAATTGATCCCATTGATTAAAGGTCTTATAGTATGATTCTTCATTCCTCTGCTTTAGGACATATTCATGATACTTTTCGTAATATAGCCTAAAACGATGTGTGACAACAAAATACCCAAACATACATCAGCAGAGTGAAAAGGCAGGCGGCTCAAAAACATGCTAATCTTTGCAGAGATTATGGTTTGACCACAGACAGGATCAGATTCAGAACGTTTGATGATTTTTTCAAGATAGAGGAACTTCATGGATTACTCATTTTGAGTGCAGTGGCGCCACCAGGGGGTGGCCAGGGGTGGCCGTGGCCACCCCATTGGCCACCCCACTGGCCAGTGTTAATTGTAGTACTGTAGTATCAGTTATGAATATTTTCAGCCCAAATTCACAGCCAGCCAGGCAAGCCGCTCTAGACCTTTGATCGTACGCTGTAGCCAGCTCTCCCCCTCCCCCTCCCCCTCCCTCTTGCTGCGGCTGTTGCACGCTCAGACACCAACAGCTGATAGTTTTGGTTTGCCACCCCAAGATTTTAAGTGGCCCCATCTGGCCACCCCTATGAACAATTTCTGGAGGCGCAACTGTTTGAGTGTGGAAGAGACATCAAACAAAACCATAAGAAACATAACAAGATACTCTTCAATCATCAAAATTCTCTGATTACATACAAAAAATAGGGGATAGTCAAAGGGGATAGTCAATCTAAAATCTTCAAATAAACACAGCACGCTGGGTTTTTTTCCCCCCTCGTCTACCAGCCAAAATAACACAGCCTTCTTATAGGAGAGAATCCTGCTAAGGTAGTTTTAAAAAAAGAGATAAAGAGATGACCTAACTAACCCCTTAAAATTAAGGCTCGAAAAACTTGATGAGAGAAGAGTGCCTTGTTTTTTATTTTCTTTCATGTTAGGGGAACGTTTCTGTTCCCTAACATCAAAGAGCTTCTTCACTTGCATACACTTAAAACTAAAACAGTGGCAATACCTACAGCTATATCATTGCTGTTTTAGATGAAAAGACAATGGTATTCTTATCTACACACAATAAAAGTAACGATGCTCAATTAAGTAATTAGTTCAGCTGACAGTATATAGACACATCTACAAAACTTTGTTGCTATAACGTCAGCACGTCGGCATAGGTATGAAACCTGCTGTGTACAGTTTTTCCCTGAGTCTATTTCTCCTCGTGCTCTGGATTCCCCTTGTACCACTAAATGTGTACAATAGGGTTCCCTCTAACGCCAGGACTCCCCCTGTAAAAGATATTCTGGATCTTTGTGGGACTTTCATGGTTAAACAAAAGTCTATTCCCGGAGTTCCTCCTCTCACACTACGCAAGGTCGCAAGCTATACATCTAAAGTAGGGCATGTAAAAGTCACTTGTCTTTCATTTAATTTGTCGGACTTGTTTTTTGTTCTCAGTGCGGACTTGCCTAATTACACTATTATCTTTTTTTTTTTTTTCCACAGTGTGTGGACCCCGAGGCGTTGTGTGTCTACAGACGGTCTACAGAGAGACTATGAGCTCAGTGAAGTGGAGAGCACGCAGGTATCAGACTGTACACATCGCTAGCCCCGCGTCCTGCTGGGACAGACACAAGCACCAGCCACAACCCAGCGAGTAAACATCTCCCCGGGGCAGCCGACTGTTTTGGTGCTGTAATGAGAACAAAGTCTGTTTATTGGCTGTTGGCGCCAGGATCCTAGCGTAGAAGTCAGGGAGTGTCTTTTCTTTTTTTCTTTTTTTTCTCTCGCTTGTCTGTGTTGCCTGCTCACAGCCCTGTCTCATCCCATCACACGCTGCTCCATTCACTCACATATTTCCTCCCTGTCCTCATTCTTTCGTCTTTTTTTTTTTTTTTGGCTCTCCTTAGAGTAAACCCGTCTTAGGCGTTGGGCTTTTTTATCGCAGTCGAAAGTAGATTTCTCCATTCATCATATTATCCTTTTCGGCACTGACCCCTGGCTACTGTCCATCCCTTCAGACTGCCAACCTCCATAGTCTCCTCTTCCTTCCTCTGCTCATGCCGCCTGACATCATTCATGCTTTTGCCTGGTTGCTGTTGGCGTCCTCTTTTCTCCTTTCAGCTCCTGGTTGACACTCCTCCTCTTTCTCTTCCGCGTTCGGACTACCCACATTGCACATGGCTGGTGCGCGTCTGCGGGCTGTGTCCTTGGCTGGAGGTCAAGTGGGCTTCCTTCAAGTTAATGACTAAAGAGGTCTCTCCTCAAGCAGCTCTTTACATGTGACTCTTTCGGGAGCAGAGTTGATGTTATTTCGGAACATGCGTGTGCTCAAGGACATGTGACCTCTCTCTCCACTTACATAGGAGAGGCCACGCATGTCGGTGATTGCCCTTGACATGTACATACGCACACCTGCAGCTCAGCGCCGGTGCCGAATGCCAGGTGCAGTGCTCACAGCGTTTTAGAAATGCACCAAGTAACAGCACTGATTTCTGATCCATCGTGTGTTGAATGGGTCTTGAGTGATCTCTGCTTGGAGAGGTTGCAGAAACAATTGACACAGGTCACCGTCATTGGCTATCTGAGATAATGAATTAGCGCTGGGAGGCCAAGCCAGCTCTGGTTCGCAAGCAAATTAACATTGAATCTCTATCCTTTGCACATTAGCGGTCATCTGCTGTCTGGGGAGCAGTGCTAATTGCTGACCAGAATGTAAGTTCCTACCTGAGTGTTTTGGTGGTCATGTCGGCCGCTGTTATGCCATGGTACACCAGCGTTTCGTTCCAGACTGGGTTCAGTGTGTTCTTCAAGGTTTTTGTGCGAAGCTTGTTTGCCTGCAGACCAAAAGGAGACACTTAGAAAAGACGGAAACTCAGAAAAGAGCACAAGATAGATTAGAAAGGTGAAATAAATGAAAAATGAGGAAAACTGAGGGACTCGAAAAGATCAAGAAAGAAGTAGAGCGAGAAAGAGAGGGAAAACATCATTTATCTCAGTCCCCGAGGAGATGGCAGACATCTGCTGCTGAGTGTAGTGAAGAACGAGAGGATGCTTCCCTTGCCTCACCTGTCCGTCTGCGCCCCAACATTATACTACAGCCCCACACATAGCCTCAAAACACCGCTCTACTCATGCCCATAGCAACCAATTTAACTGCACAATCGGAATGAAATATTAAAAGCTCTCCGGGGAAAAAACAAACTCTTAGGTTCACACAAGCACTAATAGTTAGACGCCACCTCCTTCCTTGGTTGCAACTGGTTTGGATTTTTGCTTATTATTATTTAGAAGATATTGAGCAGATGTCCTATCTACACTCAAATGGAAGTATAGTCCCAGCTTTGCCTTAAAAATGTAAACCTCTGGCAAGAGTGTCTAGATTAGATGCTCTTTTTGCAAATTAATAACCCATATATAGCTAGAAGCGGGAGTAAACAGATCTTTCCAAAATATTATTAGATAAGACCATCATTTTTATAAAGAAGTTCAAAAGAATTTTACTTTAGCTAGAGTGGAATCAACAGGGGGATTTTTAACATGTTTCAAATGAATTTTCATGTTTCATCATGTTTGAATGATCAAAATCACATGACACAGTTAAAATGTTCATAGTGCAGGCAGTGTTCAGTATGCAGCATTCACGTCTGAGGTTTTGAAGATAAACCCCCTCTGCCACACTCAGCCTCAAACTACTGCCTGGGGTCAGATCCTGTCCTCTCCCCGTTCTCTTCCGTCTCTCTCCTTCCCTTCCCTTCCCTTCCTCCTCCCTCCCTCTATCCTCCCCTCTCATCCAATTGTTCTGTCTGGGGTGCCTTTCCTTTCCTCCTTTTCCCACACTCTGCATCACTATTTCCTTCTCTATTCTCTGATTTTAGCTGGAAACTTGGGGCTTATCAGTCAGACTCAGCCTCAGCAGAGCTCAATCCATGACGGGACAAGTGTTTTCTTTTGTTGGTGCTTTGATTCCTTAATAGTGGGAATAGGCTGTAAATACCACCTTAATAGGGCATGTCCTCTGTGTACCTTTACAACTTCACTGGGCACATCTGCTTTTAAACTCCCAACTCTGCTCTTTGCTTACAGCTGCTACCTGACTGCGCTTCTTCTCTAGAGAGACTTCTGAATGTTGTTGCTCTTATCTCAAAAAAACAGATATTTTTCTGCTCTATGCATGTTGAATCCATTAAAATAAATTTGAAAAATATTGACTTAAATCAATCGGGGGTGGCAGCGGTGCAGCGGGCTAAGCATTAATCTGCGGCGACTGCTGCAGAAAAAGGGATCATTGGTCAGTTCAGTGAAGGCAAGTAGCATTTGCCAGTTTGGTTGTTCTTGGTCTGCGAGCAATATGAGAAATTTTGATTGTAACAAATTCTGAAAATGTTATGAAAATGATTAGTTCTGGTGTGGATCTAGAAAAATGCTGACACTGTGCTCTTTATTATTTTTTTTAGGGATGCACCAATCCAGTACTGGTATCGGAGCCGATACTCAAAAAAAAAAAAAAATACAATATCGGATATCGGCTATAAATATCCGATACTGAACCAATAGCAGTTTTGGCTCTCACCGCTTTAAAAACACGACTTTCACCGACTAAACCTGAGTGGATATGGACATGCTGTACCTCATTTTAAAGGAAAGAACCTGGAGAATCCAATCGCTGAATTTAGTTTCAACACTCGCAAAGGGATTTTTGATCGCCGTGCAAAATGTTGCGGCAAGCAATAGCATGCTAAAGCTAGCGGCAGTATGCTAATGCTAGCGTCAACTAATCAAGGGTTGGACAGAGACTATGATTGGATCACCTAAAGTAGCCAATGAATATAAAATTGGCCACTGCAGTCACTGGCCAAGTGTTTTTATTTTAGTTCATGAAATGCTGTTAAAGAATAACTGGATTGAGTTATGCACAAGTTGATGAGATCACTTTATGTGAGTTGTTTATATTAATGTAACCTACATAGCCGGTCATATATTTAGTGTAGAAAGTCCAGTTATTCTTGTTAAATTTTTTTCCATTACAGTTTATTAATAGATAGCCATAATTGAGAACAAAAAATAAGACTTTATTGACAATGGTATTTTATTTATTTATTTATTGGTTTATTTGGTCGGGACAGTGCATGTTAATGAACATACATGGGTCTCATGCATGTAAACAAGCCACACCGGATTGTAGCCTTGGGCTAATCTGCATTCGTTGTCCCCCACGCACACTCTCAAACAAACTCTCATTCATCCTGGCCTATTGTACATGTTTTAGTGGTAGGGGAAACCGGAGTACCCGGAGGAAACCTACGCACGGAGAGAGCATGCAAACTCCACACAGAAAGGCCCCACGCAGGTGGGAATCAAACCTGGACCTTCTAGCTGTGAAACGAGAGAGCTAACCGCTGTGCCACCGCTGTGCTACCGTGCTGCCCAAAAAGAGGACAATTTTAGTCACAGCAACTACTTTTAAGAAAGTCTCTTGGTATCGGTTAATATCGGATATCGGCAGATCCTCAAACCCCCAGTATCAGTATCGATATTGGAAGCAAAAAAGTTTGATTGGTGTAGCTTTAAAAAATTTTTACCATCAATGTAACATAACTATAAAACTTGTTCCTGTTAAGTACAAATACACTGAGGTGCCCAGTCCAGCACGCAGAATTCACACCTTATGCGTCTGTATACATGGCCATGTGCTGCTGCCATTGCTGCGTATGTCATCATGCGCGCTGCATATTGAAGCGCACAGTATATGAAAACCAAAGAGCACCGGATATACCAGTGGAATGCCTACATCTCCTCAATGACAACACAGAAAGTCTTGGCCACAGCGGCTTACTCATCCCGGCACTTTTCCTCACGGGTCGGAGGCGTGCGCTTTTGCCAATCGTATGCGCGCACACTCCCACTTTCCCGAGTGACGCAGCTCTGTCTGCTGGATATTTAACAAGCCCTGGTTCACGGGTACTTACCTACTCATTGCCCCCCCTTCCCTCCGCTGCCCGCTCGCCCATCAACGCGAGCCTGTTGACGTGAGCCGTGTTACAATCCTCCCTGTTTCCATGACAACCACCTGCTGCTGTCCTCCTCCCCTCATCCGTCTCTCCTCCCCTCCTTCCCCATTTCAGCACTCCATCCATCCATCCCTCCCTCCTCTCCTCCCTGTTGGCTGTCTCTCCCCCTTTTCGCACACTGTTGGTATTTCAAGGTCACAGAGGGTCACAGCCAGATAGTGAGATACAGACGCTGATAGGTTGGAAAAGTGGGTGAAAAGGAAAGTGATGAACAAAAGCAGAGCGAAGCTGGAGGACACTAAATCCCCCAGACATCGTTATTGTTAGCTCCGTGGACCCAAGACAGGCAGTCTAGGGAGTCCTCTTCTCTCCTATAGCCAACATCGCCACCCCTCTTATCGTAACCTGGTTTTGTGTCAACCTTGAGCGAGAACGCCACACAACAGGTTGATGTAACTGTAGGTCCTGCCTTCCGAGGCAACACTTATCTCATGAGCTGAAGACGAGACAGGAGAGGCGCAGCAGTAGACCAGAACACGCTCGTGCTCACTAAAGCACAGCATTGGACAAGCCGCATTAAGAAGAAGCCAGACGAAAAGTGCTTTCTGTTCCTTGCTTCAAAACAACTCACTGCATTAGCCAGGGCCAGCCCGAGACCATTTTTTGCCAAGATTTGGCTTTTGCATTCCATTACCCATAAGACATATAAAGAAGAAAACTATGGTCAGTTATCCTGTAGCACTGGCAGCATTTGTACTTGTTTGTGCTTTTCTAGCACATGCAGACACATGGACAAAGCCTTTTCTGAAATGTCTTGACCAAAATGGCATTCCATATTTCTCATAAATCTATACCAGCCCTTTAAGACACACTCTGGATATGGAAAAGCCTAGTTTTATTTCATTATGACTATTTTATTTATTTATTTGATTGGGACAGTGCATGTTAATGAACTAACATGGAATATGCATGTAAACATGCAGGACTGTAGCCAAATGCTAATTTGCATCCTTAGTCAGATGATGATGATTATTATTATTACTATTATTATTATTATTATTTATTATTATTATCTATCTATTCTTTTTTGTTGTTTTTTAATCAAAGCACAATTCTGTGCCCTTCTAGCAGATGCATGTATCATCTGCACTTTAACATTTTTATTATGTTTTGATATTTCGTTGTTTTGTTACTTTATTTGGACGTACTCTTGCCTTGATTCCCTTCCCCAACTATCTGTGCCCCTCAATTAACTGTGTGTGTGTGTGTCTGATCAGGAAGTGTCATTGTCTGGGATAGAGTGTGCGCCATCCAATCTGGTAACATGTTACGCTAATTGCCATTGAGGTAGAGGGAGAGAGCAGTGACCTTGCTAGCCCCTGGGAGAAGATGAAGCTTGACGTATGGATCGGCCAGCCCATTGGAATCCATGGCTTTCAGACCCTGTGGACACAAGGAGGACACACATGAGAGTTACACACCAAAGCCAACGTCTACTCACATTTATACAACAGTGTCAAAAGCGACATCATGCTGCCCGCAAACACTTCACACAATGACATGGCCATAAAAAGACTGTAAATATGAGGGGGCTACTGTAGTTATATCACTGCTCCTGGACATTGCTCTGCGCTCCTCGCCTACTGTGTGCTGTCCTCAAGGGAAGTGTGCACGCAGAGTTTACATAATTAATGCCATATTACAGTGCTATGTGAAGTAAGGTTTGTATCCTTAAACCAGGCATCTGCGACCTACAAACCGTAGCAACTAGCAACACTTAGGTGAAGGAGATATGGGAAAGTCCTGGTTTAGTCCTGGTTTGAACATTCTTTAGTCTAATGGAGGGTCAGTCCTTGTTCAGACTGGTTCAGTCCTCACATTCGAAGTAAACATACTAATAATCGGTTGTGACGGGGAAAAATTGGCTCTTTGGATTGAATAGGTTGTAAACCCTTGCCCTAAACAACTACACAGTGACGCACATGGTAAACAAACAAAGAAAAACATAAATCATTCATTCCGGCAGGAGGATGCGATGAGTTACTGCAATGATGACTCTGTAGGAGACAGTGTAAGCTCAAACCTTTGCTTTGTGAATTGTACAGTGAAGACAGTTGTTGTCTTGATCAAAGTGAAGGTTGAACTCCAGAGTTCCCAAGTAGGCTGCGCACACACAAACACAGCAATTACTGGAGGTAAACAGCACTCACTTACTCACACTTGAAAGCTCTGAGTCATTTTTTACAACAGATGGCCTTTTAAACTTAAGCCTTCGCCACCTAATATTAATTGATCATGTTTGATCACTGGTTGGGAAGAAAGAGATAGCCCACTGTTGCAGAGCAGTATAATAAATCTTCAATGTCAGGCAGGCACATAAATGTGGGAGTGAGAAATGGTTTAAGTAAAAAAACATCTTGTTACCTTGCTTTCTTTGGGAACAGAATGTACAATGAGACATCGCTAGAAGTTTGTAAACATTCGACTCAGAGCAAGCAATTTTTATGGTAAATATATCATAAAAACAACAACAACAGAATAAGGCCTATTTTGACTGCCTTGAATTAATCTGACATTATGAATTATTGACACCTTCCCACATGATGTTATGACTGTTTGGGCTATTGTAACCTGTATGTCACCTTCTTTTGCTCTTAAGTTTAAAATGATTAAACTCTTTGATAAAAAAAAAAAAAAAAAAAAGCATATTGTCCCTATAGTGCAGGCAAACTCACTGTCTTCATCATCCGAGTCAAATGCTTCGTCTTTGTCCCCATCGTTATCTGCCGTCTTTTCTCCATCCTTGAACCCTCCGGTCATTCCATTGAAAGTCTCTTCTTTCAGGATCTTCTTCTCCCGGGGGGCGGCGGGGTGCAGGGGTAGTCGTGGAACCGGGGGAAGAAGTCGGAGATCTGCGGGATGGGCAGTATGGGGCCTGGGCACACGTTGATGGCAAAGTGCTCCTGCATAGATATCTTGACGGGCGAGGGCGGGGGCATGGCCACGGACGGGGAGGTGGCCGAGGATGAAGGTGCCGACGATGACGTGGAGGAGGGGGGCAGGGCCAGGTGGGAGGTGGGGGGGTGCGGAGGAGCTTTGGAAACACTCATGTGGATGCTCGCGCTCGACTGAAAGAGAAGGGCGAATAACAGCGGCAATCAGACGCGACAACAAAAGGCAGAAGCAAAACAGAAATCGCGCTGTCTGTCAACTGCACAATGGAAGTGTGTACAGAAGGCGCTGCGTGTTAGAACCGTCCGAAAACAACAATAAATGCACAAGGACACACACAGCGCACCACAAAAGTAAAAGCTCGTTTTCTCCCAGTGACGCACACTCTCAACTTTGTCAAAGTCAAAATGTCATTAGTCTAAAATGATGTGCACTTCAAATATGACTCACACATTGTGTCAGCTCAACACAAAGTCTGAGAATCAATATTCAAATGTACGGCAGTAAAGTATGAAATGTGACTCTAATCCTTCACTTAACTCCTTTACACTTTTCTTCCTCACACATACGCAACCCCTCAGCAGTATTTACATCATGCTGCTGAAGCCTTCACTCTGTAGCATATTTGCCAGCTAATGAAAACCAAGCTCTAACCTCGTGAAGCTCAGCCGACTGGAGTGTATTTTTCTGTGCCTCATTAAAAGAGACTGACGGCATGTGCTCTTACTATGCCACAATGAGTTGGTATTATTTAAGCCTAATCTCAGTAATGACAAACACTCATTTCAGGGAAGGGCGAGGACTTTGCCACTAATTGGACCACATCCGACAACTCCAAGAAACCCCCCAAAAGTCTAACAAAAAGTTACTTGCAATGAGAACTTGAGAAAAGTTAGATTTTTAGGATCGCTCTCTCCATTGGGTCAGTGATAATTACACTGAACAGTTTACACCATAGGATTATACGGTTACAGTAGATGATGTTTTTTGTAACGGAACGGGAAAAGATCAAAGCAAATGTTACAAATAAGACGATGCATATCAAGTTAACTCACAAGTTAAGATTAAATTGGTCTAAACAGGGCTCACTTTGACCAAAACCAAGCATTACGAAAAAGCATTACTAAAGCATAAATAAAATCCCAGCTAAATTAAGTAAATCAAGTAAAAAAATTGCATTGGATCTCATGAGTACCAACAGGAGAAGCCCACGCACTGCAGTTTGAAAACCTGCTTAAACTTGTTCTCATAATAGTTACAATATTGTGACTTTTTTCAGCTGATGGCATTTACCACCTTTTCATCCATTTTTTTGGACAATTCACGCATTATCAAAAACCTATTATCCAGTCGCTCTGTAATTGCTTTGAGTTGCTTTCATAATAATAGTACAAAGACTGCACAAGGAAGGAGACTTAGACAAATACTGAATGATTTGATTTAAGCCATAAACTAATGTGGCGGCAGTTAATAAACTGATTGTTTTTGTGTTCAGTGACGCATACGTTCAGTAAATTGGCAACCAAACAATCAAGGCTTGCAGCAGCACCGTAAAGAAGTCTTGCTTAATCCAATGCGATTCAATTATAGAAGTGGGGAGCTGATAAGATTTTAATTTTTTAACTCAACCGCTGCAGGCTTTAGCTAATCAACAGCACGAATCCATCACTGGTGGGTTTTGGCAAGTCCTGAAAGATGACTCGTGAACATATCACTTGGTGTCCTCTTGGCCATCATTGGCCTTGTACACGCTGTTCTGCATAGCCAATAATCACAGCGCGCCTTTTGTCGAATTCAAGCCGAAGCTCACGCAAAACTCTTTTGATGCAAGGCAATCATGATTCGCGAGGCAATCCAAAAATATCCAACTGTTTAAACTTGCATTTCCTGGGACACGTAGCTCACAGCTCCACTTCTGAAATAGCCTGAAATAGTCACGCTGAAAGACATGAAAGCCCCTCAGCAGCTTCAATCATTTACTCGTATAATGACAGACTGTTTTCAGGTCGCACAATTCAAACTCCATGTTGCTTTCAAAGTCAATCAATGGCAGCGTCCTAAACGTCCTGAATGCATGCTATCACCCAGTGCAAAAATGAAAGAGAAGGCATACCCAGAGACAATCTTCATCTGTGCCAGTCGCGCATCTTGCCTGCTCTCACATCCTCTGTCTTCCACACACGGAGGAGCATGCAGACCAGCTTTTGAGTCAATATATCCCGCGCTACGCTCTCTCTCTCTCTCTCCCTCAGCCCCTTTCTGTGTCTGATCATCGCATGGACTCCACCACTCCTCCTCCTCCTCCCTTTCTCACTTTGCTACGGTTGTGACGTATCCAGTCAAAATCCAAGCCAGTGATTTGCAGACGGTGCATATCCAACTCCCTCAGACTGTGAAGGGGTGGGGGGGAAAATGGACTTAGAACAAGTGACTTCAATTGAAAATAAAATCGAATCATTCCGCAGTGAATGCAGAGTCAGAGCAAGTGTCTGAAAAGTGTTCTGGGAGGATACATTATTTGTAGAGCTTTTTCCGTCAAATGAATGTAACATCTGGAGTTTCATTCTTGAAAATCGCTCTTTATTGCACATTTAGTTCCTTCAGTATCAGCTCATTAGCAGCTTTTCATTAAAACAAAACAACAACCATGATTAAAACTCCAAATGGCACATTGTCAAGGGCTATTGTTTAGTGCTTCCCAGTGGGCTACAAGCGTCTCCCACAAAGAAATTGTTCTCGAGTCAGTGCAATTGGGCAGCCCGATCTTAGAAATATAACTAATTGTATTATAACTAAATTGATTTGCTGCACTCTGAAACACGATCTTTGAAACTAAGCAAGAAAATATTTGCTTGAGTCTAAAGTATTGAGTTATTTGCTATAAAATAACTAAATTTTGACTATTTCAAATATTCCGGCCTCACTCTCCATCTCCTTTCATGCTGCACTGTCATATCTTATGAAGACTATGATATGAAAAGTGATGTGGGTCGTTGTGACGGGAAAGGCATCTGGTGTAAAAATCTGGTAAACCTCTGTGCGACTGTGCGGCCACCGTTTTTCCATACTGAGATATGTTCTTACCTGAGCTTAGACGAGTTGATGCGTACCTGTCTCGTCTTTGTACGTGCGCTCAGTCATGCAAAAAGACCAAAGATGTTGTTAGCATTTTGTCTCTCCTCCTCTCCTCTATGGGGCCAAACGGGGGTGAAGTTAGAAGGTGACCAAGCTCTCCCACGTTTCCCCTATTTACTGTTAATACAGTTATGTGAGTATAGTTAGTAGAGTTACACAAAATTAAACATGTCGATTTTCTAAGCGGATAAAAAGGGGTACTATACTATAAGGCGTAATAACCTTAGGAGCACTTTGACGTCCGCGCAGCCACAACTCACTCGGCCGTTTCCCAGCTGTGCTGCGACCCTCCTCCGCCCCTCCTCCGCCTGGTCTCTCCTCGGCTCTGCTCGTTGTTGTCAACTGGTCGTCCCGGGTCTCATCCTGTACCACCACCAGTGTCCAGACTCCAGGGGAAGACTCTGTCAATCACTCATCGCCATGTATTTCAATCTTCCGCCGGGGTCTGTGCCCCAATCATGATTCAAGTCAAAAAAACTTTTCTAACACCACTCTGTTTCTGTTTCTTTTCAGGTTGAAATAAACAATGTAGCGCATATTTCAATGTCTACTATCCACAGCAAAGTGAATATGACTTCCATATTTTCCATATTAAGTTGATAGAATAATGTTTGCAATAAGTATCAATCATAGTTTTATGCTGGTCAAGTAGCAATTTTATGAGAAAAAACGTACATAAACCTCTTGATGCACTTCATCATTCTGAAATTCGTTTTATAACTGGTGACAAATACAGAACTCATCACTGCTTACAAAGTTGACTGGTCTTCCTTGTCTAATAGGAGAGAGCTACACAGTATTTTTTATTTATTTATAAAGCATATGTTGGGACGCTTCTTGAGTATCTTGAGTGAATGTGAACAAAACTTCAGCTCCAGTACCAGGATTGATTAGTTCTGAAAAATGGACTCATAAAGAGTAAAAAAGAGCCTTTTCCTATTACGCGCCCCAAAAGTGCTCTTGAGTGTCTCTCTCACATCTAAAACCATTAATATTAGAGCCGTATAGTAAATTGTGCTTGTTTTAACTGAAACTGTAAAATCGTCTTGTATATAATTGTTATGCTCTGCAATAAAACAGGGCACTCATTAACAAGAGAGTCTCGTACTAACTGAGCCTTCCCCGTATAAATAAATAAAAAAGTGTAACCTAAGTCATTTAAAGTAGACCTCTTCCCATATATTTTTTTAAAGCAAAATCGTATCCATAATTGTGTTAACACTGTAGCCTAATGTGACATTTTTTATATTAAATATATTTTTTTACAGCTTATGACTGTGGCTCAGAGACTAAAATGAGTGTAATAACCGTAAACGTACACCAAATCAAATATTATTGAGATGAAAGGAAGAAGCACCGATGGCTGAGGACAAAGAGGAAATGAAATTCGGCATATTGACTGAACAGCACAAAACACGCTGCCAGTTATGGAGTCACATCACCAGATTACTTTGCGCTGGCCGGGACTATAGCCAATATCAGCCAGGCATATGTGTGACCAACTGTGTGTGTGTGTGCGTGTGTGTGTGCGTGTTTTTGTCTGTAGGCGTCCAAGTGTGGCAAGCCTCATAGTGCGGCTGACACCTGCCTAGTGAAATTAATCACAGACAACAGTCTTCAACCAACAGCGGCCTTGTACTGAGTTTCAGTCCAATAAAGTAACAATAAAATGAATAGAGTGAATCATAGAGGAGGAGGAGGAGGAGGGAGAAAATGAAAAGATGATGACGTGAGGACTCGATTACCTAAGAGGATCATTTGTATAAACACAAATATAGTCCTTAACCTCGACCTGTGGATGTCCGAGGTCAAAGCTGGCAACAGTTTTCTTGAAAATGTCATGCAGAACAAATAAAAACTAACAAAACTTAACAGACCAGCGCTGAAAACATGAGTTAGTAACACAGATAAAGTAGAGACATTATGGTTGTTAGTTATAGACAAGCTGTTTAATCCTGTATGTGAAAAAAGGCATATTCCCATTAGAAAATCATTAGTAAGCTTAAATGATTTTTCACGGTTGAGCAATAGCATAAACAAGGCAGATGGGAAAAGTGTTGGAGTGAATACATGTGTGCGTGGCAAATCCATTTGTAAACATTTTGATTTACTTTGGGAACCTCATTAGGATTTGATCATCTCTACTGCGTTAACAGACCGTTACATTCTGTATTCATTAATCTGCAGAGAGAACATGAGGACTAAATGAGATGAAATGAGATAAATGGACACTCCACCATTGCAAACACTTCATCTATAAATAAGTGTGGGCCGGGCCTTATCGGTGGCCTCAATATATGCATAAGTGCTACTCAAGTACATGTCTGCGCAGTCTGGGTCCCTGCCACATGGACTGTACCATAATGGGCTTTGATATTCTGGACATGCTTCACGTCTGGAATAAATGGATAGAAAATATGCTTTTCCGACAGGCAGCAGTGCTTGTGAGACCACAGGGCATCTACAGGTGGTCATCAAGTACTGAATTAATGGCCCTTGCTTGGCCAACTCCATGACTTGCTTCATTTATTCTATGCAGAGTAAGGATATTTTCATACTGTTCAGACCAAAGTAAAAGGGCTGTCAATCTGAGGAGATGAACCCACGGTGGGACACGGTTTAAGATGAGGTGTTTGGAGCGACTGGTGCATTTAGACTGAACTAACAGTGAAGTAAATTAGAGCTGAAACTAGAGCAGTCTCAGGTCAGCCCACTGCTACAAACAGCCTAATAACAACATAAAGCTCCAGAGTGCACTCAATCTGGACCAATCACAGCACAAGTGGCAGGTTGTAGAAACACATCAAATCCAGCATCAGAATCTTTTTGCAACTATGCTTCTGGCTGCTCTCAAAGGCGTTCTTAAAAACAAAACAAAACAAAGAAAACCTCCAGGTACTACTGAGCTACAGTATGTAGGCTACTGTATAACATTTGTTAGCACAATAGCGTAACCGTCTACAAACATGTTCTAGTAGCTGTTCATATTCCAGTCTTATCTTAAATGCCCCCAGACGAGTTACATGCTTTCCAATATTCTTCAGATCTACACCGAGTATTAACACTAACAATAACAGAGAGGCTCTCAGGCTCTTAAGCGTTGCTTCAGAAAGGGAATGTGGCTTAAAATCTATGCTTAAAACAAGAGCCTGAATAAATCTGCTTTTGTCAACTCTTGACAGCGAAGAGACAATCCTCAATATCACTCATTCACAATAACATTCATCTCTGGTACGCAAAATTGAAGATTAAACCAAACAATTCACTGGTTTTATTGACGCGAAGACTTTCAGATACATAAACCAGACTCTGATCCCTGTCATTGGATGTATAACTAAAATGTATGCTGTCATCATGTACGCAATGTTTACAGAATTGCCCTTTAACTAGGGAAGAGAGCGGCAAGAAATCCATTACGCACTGAGGATTGAGACAAAGCGACTGGTAACGAGACTCAATGTATTCAAGCCGCCACCACAGCCTTTATTGATGCTGTTGATGCATTTGCAGTGACACCAAGGCACATGGATCTGCCTGGTTTAGCAGGAAACTCAATCAGATGAGCAGAGATGAGATGATGTCTGTACAATAGTGCTGCTGTGCTATTGATCTCTGGGGTAAGCATTAGCTTGCCACACTGACATTTAACAACACTGCCATGTTGACACTCATCGAACAAAAATACATTGATTACAAGCGAACAGCAGCATTAGACTCACTGGCAATATATACAGAGACATAGACCGCTAACAACAGGTAAAACACATTATTTTCCAAAATCTTTTGACAGACAAGAGCCTAGGGTTCAGGAAGTATTCTCTTACCACTCTATTTACATCTGTGTTATGTTGAAGTCTAATGTTAAAAAAGTATTGTGACCTTGTACATAAACTGTGATGTACTGAGATGTGTTTGATTAAAGTCCTACTGAAATAATGTTAAGGTTATTACAGTGACATTGGACGTAAGTGTATTCAACATCAATACTGGTCTCAAAATTTCCGGTTGACGCTGCATCATGACATGAACTTCTATCAAGAAACATTTTGTATTGAAAGAGGATGGGCTGGGGCACTCTGAATATGCAGATAAACTTTTATTAATAGCGTGACCGACACGTTTTCGACTAAATGAGTCTTCATCAGGGTCTTCCTCACCCCATCCTCTTTCGCTAATAAGTATATCTGGCCCTACAAGCTTGAAGAGCACCTGATTTGTAAGTGTATTTGCTATCTTTTAGCATTTACTATCCTAATACGGTGGTCCAGCGAGCACTCTGCCTATCTTCTTCTAAACATTCTGTATTGTTGGCAACAGTGACTATACAGTATCTTTGAGAGTTGGAAGGCTAATAACCTCCACAACCAGAAACAAAGGACAAACAAAACAAAACATTTTCTTACTGACTACAATGAAGCTTTGTATGAATGAATACCTTGTCATTATAACAACATGTTCTTTGTTAATTGTTCTTTCATTGTTGGTTCGACAGTGTATTCTTTTAATCACTAGAAGAAAAAACAACTTTAATATCTACTAAATACTTCCGTTATCCCCTATATGTACACAAACATGGTTCAACAACAAAATCACACCAACCTGATTAAAAGGCTGGAACAGGCTCATGACAGTCATACACATAACAAAAAAAAACCTTTAGAATGAGAAGGGGAGAGGACAGGACAGGGAGAATGTGTACCAGTAATTTGCGGAGGAGTATTCATACGGTCCTTCTGCCTGGCATGATAATCTGCTCCCATTACTGCGCCACAAAGCACAGGAGGTTTTCCATTAAGTTTACAAGTGCTGCCTCTCAGGCCAGATTAAGTAAACCGCCATTTACATACCGGCCAAGGATGCTGAATTTTCAACATTTTGTGCGTAAGATTAGAAATTGCATAGATTTTCAGATTAAGATCAAAGTCCCCTCCTACGCATGCCCTCCAAAGTTTAAGTGCTGCACACTGTAAAAAATCTTGTATTTTAGACCTCTTTAATCATATTTTGAAATGCATGTGATTCTTGTATCCTGTATTGTTCCAAGCTCTTTAGTCTGGCATAACACTGTCTTTCATTTTCCAGCACCCCCTACTTTAAAGCTACTGCTGGTATCAAACTAACACCTATTATTGCAGAAGATCATTTAAATCACTTTCTTAAATAAAAATAGTAGGCCTATTAGTTTTACCCCCTGCTATGTGCGTGTGTATCCCCACAGCCACAACTCATAGGCTAAGGTAACATGAGTGAGTGTATTTTTAACAGGTGGCAGGTACTTTACAGTCCCCTGAGGTGGCAGGTGGAGTCACATGTGCTACTTGCGCCTGCACCGGGGAGACTCATCGGCTGCGTTGGCAGAGAGGACTGTTCTGTCGAGGCGCATTCTTCCCCTCTCATAGCAAGGCAAGGCAAGGCAAGTTTATTTGTAGAGCACAATTCATACACAAGGCAATTCAAAGTGCTTCACAGTTGCATAAAATTACAAGAAAACAGATAAAAATCAATCAATAAAACATCAACATAAAGTTACTCATCTCTGTTGTTGATGAGACCCACCACTGTTGTGTCGTCTGCAAACTTGATGAAGAGGTTTGAGTCATACTTTGGAGCGCAGTCATGGGTCAGCAGAGTGAACAGGAGGGGGCTCAGCACACAGCCTTGGGGAGCCCCCGCGTTCAGTGTGATGGTTCTGGAGGACTTTCCACCGACACGTACAGCCTGTGGTCTCCCCGTCAGAAAGTCCAGCAGCCAGTTGCACAGTGATGTGTTGATCCCCAGGTGGAGCGGTTTGTGTATTAGCTGCTGTGGGATTATAGTGTTGAATGCTGAGCTAAAGTCTAAAAGCAGCATTCTAACGCAAGAGTCCTTTGTTTCAAGGTGAGTGAGGGCTGAATGAAGCGCAGTGGAGATGGCATCTTCAGTTGAGTGATTGGACTGATAAGCAAACTGGTATGGGTCCAGGGTGGGAGGGAGAACAGACTTGATATGTTCCATGACGAGCCGCTCGAAGCACTATATAAGAATTGGAGTGAGTTCTACTGGGCGGTAGTCATTAAAGCAGGAGGGTGGTGACTTCTTTGGCACCGGAATGATTGTGGTTGCTTTGAGGCACGTTGGGACCACAGCCTGCCGCAGAGATGTGTTAAAAATGTCTTTGAAGACTTCAGTGAGTTCATCAGCGCAACCTTTCAGTACACGACCTGTTATGTTGTCTGGACCCGGTGCTTTGCGTACGTTGATCCTGCTCAAAGGTCTTCTCACACTCTCTGGACATAGCTTCAGCACTTGGTCTTCAGGAGGGGGTGCTGACTTTTGTGCCGGGGTTCTGTTGAGTGCCTCGTAGCGAGCAAAGAATTCATTTAGAGCATTCAACAGAGAGGTGTCACTATCACAGGTTTGTCGAGGAGCTTTATAGTCTGTGATGGTCTTCATCCCCTCCCACAGACTCCGAGTGTCTCTGCTGTCTCTGAAGTGATCAGTTATCTTTGTGGAGTACTGCTTCTTGGCTTTTTTGATGCCGCGGGACAGGTTGGCCCTAGCTGTCCGCAGTTTCTCCTTGTCACCAGATTTGAAGGCAGCATTCCAGACCCTCATGAGCCTGAGGACTTCACTTGTAATCCAAGGTTTCTGGTTGGACCTGATAATGATGGTCTTAGAGTCTGTAACATCCTCAGTGCACTTGGTGATGTAGGCAGTGACCGTCTATGTATACTCCTGGAGATCAGTGATATTGTTGTGAATGGCAGCCTGCTTGAACATATTCACACATCTGTTGTGTGAAAGCAGTCTTTGAGTTTCTCTAAAGAGTCTTTACTCCACACTTGAATCTGTTTCCGAACCGGTTTAGTGACTCTAACCAGTGGCCTGTATGCTGGCAGTAACAGAATAGTTATGTGGTCCGAGGCACCAAGATGGGGGAGGGGGTGTGCCTTGTACGCTCCTTTTTTGGTGGTGTAAACCAGATCCAGGATGTTGTTTCCCCTTGTTGGAAAGTCAATGTGTTGAGTGGCAGTGGGTGCCCAGTCAAAAAAAAAAAAAAAAAAAAAAAAAAAAAAAAGATGAGAGTCAAAATCGATCTCACTAACTCGTGGTTATGAGTCAGGCGCTCTCCCTATAAGCCGAGCATCACTTCATGTCAATGTTAATGTAATGGACCGTCCCGTGTTCACATATTAGAAGTTTTATTAGGCGCATTTGAATTGCCTTGTGTACGAAACGCGTGGTATAAATAAACATGCCTTGCCTTGCCTAGTCATATCTAGTGATGGGCAAAAAAAGTCACTCTGGAGCTTGCGTCACTTTTGATGCAGATTGCTTCGGACCGTGTTTTACTTCAGCTGGTCAGGTGACTAAAGTGTCTCGAAAAGTGCTTTAATCTGCGAGTCGTGGTTCAGTGTGACAAATTGTTTTCTGGTCCATACTTTGGTGATGTAACTCATCAGTGATACATAAATGTGCTGCATTTCCCCACTTTCCCATTTAACCGCATTCATATGGTGGAAGTTTTCTGCACCTGGCAGTAGGAAGTCTAGGGACCGCAATCTACAGAAAAGAGTTGGCTAAATAAACTGACTGAAATAAAAAAGGTAGCACATTGACGTCCTGCCTGGGAGCAGCAGGGCAGCAGGTGACTGAGTTGGCCCCACCCACTGGAGCTTAAAACTCCTATTGCACACATCAATTTGATTGTCACAATAATAAACTTTGCCCACAAATGTCAGTGATCAAACAGAATGAAGCAGCTCTGAGGCTTCGAATCATTACCACACTTTTTGCTAGGAAAGCCTTGAAGTGTTATAAGGCTTCACTCACTTCACTGAAGCTGCATCAGATGCAAACCCTTGTTTTACAACTAGATCCTATGTTTTTGTAGGTTTTGTGTACACATTTTCTATTTTTTTTTTTTTTTTTCATTCTTCCTGAACCCATTATAAACTGTATGGGTTTCATGTGTGAAGCAGCTCCCTTGGACAGCAGTCCTATGTCTGAAACATGTACTGCGCTTTAAGTCCCAATAACCTACTTGGCGCTGACACACTCTTAAAAAAAGAGAGAAAACGAATCCTAACGCCAGCACCATCCCAAAGTCACACACCACATTTTCAATTGGTAATGTTTTGTGACAGGCCCAGACCGTAACGCAAAGGAAAGAGTGACCTCTGTCAAATGTAATGGCAGATTGACTGAATGATATTCCCTCGGGACAAATGTGTTATTTCATTTTTTGTTTATTTATTTGTCCTGCTCTGCTCATTTTTTTGGCTTCGTCAGACAAATAAATGTCATAGCTAATGTCTTTGGCAGTCTAGTGAAAGGTAAGCATTAGCACAGTATGGAAATGGCAAGGTTGGCATGTACAGTAAAGTTACTTATCTCTGTCTGATTTCTCCATCTGTCTTTTATTGAGTTAGAGTTCTGCTGCGGATCTCGAGCCTGCTGCAGCTCTGAGCTCAGCACTAACACACCACATTATTTGCCACTGACCCAATTAGGTCCCGCGTAGATCGTACCGCACATATTTCTCTGAGTCCGCTCTTTCTGTTCCCCTTTCTTTTTTTCCCCCACTGCCCCCTTTGATGAATGGCTCTGCGTTTTTAGTCCAAATGACAGCTTAATGATTAATTGTCTGCGCTTTTTTTTCACAATTTCATTTCCATGATTTTATTTCCTGTAACTGGAATTGTTTTTGTTCGTCTCTAGGTCTGCGATATCAGCACATTCCCCTGAGTGAAAAGGCAGCAGTGGCACTGAGGGGTACTTTTGCCCAGAGGCTGTGGTCATGTGTGACATAAGAGAGGGCTGCTCCCGCTTGGGACTGTGAAGGTGACTGCATTCGAAAAGGCACCAACATGTTATGAATAGGAATAAACAAAGGCATTAAGGCATAACCAAGCCACTTCAACAGCAAGCACCCAAATCCAGAGTGCTGTGTTCAGTCATTATAATTCAAGAATGTATTTGACAGGAATGACGCGGGTGACTGGTGTTGAGCCAGAGAAGACAGTAAATGGTGAGATGTTTGGTGGGGATTGTAAGCAGGACGCCTGAACCGTCACCCACTGGCACCACGTCACGCTGTGCCTAATGAGGAAGCAGCACAGGCAATTAGATTCAGATAGGACGTTATCAGTCGGCAATAAGTGTGCACGCCATTAACTCCAAAACCCCTCCACATCCACACACACTCGGTACATGCACATGGGCAATATATAGAACAAATTCCTTTTTAAGTAACAGTCGGTTCAGTCGGATTCATTGACGATGCTAATCCAAGCAAGCCGTATAATTTGGGATTTGTGTCTTTAATTATAATATAAATTAATACATAAAAAGAGCACAATGTCCTTAAAAATATTCGCAAATAGCTTCCACCAAGCTAAATATCATTCCTCTTCCTGTTGTGTTGCATCTGCACAACAGTCATTCACCTTTGATCTCATGGATCTGCTTGTACGCTTCTGGCACACCGCCAATCCAAACCATGCCAATTTCGAAACTTTTAACTTAAGTCAACAATTCAAAGGTCCATTCTCCCCGCGGAGCTGACTGGTGCATGAAATTCAACAACATTACTGCGCTGCCTTGTCTTTTCCTGTGAAGGGACAGGGTGAAATAAGTTCCCACTTCTTGAAAAAGCAAAGCGCTAAATAAGGGCTTTGGTCAGACGGACTAAGCATATTTGGGCGTAACGGAGGTTTGATCTCACAGAAAACGGAGTCCTCCGCAGTTTACCTCCACAGTTCAGCCTCAACACAAACACAAACTAACAAACAAACTGAGAACACACAGTGGAATGCACTTTGCCCAATGCATTGTGTATTTTTTGCTTGTCAAACTTTTGCTACTCGTCTACATAGCATGCTACCAATGAACACATGCAGTAAATAAACACATTTATTTTGAAGAATAGAATTGGCATGTTTTCAAAGCTTGTGTGACATTTCTTCAGCCTTTGGTCAAGTTTTCTCCACTGAAGTGTGGAAGGAGTCCAGGCAACGCCCTCAAGAGTGACCAGTGCAGAACAGACCAAATGCCAGGGAGAGGAACAACATTTAAAAAAGGTGTAGTATAAATGACACGTACGGGCATTGGCGAAAGTGGTGCTGCATTTGCCCCCACACCAGAGGCTAACCAGTTTTCACCTCTGCTGCAGTGTTAGAAATGTTGTGTTGCTGATTAAGACACACAATTCCAGTGTTGTTGTTTTTTATTTATTGTTTATTTGGTTGGGGAAGTGTATGTTAAAAATCACACCTTTAAAAAGGTTACATTGTGGGGGCTTCAAACAAAAATGACTAAATGCAGGTCTTGAGTCAAGTGCAAGAGAGGAAACCGAAAAGGCATGTGGCTAATTACCATATGTAAACATAGATGCGCTGGTTTTACACAACGAATCCTGTTACACTCAAATAAGTCCAAGTTAGGTCTCAAGTCACAAACAGGCAAGTCTAAGTCTAAGACTTGAGTCTGACTAAGTGAGTCTGATGAGTAAATTTACTTTTGCCATCTTGTTGCATTGTCTTCGCCTAAATGTTTACTAAATGTCAACTAAAGACAAATGCTGGTGTGAGTAATAAATTGGAAAAAAAGTATTTCATAACAAATATGACGTGTCATGTGTGTTCCATTGATCATAAAAAGCCACACAAAAAAGTCAAGTGCACACATTTTTCTCAGGGCAATTATTTGGACTCAAACAGTGCAGAAAAGTGGAAATACATGTTTTATCGTTTCTGTCACAAAGTTACAGTGTAGTGTAGTGGACCTTCAGCACAATAGGTCCATTAAAATCAATCATCAAACACACATTGTTAAACCTGCTGTAATAGAAAGTATACAACTTGTATTTCCTCTTTTCTGCACATTATTTGAACAGTTTGGGTCCAAATAAGGGCCCTGAGGTAAATGTGTGCACAATAGAACAAATGGCTACTTCGCCATTGAAACCCATCTGGCTGCACACGTCATATGGAGTTTTGAATGGCTTTTTTTCTCCCTTATTACTTACACCAGAATTTTTCCCTTTCATAATATCAAATATCCTATTTGTACCCCAGCCCATAATTTGCTAACCCCTGAATTGTAATTTATTTGTCATATTGGAATTCCACAGTCATCTCCATACCCCCGTGCATACACCTGTCATCCAGTCTAAAAGTCTTGAAAACATGCAGAAGTTTGAAACTACATTTTGAATCCATTTTATAGTAGCGGTTTGAAAAATAGTTGTTTTAATGGAAGTCTATGGTGTCGAAGGGCCCACAACCAGTGGTGTAGTCTACGTGATACGCAGCCTGCTAAAACTTGGGCAGATACATTATCACTCATTTGCACAGTGTCATTTTTGAGCCGTTTAGAGACCAGCACAAACTTCACCACACGAATTTCCTCTGAACACAAGGAAAGGGGCCGACATCTCTCCATCTCACCCCTCTTTCTCTGTCTCTCACCCAACACCGACACATCATCACCGACAGCGGAGAAGTTTTCGATTCCCCCTCCCCTTTTTCATCAGGTCTCTGCGTTGATAAAGTCATTTGACAGAGACAATAAAGAAGACTTTCGGACATGTTAACTAGATGGCTTCTCCACTTCTCTGCACAAGAACAGGTCTGAGACAAATCAATAAGCAGCATGGATCCAAAGAAAGAGACTCCAAGGGGCTCAAATCCCTTTAAATCCTTCCCTGGACTTAACAACAGCCACTTCTGATTTGTGTCAGTTAAGAAGCTGTCTGATGTTGGATGTGAACGGACACCTGAGAGGAACAAGCACATGCCACGAGGGAGTGTATGATGAGAGCAACATCCACCTTGTACTGCTGCCAGAAATATCAAATATATGTGTTAGACGAGCAAGAACAATATCTTTTAAGATTAGATGAGAAACAACCTGACCCAGCTCACTCAATGGTCGTCCGGGGCAGAGGCCACAGTAACAGGTTTAATCCAGACACATGTAGCTGTATAATCACCTGTCATCATGTAATCCTAAGATTGTATGCGTAATGTTCATATACTCTAGGTGAGTTTACCTACAGTAACCCAGCCACACAATCGGGACGCACAATATAAGATTTTCACACATTTCACAAGCGCAGATTGAAGGTAAGCGCGCATCATTCTTTCCGTTCTTTAGCTATGGTAAAGTTCTTACGTTTTCAAATATAAATTATTCAGGAGAATTGAAAGGGTTTGTTTGAATCTATGAGTGCTACTTTAAGCCAGTTTGCACTATAATAAGAGCCAGGCCTGCCTCCTTTGCTTTATGAGATTTGCTTATCTGAATCTCAAGCATATTATCTGATGCGAGTCAACAGATGGCCAGCACGCTGTTTGCTATTGTTTCAGTTCAATATTTGTGCCCTTGTTACTCACACACAATGATACCTCGATTGTTTGTGTGGTGCAGCAAAGCAGAGATGACCCAGAATGTCTCCAAAAAATGAAAATGGTTGTAATTAGAAGAATTATGCAATTGTGTAATGGTGGCGATTACTGAGAATAGGTGGGTAAAGACGTGTGGACGAGAGAAAAGATCTCATTCTCACCCTGCGCTCCCTGTTATCTGCTGCAATATTGAAGCTGACAGTCTCATTTCAAAGGCATGACACAAAATCAGCAATTGGAGAAGGTGGGGTTTGGTAATGAGGAGTTGGTGGAAGAGAAGTGTGAAAGGAGGTGATGATAAGATAGAGCGCCTTAGTGCATTAGCAGCGCTTGTTTATGGATCAGACACAGGCCTCCGTGTCTCTGCGGGGCTGATTGTCCGTAAAGGAGTCTTCACTGACATGGATGTATGGAATCTGGCCTGGCGAGCCAATCATTTCTATTTTCTTTTCCAAAGCAGGAGCGTCTGGAACTGTGCTCACAAAAGTGTTCTTTTTTTTAAAAATCCACCATTTGATTTTAGGACGGTAACGGGAATTAAGCTAAAGAAATTTACTCAAGTAAGAGTAACTTTACATTAAAATGATTTTGCTCAAGTAGAAGTAAAAAAAAAAAAACTTGTCTACCGTAATTAGTAAACATGTTTTAGTGTAAAAATCCTAATATTTCCAAATAATACACCCTGAAAGTAGATACAAATATTTCTTTATCTGTCACATGAAGCTGTTTTCACTTAAAGGATCTGTATCATGCTATTTTAGCCATTCCAAAGTAAAGTATAGGCATTTATATGATATATTGTACCTCTATCACTATGGAGTACTCATTTTTGAGAGAAATATAAGTATTTTTGGGGGGTATTTTCCCTACCCGGAAGACAAGACTCTTCGATTCAGTTAACTCCACCCCTCCGCTCATTCCACATTTGCAGTATTATAAATATAAATATCGCTGCAAAAAGTGAAGTTACTTCACATAATGCAGTTATAAGGAGTTGACATGTGCAACACAGTTTCATAAATGGCTAACACACACGCTAACATGCGTTTTGATTGACTCACCGCTCAGTCTGGACTCCCCATGAGATCGCGTTGGTTATAAAAGTTAATCCACTTTGATTCTGGCCAAGGTTCACCAAGCATCCATCAGGTTGGTTGATATAGTAGCTAGCTGAATCCCAGAAAGAAATTCCAACTTCAGGCGAGTGCACTCTTCTTTAGGAAAGTTGAGTAGTCCTCTCGTAGCCAAACCATGGATCTAGTAGAGCCAAACGCGCATCCGTGACATTATCGTTGGGTAAGAAAAATGAACAGGCGTTGTCCAGAGTAGATTAGAAAGAGCTTCGTCTTCACAAACAATGCACCCTCCAGCCGGGGAAGCGTTTGATTACTCTCCCGGGACAACACAGATGTGTCGGAGAGTTTCAATTTTTTTTTTATTATTATTTATTTCTCTCTTACAACAAAAATAATTAAAAAGCTGTTTTATAAATTAAAATCAGGCCATAAGGCATTACATTACAGACGTCTAGCACTTCCGTTCCGCTGTGACGACACAACTGAACAACTCAGTCGTTTACCAGGAGAGGGCGGAACAGCTGCTCAGAGAGCAGGATTCAGGAGGATTACTGAGAACTGCGTGAATGAAGCCAAAAACCGCTCTGGGGGTGTTTTTGAGAAGGAAATAGCATAACAACATGGTTAAAAACAACCAAAAGTCGATTTTGCATGATATAGCTCATTTAACAGATTTGCTCATGGAGGAATAAAATGTTTTAATCAAGTTTAGATTCTGATATTCAAAATAAAGTTATTCCAGTTGATGTAAAACGTGATAAAACTACTCCAAGAAGTATAGCTATTTCAAAAAAGTTATCTAAGTACATGTACTTGAGTAAATGTAACTGAGTACTACCCAGCTCTGGACAGTCCTATCACAGACGTTCATTTGCATCATATCACTCAAATGCAGTCGACTGTTCCTCCCAAATAACCCAGAAGCCCCTTTGGAACTACTGAAGAGCGTTCAGAGCTTTGCCTGGTGTTTTGGCAGAAGATGATGCAGTTACTGGTCCTTTGTGTGATTTTATTTGGTCTTTTTTACTTTATATGAATTTGCACGATTGTTTAATCTGTCAATCAGACATCTGAATTTGTGTCAATACAATGAGACTCCTGACTGTAGTAATTTTATAAGTAAGAAAATACTGTAGTGTGACTTGCCAGGCCATATGGGAGCAGAATTCATGGTTTAATGCATGCGGTAACAGCACCATAAGTAGTTTCTGCCATTCAGAATCACGGTAGAGAATAATCATGTAATCTGTGTTTCTGTGCTCATTAGCACTTATGAAATAGACCATTTAAAAAGTTTACCGATGATGCTTAGCGGTTTGTTTAGCGTGGCCCACCTGGCCCTGTATTTCATTACTTTAATTAGTGTGATTAGGCTCTAAATGTGCTTGTGTCGGCTCTGTGATTGACAGCAATTGGTCACTTAGGGAAGACTGCTGCATACACAGCACGCAGCTCAATGGCTTGTGCAGTGAAACAGTATAAAGTGCATGTGAGTGTGTGTGGGTTTGTTTACCCTGGTGGGAACTGTGCTCACTGAAGATGACTGCAATTCTTCACGCAAACAAAGTGAGACCACCCCAACAGCAAAGTCCAGATTGCATGTTGCGCCTACATATGCGGTTGCAATAGGACTGTTGGGTGAGATTAAACAGAAAGGTATTTGTGTGTCCACAAGTAAGCATGGCCCTACTTTAACATGCAGTTTAATTTCTTAGATATAACATTTGAGTCTTTATTCATTGCACATTAAAAGTTGGTCTCCCCCATCCGTGCCACTTTGCAGGCTCTAAGCATGTTGCAATCAGTCTGTATAAAAGCGTGACCGACAGGCAATCACTATTCAGTCATGGCACGTTCTTTCTGCCGCAGTGGGAGTTGGGCCTGGTCGGTATAGTCACATTAATCGGTCGGGTGTAATTTAAGGGACTGCCTGGACCTCGTGTCTCTTCTCATTATTTTATGTTTTATATACACTGCCTAAGCAGCCCCTCCTGAAGCAGACCTCTGCTCTCTACAGTTCTGTGGGCTCCTCATTAGTTTGTGAGATGGAGGACTGAGCAGTTACATTTCAAACTGCAGAGGCCAATCAAACAGGTTGTCACAATTGACTCTGCCTTCAAATGGGACATCATATGTTTTGGGTCATCCACTCCTTATATTCAAGCCGGTCACGAGTACATTTTCTTTAATTATTAACCTGTTGATTGTATTCATATTTTCATGTTGGGAGCTGAATTCTCAGTCATATGTGTTCATATTCACTCTTCTTTTGACTCCATTGACCACCTTCAGCTTTCTCACATCCAAAATATATTTCATGTGGATATATAAATCCATTAAACTTGTAACTATTTGTTTAGATGTCAGTGAGAAGTGCTAAAGGAGGACCAGACACTCGCCCATCCACCAGGTCAGTGACACCAAATGCCCAGACAACCCAGAAATGATTACATGACTTAGACAACCACAGTGGCAGAAAAATGCCCACGTATAATATCTATAATATCTATAAAAGCTTATAGTTTTATAGGTTGGAGCCAAGCAGTAAATTCTCATGGGAGGGCATGATGACTGTCCCATGTGTCATCACATTTTCCTCTCAGGATTTTACAGGTCTTTTTTTTCTCTCTATTTTTGTTCAAAGTATTTTTAGTACATCATCTTATCAATTAAACTGAGTGAAACAAGAGTTGCCACTATCTGGTTGAGATTAATATGTGTTAGTCACTGCTAACCAGAAGTCAAAAAACAAAGTTCTGTTTTTTTAATTATTGATATTAGTTTTGTGATAGCAAAACGTTGCACACATAGATTATAAAACGCTGGTTAAATTAGATTAATTCTTCTTTCTGTAGTGCGCCACCTCGAGGGAGGGGTGCCGCAGCTGGCAGGTCACCCACCACAGGAAGATTCAAAAACAAGGCCATTCAGCTCAGCATCTCCAAGAAATTCTGGTAATTATCATTCACTCTGTCTAATCAACATTCATTTAGACAAGCACTGTGTGCACAGCCATTGATTTACACACATTACAAAAACTTTGTTAAATGTGGCGCTTTAGAAATGTTCCCACTGAACAATTACGTCATGTCAGAAAACTATAAGAACACACTCCAATAGGACTAATGTCAGTGATAATTACATGTTGGACCTCTGTGTTCATTTTACAGCACAAAATCACCATTGTCTCAGGCAAAGAGCTCAAGTGACGAGGGCCAAAAACAACGACGCGGGAAGAGAAGCCTCAGCAACAGCTCGGCTGTGGCAGCTGCATACGTCGCCTACCTCAATAAACTTTTTGGACAGGTCAGTTCAACATCACAGTCCTCTTAGCTCAATAATGAAGTAAGGTACAACTAAAAGCTCAAGCTCTTCATAGATACTATTGGGAGTTCCACATTTGATCTATTAATTTTCATTTAGTATTTTTAAGGATTTTTTGCCCATAGACTAACAAGATAGTTCACAGTGAAATGTGGTGACACGAGGGGAGAGACATTCAGTCTTTTGTCAGAGCCGGGACTTGAACCCATGTGTCACAACAGTGTGCAACAGCCTTAACCACTAGGCTGAGTGCACAATTTCAGACAAATACAATCTAATAGCAAAATTTTGGGGTATTTTGACAGCAATTGCATTTGCAATTTATGTCTGAAAAGCAAGTCCTCAGTGCACATTTCAGATAGGTTAAACAGAGAAGAAATTTGAACTGCAAACTTCAACTTCATCACATGATGCAGAGGTTTAAGCTACTGTAGTAATACTGTAGTGTAGTGTCACAGGCACGGGCGGACTGGTTTTAAGTTGTTTTTAGTGTGTTTTATTGTGCATGTTTTTAAGGTTGCTTTTATGTATGTTTTAACCACCCAAGCTCATGCCCCTGGAAGCCCCGCAATGAGCATTCTTACTTAGAGTACAATATAAAATACAGATAAAACAGCCCTCAGGCATCTACAAGAAGAACCTGCAGAAGGATCAACAACAGTCCAAATACAGTATTTACAGCAACTTCATTCATTATTTGCATATTAATTCAATATTTACATAATAAATATGCAGATCATTATCTTCACTAAATTCTTCACTAAATAAATAGATGTGCTTAAATTGCACATCTATCAAAAGAGTTCAGCTAAAGGAGCAAGTAGACAATGGAGGAAATATAGAAAGTTAATCAACACTGGAAATAGCTCATCTATTAAAAGCTGCTGCTTCTTTGGAGAGAGCAGGACAATCATGCATAACCTGTTCACAAGCCCGTAATTTCAGATGAGTAGAGAAAACAGGACCAATATAAGAGTCAGTGTAGTACGCACACCACTGTTCATTCAAACGTGAAATTATCTGACAGCGACCTGACACAAAAAACACTACTCAATAATTCACAAGGGAAAATGAACATAGCCTCGCAGTGGCACACTATCACTCTGATCATATGTGGATATTCACATTACAGTAACCACGTTAAGACAGTTAAAGGGATATTTCAGGATTTTTGACGTAGGGCCTCATTTCCTAGTTATCTAGAGTGTTGTTGATGTCTAGAGATATTTTTTTCTTAAATTCATGCAGTTCTTATATTTGAAGAGCTTAGTGGCGCTAGGCTAATGCTAGGGTAACGCATTTCTATGGTATCAGTTAGCCTGCATTAAAAACAGTCTGCCGCACTCCACAGTGCACCTAAGGCAAATCACTTATAACGCCAGCCTAATGATATAAATGTCTGTGTCGATATAATAATTATAACCATTTTGCATTTAAAATAACTTATATTTGAGCAGCATTAGCTTCGTGGTTGTAAGCTAACGCAGCGGCGGAGTGATCTGCGAGAAAAAAGTCCCTCAAATGCGGTAATTCATGTGATACAAGTTCAGTTATATTTCAAAAATTATTCTATTAACACATACATTTATATGGTTAGTCTGGCGTTATAAGTGATTTACCTCAGGTCCACTGTGGAGTGCGCCAGACTGTTTTTAATGCAGGGTTGCTGATACCATAGAAATGCATTAGCCTAGCATTAGCCTAAGCTCTTCAAATATAAGAACTGCATGAATTTAAGAAAAAAATATCTCCAGACATCAACACTACTCTGGATAACTAGGAAATGAGGCCCTATGTCAAAAATCCTGAAATATCCCTTTAAGATAAAGTTAAAGTGCTGTATTTATACAACACATTTTTTGTCCAAAGGGCATTTTCTACAATTACTGACATTTCTGAAGTTTTTTTTCCAATAATATAATTCCTCTGAGGTATTTTAGTGTTTCCTAACAGTGTGAGAGCTTTTTTATAATTATCTTTTTTATATCAGAAATTACAATGTAAGAGATGAAGAGGTCTTTATGCTTTATAGTTTGGCATATTTATGTATCTCAATAACCAGTGGTGGTATAGTGTAAATTAATTTGAAGCGGTTAATGGAAAATCAAAGCTGGATAATGCATTGACCTTGATATTCCTGGTCATTCTGCCATGGCTTACCTCCCGTCCTTCTTCTAGGTGTTTTTTTGGATCGCACCCTTCTGAATTTTCTATTGTGAAAAGTGTGATCTGGCTGCCCTTGGGATACATGGCAAAAACGTTTGGGTAATGCTTTATAATAAGGGTACACAATTAATTTATAATTAATGAATGCATTAAGTAATCATGATGTATTAGCATGAGTTCATGAGTTTTCATGAGAAAACACTCATTATTTTACACAGTTAATTAAGGCAATAAACTCATAAATGATCAGGTGTAATTTATCATGATGAACTCTGTGCAGAAGATACAAACAATGACAAGGACCAAGGTTTGTATAAACTACAAACTCTTAACTCAGTGGTTTTCAACTTTTTGTTAAAGGGGTTGGTGACCCCCGCCCGGGTCACACCGTGAGAAATATTAGCCTACATAATTCTTCAAAATTATGTAGGCATCACGCGTTTAGTTAACACCTCACTCCAGACTGGAGTTTTCCCAAAGGCCCTGAAAACAGCTGTCATCAAGCCACTGCTGAAGAAGAGTGGTCTTGATGCCACTGAAATGAACAATTATCGACCTATATCAAATCTGCCCTTTATAGGAAAAGTCTTGGAGAAAGTGGTTTACAGCCAGCTTACAGACGTTCTTCTTGTAAATAATATTTTTGATGTGTTCCAGTCGGGCTTTAGACCCTTCAACAGTACTGAGACTGTCCTAATCAAGGTGACAAATGATATCAGGCTAAATACAGATGCAGGCAAGGTCACAGTTTTAGTTTTGCTGGACCTTAGCGCTGCGTTTGACACAGTGGATCACGGGATCTTACTAGAGAGGCTAAAAACCTGGGTGGGAATCTCTGGAAAGGCTCTTGAGTGGTTCAGATCCTACCTCGAGGAACAAACTTACTATGTCGCAATGGGAAACTGTGTCTCAGACCGGATGGCATTGACCTGTGGGGTTCCCCAGGGGTCGATTCTGGGGCCCCTCTTGTTCAATTTGTACATGCTTCCCCTGGGTCAATTGATATCCAGTAATAACGTGTCCTATCATAACTACGCAGACGACACTCAGATCTATGTTTCACTGACAGCAGGTGAACATGGGCCTGTAGATACTCTGTGTCATTGTATCAAACAGATCAGTGTGTGGATGCAAAACAACTTCCTCCAGTTAAATACAGATAAAACTGAGATAATTGTCTTTGGCCCACAAAAACACAGAGAGGTTGTTATTGGTCATCTTGAAACGCTTTCACTGGGACCGAGAAGTCAAGTTAGAAATCTCGGAGTAATCATGGACTCAGAGCTGAATTTTAACAGTCATCAGCGTCACCCTTACATCAGCGGCCTATTACCATCTAAAAAACATTGCTAAAATAAAAAACATAGTGTCTAAACCAGACTTGGAGAGATTAATTCATGCATTTGTCTCCAGTAGGTTAGACTATTGTAACGGCCTGTTCACTGGCCTTTCCAAACGAGCTGTTAGACAACTGCAGTATATCCAAAATGCTGCTGCTCGAGTCCTGACCAAAACCAGGAAATATGATCATATTAGTCCAGTGCTTCGGTCTCTGCACTGGCTTCCTGTCACTCAGAGAATAGACTTTAAAATAGCTCTGCTTGTTTACAAGTCTCTTCATGGTCAGGCACCGAAATACATCTCAGACATATTACAGCCGTATGAACCACCTTGGGCCCTGAGATCCTCAGGGAGGGGTCTCCTGGTGGTTCCCAGAGTCACCACCAAACACGGTGAGGCTGCGTTTCAGTTCCACGCAGCAAAAGTCTGGAACAGTCTCCGTGAGGATGTGAGACAGGCCTCAACTTTGACAATGTTTAAGTCCAGGCTGAAAGGACACCTTTTTACTGCTGCTTATGGCAATTCATTGTATTTTAACGAATTTTAATATATAGATATACATATTTTTAATGTAAATTTTTAATTTTATTTTGTTTTTAATGCTTTTTATTGCATTTTATTGTGTTTGGGTGTCTGGTGTTGCTGTGAGGCACATTGAGTTGTACATGTACATGAAATGTGCCATACAAATAAACTTGCCTTGCCTTGCCTTCAAAAACAAAGCAAAAAAATCTAATGGTTAGAAGAAAATTCATCAAATTACGAACAAATAATGGCTACAATAAAATATTATATTATATGCTAATAAAAATATGTATATTTTATCTATATGATCTGGGGACCCCTCAAATTAGTCTCGTGACCCCTTTGGGGGTCCCAAACCCCAGGTTGAGAACCACTGCTCTAACTCACCATTAGTTCACTGTGGGTTCATAATGAACTTGCCCCTTAAACTAAAGCGTTGCATCGTTCATAACTTAAAAAACTATGAAGCTACGTTTTAAATGAGTAATCACAAACAAAAGAGAGATAAAAATAACATACAATAATAATCAACTCAGTCCTCGAAGTTTTCTTGATATCTGTATATCTGTATCGGCTCAAAGACGTTTAGAAAGGCAAGGCAAGGCAACTTTATTTATACCGCGCATTTCGTACACAAGGCAACTCAATGCGCCTAAGGCAGATTAATGATATTTTTGAAAGCTCACACAAACTGTTCAGGAAGAGTTAAACTTGTTGATTTAGTTCAGTTGCTCTTCTATAAAATAGCTTTTTTTTCCCTCTGTATCTTCTACACAAACAAATTCATGATCATGATTAATTACTCATGACCATTAATGAGTAATTAACTGTGTTAATTCATGAGTATATTCATGATGTATTCATGCATAAAGTCATGATTAATTAATGCATTAATTCATGTATCCTTATTCTAAAGCAGTATCAAAGTTTGTTTTGCTAAGCATTGGTGCGGTTGACATGCTGACGTCTTACGTTGGCACACACAGCTCTGCACGGCCACTGGCAACACCAGAAGAGGGAACGGGGGGCTTAATGTGATTGAATAGGGGCTGGGTGGACAAAGGAAGAGTCCCTGAACTGTTAGGTGGGAGAAATGCTCTTGAGTACCCGCTCTCACTTGCATCTGATGTAGGCTTCATGTGTGTCCCAGTTCCTCTGACTCATGGTTGCAGCAGGTCTGATGAACAGGTCCATGTTACAGTGAACTTGAAGGATAATTTCTTCAACAGCATTTTAATTATCGAAATAATTTTATCCAATATAAAACTAGATCTACCACAGTCTTGTCCACATCAGTCATGGCCCATCATGACCCGTTCATCAGATACAAGTTTGAAGATGTTTTTTCGTTTTTTTTTACATACATATTTCAGATTTGTGCAGTTAATAATGGTTTTCTTAGTTTCTAATACTTGTTAATAAATACCTTAGTTTAGATATTTCAGTCTTACATCCAATAAATCCATGACCTACTTCTTCACTAGACTGAAGTGCGATGTGACCTCAGTCTTTTATTGAAAATAAATAGCACACTGTATTTAGCGTCACTCATCTGACCTCTTGTGTAACTCTGAAGAGAGTCAATTCAGTGACTCGGAGTAAGTTGGAATCGAATAAACACCCTGGTTGGGAAACTCTGGCTCATCTCACCTCTCAGCGGTGCGGTCTTCAACAGCGTCCGGAGGGGGGGGGGAGTTGGACCCAGCCAAGGCAGTGCAGGGAGCATCACATCTACGGGACACAAGAAACATTGATTTGGCCGAGTCACAGACAGAATCATCTGTAATCTCTGCCTCAACGCACGTATTAGTAACCCCTTCAGAGAGAAGGACTGTCGTTACTTATTACGTCCAGCTTAGAAAGGGGCAGTTGGGAACATTTGATACATTGACATGGCAGATAAAGACTGATCGCACAGATAAGAAAGAGAGGCGATAGCGTCAGCTGACATGAACATCACTAATGGCTGCGGGCTGCTTCTGAAGGGCTTCGCAGATTGAAGGCCATATGTGTGGATCATGTTGTGTCTATATGCATCATAGCTGCTGCGCAATGGCCCATGTGAAGGCAAGGCAGACAGAATGAAATTAACTGTTAACAGCCACATTTGAATTAAAGGGAGTCTGGTCCATGTTGTTTCCTAATCATTTCTTATGTGAAAATATTGTGTTGACCAAATATTCCCATAAGGTTCTTTTTATCTGGAAATAGGAATGTAATTTGATGCAATACCTGCCTGGCATTGCCGTGTTGTGTTTCAGCCTTGTCGGCCATTTTATACAATGAGTGCACACAAATATGTTATGGCAAAATGCCTAAAAATAAATGTGAGAGTCTGTCCTTCTCCTGAAAATACTGTGCACCTCAGCAGGTTGACCTTGTATGATGTATGAGTCAGCCTAGCATTGAAATATATTAGATGTGTTTTTAAATATTGCACTACTCTCAGCATCAAACTATTTTCATTCAATATGTTAAAAAAATATTAGTGCAAAATGGAATAGAGTAGAATTTTCTGATTAAATGTCCAGATCCAGATTTGAAATGGGAACATGCTACAACAGCTCTACATTCTGCTCATCAGAATACAGCTTTGTGTAATGATCTAATACTGTGTCAAACACTCTTGTTTACAGTGAGATTTGCATGTATTTGGACTATTTCACAAATAGCCCTTGATGCCTTATAGCTCAGCTGGTTAATCTACAAACAACAGAATTATTGTAACACTGACTGTTAATCAGTTTCATCAGCGTTGACAGCGAAATGTGTGGAATAATAATGCATCCTAATAAGCTCAGCTTCTGAAAAGTATTACAATTGTTGCATTTGAGTAAAAAAAAATCGAGATTCAGTTAATTAAGTATTTTGCTGTTTCACCCTCTTATAGTATTGTTCCAAAGTGAAGCATCTCCCGACGTATCTTTTGAATTTAAGCACTGATAATGAGATGAGCATCAAAACAGTTATTTTTGGTCAGACCCACAATCCACTGACATTACTCTTGAGACCAACTTTTTGGTCATGACTCATCAGTTGAGAATTGCTTGTCTAAGCTACAGATTTGTATACCTAAT
Organism: Neogobius melanostomus; assembly: GCA_007210695.1. NCBI lineage: Eukaryota > Metazoa > Chordata > Actinopteri > Gobiiformes > Gobiidae > Neogobius > Neogobius melanostomus. The sequence goes on along the minus strand of VHKM01000004.1, from coordinate 4,938,280 downwards.
AAAACCTGAGAAACAAGATATTTTGTTATTTGCAAAGGATATAGCGCTGCCTAAAAAATGCAACCTTTCCAATTTGACAGTGTTTCACTTTGCAGCCCTACATAACACTTATGAGCTCCAATTTCAAGGAAAATCATACATCAACCAAAACTAGCTCTGCATTTGTGACTTGATCTCAATCTAAATAATGGCTTTTGAATAATTTAAAAGTGGCAATAGTCTGGGTGTAAAGTAGCCTGGGTGTAAAGTGGGAATACCCATGCTGCGCTTGAATAATTTCAAACTGCACAGCAGCCTGGGGACCATGGCCGAAATCTTCGCATGGATTTGGGGACAAATCACAGAACAAGGAGGGACGACGGCAAGATGATGACGTGCTATTCGACATACGGAAGCTTGTAGTTTGTTTACGGATAAAAAAGTATATATATATTTACGGATCCAAAATGACAGCAGCAGACGCGACGCCATCTTTCGACCAAGCTTTAGACCATGTTCTAAATAGTTTACCCCGAAGTGTTTACAGCGGGTACGTCATACGTCATCTGTCATCTGATATGATTGGCTATGGCTACGTGCAGAAACATATGATAGACATTCGTAGCGCCCAATAAACAGCTATGGACAATCGTAAACCACACCTCTCCTACGAGAAAATGAATTGGTGGTCGTCAGACTAAATATAGGTGTAAAGTGCACCCAATAGCAAAGATCAAATCAAAAAGGTAACATCAAGGTCATAGCCAACAATATAAACCAGACATCCACCTTTTTTCCTTTTTGTAAACTTGAACATGATTAAATCACGTGCTGCGGGCTTGCCTCAAACATCCCTGAAAACAAATAAAAACGTGAGTGGAGAAGATTTGACAGAGGCACCCTAAGCACTTGTCAAAACAAAGCAGGGAATAGTAAAGCTACTGGCCTGAATGCAAATTGTGTCTTAGGTAAATGCATATTGTATGGGGCTTGTGTATCGCTCTGCCATGTGCAGTTTGTGGGGGTCTATCTCTATGCTTATAGCTTGTATTTGTGCTGTGTCCCCTTCTGGAGAATAGGTATCGTGATATTCAGCAAATTAGAACAAGGCATGTCGCTGGGTGAAATCCCATTAGAGGGGACTGTCAGTATGTGGTAGAAAATACATGAAATGCATGTAATTCTAATTTTGTGGCTGAAAAAAAATAAATAAAGATTATTGCTAAGGTATTTCTCTTGCGATTCAGTGGCTTTTGATTACAGCCCTTGCAAAGACTTTTAATTATTTCTATTATGTTTTCCTGTTCTTGCTTTTCCTTGCCACATAGGAGAGAGAGCTCATGCCAGAGGAGCTTGATGGTAAGGTGTTGGCTTTGTAATATAGGCTCGTAATAAATGACTAGTCTTTCCACAACTTTAGTAGAACATTTCTCATTTAAAATAGTCTTTTTTTTGTTTATGTAGAATTCACAAACATTTCCTCACTTGATAAATGTGTGCAATGGTTTCAAATTCAATTTATACAATGTAGAAAAATCTTTCAAAAAGCAATAATACTGTATTTCATAAAGAAATAAGACAACACGACAATAACAGGTGCCCTCTGTGTTTGTTAGAACTACAGGAAGCCTTTAAGGAGTTTGACTATGATGCGGATGGCTTCATCCACTACAAGGACATAGCTGACTGCATGCGGACCATGGGCTACATGCCAACAGAGATGGAGCTGATTGAGATCATACAGCAGGTCAAGATGAGATGTGAGTATTCACCTGTTGCAGCCGCTGTGGAAAATACCTCTCCTTAAACGTATTATCGTGCAAACATGACGCTGTCTTCCACAGGTTTACATATATAGATAGTTTTCTTTGGGGCAGTGACATTTCACACATGTAGCATCATACAGGTAAATCGACTGAGGAAAGCTGGTGCAGGATTGCAAGTTTGTTTAAAATACATTTTAGTATTTTCCAATCTTATCATTTTCATTACTGGTTGCCTTAAGGTTTCTTATAAAAAAATATTGGTTTAAAGACCCATTTTACTATTTTTAATTTAATACGTCATTGGGACAATATGCATTACCTTATAGTATAGGAGGCATAAGTGTTTATAGTAATAAGCCTAATATAGTCCTTTTTGACCGGTCTTCCTTGGGGGCTGTTTTTAGTCAGTATTACATGTTAAACCTCCCTTCCCATAATCTCACCAGATGATGGAGTGGCTAGATACAGTAGGAGGCGGATCTCAGCTGTGCTCCTTAGGGACCAGGGGCCAGCTGGTTTCTAGTCCAAGCCAGTTAATTGGCTTCACCTGATGTCCCTGAACATCATTTCCTGATTAGATGGAAAGACTGGTGGAAGCATCAACTCTGGAAAACATAGCAAAGTGCATTTTAGTATCTGCACGTTCAAAAATCCAACTAGGTTGACCCATTCTTCGATGCCGCTGGGGCAACCTAGAAGGAGCCTGGGTGACCGCAGCGCAGCACCTGGGGACCCACCTCCAGATAGAAGTGATAGCAATTAAGGGGTGCTAATACCAACACAAAGAATACAATGAAAATAAGAACAATGGCAGAAGTGGCTAGCACTTAAATATTTTTTTCCGACATCAGCTTGAGTGTGTTTTGAGCAAATCTCAAAATCCATTGTCTCAACACTTTAACTTGTCAGCTCATGGCAAGGATCCAAATTGAATTCACCGTGCATAGCTCCCAATGAGGAAAGTTGTGAAAAATTATTTTTTTTAAATGTGCTTTTCACCTCCATTGTGCACTCAAAAGGCTTGTACAATTTCCTCTACAATATCTCAATATCAAAGACTTTTACAGAATAGGCCATTCAATATCCCATGGCTTTTGGTACAAAAATGTTTCACTCCACCATTTTGATCTTTACCCTGTCACAGGAGAAAAAAAAGTCACAAGTTTAGGACAATGTCTACAATGACTACTTGCAAATATGGATATCTTTTAAAAAGATGCCATGCTGCACTGATTTATTTCACAAAGACAGTATAAGCGGTAAGAAAGATATTGTTTAATAATTAGGCTCTACAAATTACATTTCTCATCACAGCAAAATTTCAACAATTATTTACATAACATAAAGCTCCTTAGAAAGTGAATGCTACCATACCATAGACTGTTAAAAAGAATACAATACCATACCCAGATCTCTTGTTTGTTTACCCCTTGATTTTCCAGGATTGAGGTCTGATTTTTTTTTTTTTTCTTGAAATGTTTTGTCACTTTTTCTTTGCAGAGCTACTTATGCTAATAGGCTAGCTAGCAGCTAGCTAAAAGCAGCGAAGGCCATCTCTTTGCCGATGTCAATTTCATTAGGTTAGGAAGGTTAGAGTTGGAAACGGGGGTTTTCGGGTTTGTAGGTTGTGTTGTAATAACAGAAAACAAATATATCGGACTCTTCTGTGAATTTCAGTTTATTCATCTGATAATTCTACTTCAAGACTTGGCTCAATTTACCCCCGGGTCCAATATCAAGAGCCACCCCCTGGGGTAAAGAGCTAATTTCTCTAAAAACGCGGTCTTTAACTTACCACCCTTTGAGTTACTTTAATGCATACACTACTGCAGCAGATGAGTAGAAAAATACTTCAGTTTGTGAAACACAAACAAAAAATTCCCTGATGAAAAAAATAGTCTGATGTGCAGTGATGTACGGTTATCCTCGAATAGATCCATGGATCATTCATCCAGTGCCATTTAAGTCCTGTGTGATCTGACTGTGCACCATCCGATCCGGGTAAGTACATGAGCAAGTCATGCCCCCGACCCTTGGCTCGGCTTTCCCGCGCTGGCACACCCTGTGGCCGAACTAGACCTTTATGTTCTACCAACTAACCGATATGGGGCTATAAGACAGCATCTGGGACACTAAACTAAACTACATCTACTACTAGTCTACTATTCTACAGGAAGCAAAGTTCGGTACAGCATTTGTAAAGCAAGATAAGAACTTTCTTTGTTTATAGTACTAGCCTATGCTCTAAATATTAAGCACAAATCCTTTCACCTTTGCTGGTTGACTACGTAAAACCAAAGCAAATGCATAAATAAATGATCAGCGACAGTTATATGCCAACTTTTATGCTTGTTTCACCAAACATGTATATGCCAACTGAAGTATTGTAGTGAAAAGATGCCTATGCTGCACTACACAGACATGCTTCAGAGACACCTGTGTAACGGTTTCCTCTTTAGGCATTACAATTTACACAATTAAGTGTTTGCAGATTGTGTTTAACAAAAAAATACATGTAAAACGTGACTCATCAAATGTGCTGTCTTTGGAGAGCTACTTAGCAACATTGGCAAGGGTTTGAGCTACTTGGAGATCCTTGCTTTAAATAAATTATGAGTACCACGGTTGGGCGGTACGGTACCACAGTGGTTAGCGCTTGTGCTTCACAGCTAGAAGGTCCAGGGTTCGATTCCCACCAGGGACCAGGACCCGTGTCTGCGTAGGTTTCCTCCGGGTACTCCGGTTTCCCCTACCACTAAAAACATGTACAATAGGTCAGGATGTTTGAGAGTGTGCATGGGGGACGACGGATGAAAATTAGCCCAAGGCTACAATCCGGTGTGGCTTGTTCATTAACTTGCACTGTCCCTACCAAATAAACCAATAAATAAAAAAAATAACAATATTTGTAGATATGCAAACAATTAGAAGTGTCAAAAAACGTAAATGTAAATGGTTTGAATGTATATGTTATTTTGTTTTCATTGCAACAATGGTCTCAATTACCATCATTTGTTGTACCTTGGATGAAAACATATATTCAGGATTCAGTAACTTAGTCAACTCAAAAAGATAGGTGTAGACAGAGTGACAGACGTCGACGATGAGTAATTATGATAAGTAATGATATGGTATAACTATATCGTTTGAAAAAGCAAAAATATCCATATGATTCTGGCTTGAGTTTGATATTTGACCACCATATGGACTATCGCGGCTGGATCCATCTTGTTTTATAACATGACATGTTTTTGTGGCATTGTATTATCTGTAAACTGATTTTGCAACAATGACTTCATGAGTCTACAGCTCTAAGCTCTCATACTATCTGTGGTCTGGATTTTTTTTTCTATAGAGCTTTGCCAGAAAGTTTTAAATGTGTGCTTTGGCTTATTAGTTAGTGTTTATGAATGCATACAATTTGACATTGAAACTACAGGTTTCACATACAAGGTCCGTTGGCTTATGTCTGATTATGGTGTGATGATTTGGCGCACTCTTGTTCGGTTGGGAGCTTCTCCAGTAGTAGTTTTGCTTAAAGTCAGTTTATTTTCTAACTGTCAGTATGTTTTTTATCAGCCCTTTTGTTATGGTTCACCATACTTTCGGATCAGCTACCACAAGCTAGTTTATTAGGGTCTTATGAATAAATTCATGCAGCATACACTCAGGGGAGACAGAGTTAGGCAGTTAACCTCTGTGTTTGCATAAATGTTGCCTTCGCTTTTTCTATTTTTCTGCAGGGGGTGGCCATGTCGACTTTGATGACTTCTGCGAGTTAATGGGACCCCGGATGGTGGCAGAGACTGCTCACATGGTTGGTCTGAAAGAACTCCGCTGTGCCTTCAAACAAGTAAGAGCACCCCGGTGAAACCGCCAAGCAAGTAGGAGTTCAAGCAGTTCAGCCTGATACAATGGATGACAGGACTTTGAAGCAAGCAACAGGCCACCTCCTCAGGGAATTACAAAAGTGCATGGTGGCACGGGGTACAGTAAAGGGTAGCCAGCACAGAGGGAAGAATAATGGAGAAACATTGACATTAATGATGTCTATGTACCCTAGACTCTGCAACTCTCCAGCTAATTTGTCACGACAGCAGAGTGCAAAAAATATATTAGGCTGACGTCAGTAGTGTCAGGTAGCCCACACTGATTTGATTGCCTTTTGTAGCTATGACGTACGATCTTTTGGCTGTGTGGGACAATTACAGTTTTTATTTATGAGAGTTGCATCGGCACACAGGTTATTTCCCCCTTAGGTAGACCTCAAGGGCAGTCAACGCTTGTGAACTTGCATACATTTCACTGACAAAGAATCTTATGTGCTGTAAATAAATAAATAAGGGGGGGGGGGTTACTTTCAAATTGCAGGGTTGCAGAACTTGTTTAAATAGTGTTGCGTGGTCAGTAACGAAAAACACATTCGACACAATCCTTCTGAATCAGACTAGACAGACAAGAAGGTTATTGGTTCTCAAACTTCACTACTTTTATAACCAATGAACTTAATTGTGGTTTTTTTTGCGTGGTTTTTTTTTTTTTTTACCATTTGTTTAACCAGGAAAGTCCCATTGTGATTAAAAACCTCCTTTTCAAGGGAGTCCTGGCCAAGAGGCAGCAAAGGAGTTGCAAATTCCAAATCTCAAAGTAAAATAAAATACACATTATGAAAAACAGTTACAATGTAAAAAGGTCTACTCAAGTGCTCTCAATCTGGACTTAAAAGTGTTCAGTGAAATAAGTTCAGTTATTTTCCCGTCTTTTGCATATGTTCCATGTTCTCATTGCCTTGTCGACATGTTCTCAACCTGGGGATCGAAAGATACTGTCCAGGGATCATTTGGAAGGTATTTGCTGTGTTGTTTGAATGGACAGCGTGCCCTGTGGGGCTTCCAAACACCAGCGCTTGTTATACAGGTGTTGCTGCACCAAAAGGTTGAGAACCACAGCTTTATTACAGTATTACTGTCCGTCCGTCCGTCCGTCCTTCCATCCATCCATCCATCCATCTATCTATATCTATCTATCTATCTATCTATCTATCTATGGTTTTCATCTGCCACCATCTTTTCTTGTCATAAGTTTGAGTTTTCAGATAAAATAGCCTGTTGTAAAAGTTCTGTGAGCTTGAATGATACATTTGTTTTCAACTTTTGATATTTTTTTTAAACATTTTGCTGTGACGCATCATGGCCATAGCCTTCTCACTTCCAATGTTTCTCACTTCGGTTCTCACTTCCTGAGTCAGCATTGCTCCATCTGAAGACAAGCTGTTTCCGACTTCCGTAGAGCTTGTGCAGCCAGTTCGCAGTTGCCAGTATTATTTATTCTCTACACTTATACAACCTTAAACTTTTCTATCACCTCTCTGCAGTTTGACTCAAATGGAGATGGAAAGATCACATCGGACGAGCTGAAGGAGGGCATGAAGACATTGCTGGGAGAGAAGTTGAAGAAGGGAGAGCTAGAGGAGATCCTTGCCGACATTGACCTTAACAAAGATGGCAGCATTGACTTCGATGGTGAGAGCGGAAAGTGACAATTAAGACTTTAGAACAATTACTCAAAGCGGTTAGGCGGGGCGGCACGGTGTTGCAAAGGAAGAAGGACGGAGCAGACAGGTGGCGGCATCCGACAGGAATAGACTGAGGTCAACTGAACGGGACCGCACAGTGGAACATAGGAGAAATGAGACAGGACAGTGGCGAGATGAGAGAGTAAAGGTAGGAGGTCGAGGAGCATTAGTTAGGGGGCCTGTCCAATCTAATCAGCTGTGCATTATGCAAATCAATAGATGCCAGGACACGTGACACATGCAACACGCTAACACCGCTCCAATGGACAGCTCCAAGGACATCTCTGCGCAAATGACATTACGGGATATCATGTTGTAGGAAAATAGACAACGGGACGACACACAATAGCGCCACAGATTCTGCAGACAGTTGCACTGGAGCGGCTTACACGTAAAGTCCTCTTTGTCCTGTCTGAGCTGTTCAATAAACTACAATTATTGTGAACATATGATAAGGCGTGTCAGTCTCAGCAGGGATCAATAAGCAGGGGCACCTCATTATCATCAATTAGCCCCTGGGGTAGTGTACGTATGTGTCCACTTTAGTGTCTCAATACACAACAAGGTACCAGGCAGGAGAGCTGCGTTCACTAGATGACCAAAGAGAGCTTCCATTTCAAATTCCTTTTAAAGGGTTAAATGTGTGCCCGGGAAATAATGCTGCTGTTAATCAGGACTTAAGCCTGAACCCTCAACGGTCAATAGCTCCCCTCCTACAATCAGTGGTCTTTCAGCCCAAAGGACTTAACCAACACAATAGACAATGAAAGCGTTGATTGACTGCATGACTGCCTCAAGCCAAATGCAGATAGCTAAAAAAAAAAAAAAGGATTAAGGGGTTTTGCTAAAGTTTTAGTGTTGTGATTTTGACAACTGGAAATTTGACTTGATTTTTTTGTGGAAGCAATTTTCAAATATTGAGTACTATGTTGAGTTGGGGACAATTTCTTTTATCTTCAGAGGCGTCTTCTTTCTTGTGGAGCCGGGAATTGTTACAGTAGGTGCCATTTGCATAACAGGATTTTGCTTCTGCCCAAAGCAATGGCTATTCTAGTTAGTGAAGCTGTAAACAAGTAGTGCAGTAGGTGGGATTATGGCAGTCCTTGTCTAGTCCTGACCATTCCTCCCACGAGTGGCCAGTTGACCTCATATATTGAGTTTGGATTTTGGCAGGCAGAAAACGTACTACAGTCACAACAGTTTATATGAAGAGCTGGGGCCAGTGATAATGGAGTCACTGCATCTTGCTCTGTTCTTTATGATGTTAGTGTCGTGAATGGTATCACTGGATCTTCTAAGCTGCTGTGTCTGTGCCCCTACAGAGTTTGTGATGATGCTTTCTGCACGATGACTGGAGATGGAGACGGCACTGTGGACTCCAATGCTTCATTTCTAAGTTACACCTATGCCACTAGACTGATGAGGGTGTTTAAAGAGCATATTTTTTAGAGGGGAATGTGACGCTTAATTCAGTGTAGAGGGTGAACGGTTAGTTATAAAACATCCTTACGAGGCAATGATAATGCTGTAATATCGCCATCTAGTGGTTGATGTATGCTCACACTTTTCAGCTGTTACATCATAACTATTGTAAAAAAAAAAAATCCCAATAAAGTGTTAAACCAAAATGTGCATTTATTCAAAGTTGTTAACTTAAAACATAAAAATTATATATATGATTTACAATGAAAGCTGTTGACTTTTCAAAATGTTTTTTACATTAGAAACAAATGTTGCCTCAAACTGAAAAAACAAAACCGTAGATCTTCATACCATAGCAAAATGGAATGGAAACTAAGCAGACACAATGCAAAATGATGTAAGGCAAATGCTGACTGAAGTATTGGGGTCAACCATGCAGCCATGGAGCAGCATTAAATGTGGAATACTACTACGTACAAACCCATTAGTACTACAAATGTGGACATAATCCATCTCAGTATCGTAAATACCCATTGGATTTCCAGACTAGTTAACAAGTTTTGTTTCTTTACTAAATAATTTAGATAAATTAAATTATACATTCTCTGTGTGTAATTAAAGTATCAATCTGAAACTTTCTCAGAGCAAAATACACGTACAAATACAAAATTTCAAGTTCAATACCATACAAAGGACTGTGGAAGATAGAGACTATGTCATGATATCTTTGATGGGACAGGGAGTTTGTGACTATTCACATTGAGTTTAAGGAATCTTTTTTTTTTTCATATTTATGTCCCACAAAATAACAGAGTCATTATTACAGCTTTGGAAGAAACAATAATGTGAAGACTATAGGCAGCGATTGAGGGATATCACCCAAAAGGTCCTTAAAACACTAAATTAAAAAAAGTTGACTTTGTAAAAGGAATTGCGTGCATCCTTGTTTAACCGTGCTTCATAACTTGTGGTATAACACTGCAAAAAGAAAGCCTTTAGTGTATTCTCTGTCTGCTTTGGACTATTCTATCTGCCAACTTCAAATAAACTGTACTATCAGTTAAATCTTAATTGGAAAAGCTACAGGGGATTTGTCTTTTACACAATGACTGCAAGAATCCCTGAGGTGTTTGGCCTTATCCTTAACTTCAGTGAGTATTGACTCCCTTTATATGTATTTACTCTCATCCCAGGGTGGATGGTACTCAATGGTCAGACTCAAACAACGTCTGTGAATGGAAGCTCTAGTTGCTCTGGACACTTTGCAAATATGTAAGAATATTCTGGATTTTCTCCATGCGATCTCGAAGGCTGGTCATCGACAGGACTGAAAGCTGGTATCGTGGGTCAATGGGTAGAACAGCTAGAAGCCACCAACACCAGGCTGGACCATTAGCAGTTGCCTAAAAGAAAAACAATGATCTGTTATGAAATATATGCAATTGTTACAATCTTTCTTAAACAAATTATCAGGAAGTCACTTACATTATGCAAAGAAACATATAAAAGACATGCAACTCTTTGAGTCCAGGAAATCTGAACGTTTTGCGCAGTATAGCATATAACCTTAAAAACAACAAAACAGGCAAACTTTTTGTTCAATAGGGCCTGTCTGCATCACGGATATCTATAATTTTATTATAATATTATAATGGACGAGTGAGATTTTCTTTTTACTGTGTCAAGAGCAGTTCATGAAAGAAATATCCAAGGCTTAATTAGTCTGTAACAGTACTTGTGACCACAGTGATGCAACACAGCCAGAGGGATTAAGTGTAAAGCTCTTTAACCTATATTGTGAAGTAATTCCTTCCGGTATTCATCTTAAGAATCAGACTATAATAATTCATTGCCACGAGAAGAGCTATAGCTAAGAATAACCACAACTGACTTTATTGTTGCCTCTTCTTCCATTAGTGAGCTCACCAAACTGATTTTAGCTTAAGTCGACAGTGTATGCACAGACAATTTTTCAAAATACATTTTAAGGCTTTTACCTGAATGTCAGCCTCTTGCTCTGGCATCGTCCCAAAATGCTGTAGGATCTGATTGCGGAAGCGATTTTTGAGGTTTTGAAACCATGCACAGGCCTGTGCATATACTGCATCGTGTAGTTCTTGTAGACTCTCAAGGTCTCCACTCTCCTCCACCTGATATAGTTGCAAATATTACGTATTGCATAACTACTAATTACTTATAACTTATGCAGGGAAATCACAGCTGTTCAAGTGGACATTTGTTCTACCTTTATGTCTTCCAAATTCTCGATATTGGCAATACTGTAGCCATCCTTCATTCCACGAGACAACACCTGAAAGCGTTTAACTCCAACTGTGTCTACTACCGATCGTCCATCGGGGAGAAAATGGACACTTCTGATACTAAGCATACAGCCATAATCTGCAAATCTACACACACAAAGATCGCATGTATTTATATAAGATCATTTATTTAAGAGTTCCCAGATTGTAAATTGTGCCGTCACTGTGAACTTACCCTTTCTCCCCATCATTGATACACATTCCAAACTGCCGCGTGCCCGTGTCAACGCAGCGGCGAATCATCAGGCGATACCGAGGCTCAAAGATGTGTAGCGGGCAAGGCACGGTGGGATAAGCCATGGTACATACAAAGATAGGCACATTTTGCCTCAAACTGCACAAAAAACAAACAAGCAGACAAAGCGGTTAGTGTTTTTGAAGCACAGAGCAATATCTTTGGAGAAAACAGAGAAGGAAAGCTCACTCTGAAAGTTCTTTAGTTTCTTCTTGATGGATTCTTGTTCTGTCTTCGTATTCTTCTCCTAAAAATTGCTTGATCAATGTCTCCAAGAGCTTTGTCACTATGTATTTTCTAGATGCTAGATACTGAAATGATCAGAGGATGACTCAATGAGTAACACTGAAATATTATAATCTTTTTTTCAAATATAACAACTGATAAAGTGTGTAGCACCTCTTTCAGGCTCTCTTTGCAGAGTGGGCATTGAGGCATGTGGTCCAAGCAGCGTTCAAGACAGGTTTTGCAAAAAGTGTGTCCACAGGGAGTAGTAACTGGCTCATAGATCAATCTGCAGTTGACATCAGAGAAAAGAGAGACATCATTGTGCTGCATAAAATCCATGAGCTCTTTTTGGGCATTCACAAGGCTTTACCTCATACAAAGAGAGCACTCAACATCATTGGGATTCAGTCCAATGACTTGTGATATTCTCATTATTGTTCTAGTGGCATGCTGCTTGCCCCTTGTGAGACCTAGACGGGGTAGAAGATGGAAAAACACAAATAAATATAACAGAATCAAAGTTATAATTTGACAGTGAATCTTTCAAAACAATAATTAAACTTTAATGAAATTCAATTAAAAAGGCTCACACGGCACAGTGCTTCAGAGTAACTAACCTTGTTTTTTATGCTTGTTGCTTCCACTATTTACAACACTGTGCTCTGCTTCGGAGAATGACAGCTTCCTCTTGAGAAGGCTTCCTTTCTCCTGGTCACTCAGTTGTGGAGCCGAGCAGACCCTCTTCAAGCCCTCATCACTGTTAGAGCCATGCATTCGTAAGGAAAGGGCTCTGCTCAGACCAGGCCGCTCTAGGCTTTCCCAGTGTTTCTTCACAATAATAGAAGACAAAGTTCAAACAGGGAATTTCAAATAGATGTGGAATTAATCAAAGCAAAATATAATGCAGTACACTGAGGCCAGTGAATACCTCGTGACTGTCCAGAGAAGGGTGTGCAGAAGCAGCACGGCCTTGCTGCTCTCGTCTTTGAACTGGGCTTTGAGGCTGAGCTTGTGTGTCAGGTACAAGGCTTTTACTACGCAAGTGAGGAGAAGTGCTTTGAGTTGTTTCTCTCAAGCCAACCTTGACATTCTCATGGGTCGGAGAAAGTAGATCACACAAAATCTGAAATGAAAAATCATTGCTGAATCAGTATATTACGTAACTATGTTAATTCCAGAATTATGATGCAACACTATTGTATGTATCTGGATAGCATTCAGATCTCTGACCTAATTATTTGTCTGTGCTTATTCCTGGAACTGTAGTCTCGCCAGCTTGAACTTAGTACAGATATCAGAGTTATGCAACACAGGCGTACAGCAACTTACTGACTTGATTTTATGGTATGCAGTGATGGCTTCTTAATAGCGTTAAGCAAAAAAATACTGACAGACCACCACAGCCAGTTTTATGTATGTTAAATAACTGTTAATCTGAAGCCGTTAGATGCAATTCTTTTACATGTCTGAGATGACCGAACGTGTTTTAGTGAAAATGTTTTGATATGAAGTTTGTTTCTTGTATAACTGAAGCTATGCAGCGTTACTAACGCGATCACTGCCAGGGTCACAAGACCCAACCCGCTACAACGACTTACGAAAGTCCATGTTGTAACAGTTCATTTCCAGGAACATTTTGTGAAACTGAAGTTATATAACTATATAATATAAATAATAAAATCAGGTTTTAGTGGATAAGTGATTTATAGAGAGCAAGAGCTTGTGCGATCCACATCTCTCTCACCTTTTCCACTTGTCTTTTAGCGCAGGGGAAGTCCTCATCTATGGACAAACACCGCAGGAAGACTTGAAGGGACTCATCCACCTGGCCCATCTCATGCAGCACCATGGCTTTTTGAAACAATGCCTAAAAACAAAAATTCAGTCAGTGCTCTTCACTGTTTAAAGTTGGAAAATTAAGCAGCACAAAAATAAATGTCCTATTGTTGGAAATTAAAAGTGACAGTCACTTGAAGACAGACGCTTTGTGAGACCCTATGACCACATTGCTATAATGCATCACCCAACACTCTCTTGTAAAGTCAAATGAACACAGAAAATATAAAAGTAATTAAAGTATTTGAGATTACATGAGAAGAGAGAATGGCAAAAGATCCTGACTTACCTCTGCAAAGTTTTTAGAGTTGGGAATAGATTCGGTGTCCTCTAAAGCCTGGTTATATTGTTTTGCAGCCATGTATGCCTCTGCACGAGACAGTCGTGCCACTACTGCTGAATCTGGATTTCCTGAAGAAAACCAAAAATGTTTATGTCATGGTATATACCTTAATACTGGTGGAAATAAATACAGTATCAATAATGCTGGAATTAACATGTTTTAACATCTTTCTGGCATAAATACAAAGAAAATGAATGTGTATCTATTTTATGAGAATAAGTCGATTGGAAAAAGCCCAAGATTGAAGGAGTTGACTACATGAGTATGAGAGATGTAGGCTATTTGACCTACATACTGTACATGGAGGTTCCTAAAACTGGGTGAAACTTTAGTCAGCTTTTTTTAACCCCTCGCACAGATGATGTAATGGGGAAAATTAATACAAAATATGTTCAACCTGTAAGAAAACGATGTAAGACAAACTGCAAAATGATAGTGTGCATCATGACACAAGGGCATTATCCATTGAGTCAATGTATGCGGCTAAAGCAGTAAGATTAACCTTTATTAAACACAACTTTCAAGGCAACTGAAATCATAAAGCATGTTCAGTTTACTGTAGACAGATATCAAATGTGGCATGACCTGCCTTATGCAACTTTCAATTACTACCGCGCATGCGCTAAGAGATACTTTCGTAAGCTGAACTTGAGGATCGACCTCACCTCGTCACCAATGGAAAAGGCCTGAGCCTCGAGGTGGCCCATGGTCCACTAAGAAGTAGGGCACGGTTTCATAATATTGGTCAGTAGAGCTAGTCTGAATACTATAACACAGTAGGCCAACAATTTGAAAGTCACTAGGCTATATGATAAAGGCTAGGCTAACATGTGGTAGCCGACAAGTTTTCATTACGTGAGCCTGCGCACTAGACCAGGAAACGTCATTATTGAGATGGATGTTATGCATGCTGCTGTGTAGCCAACTCACCTGATTCTATGAGCTCAGTTGCCAAGGATATAGCTTCTTGATACTTTTTACTTTTACAAAGAGCATCTACTTCACCTATAGTTTTGGATATTTTCTGTTCCTCGGGAAACCATTTATCTAAAAGTGCACATAGCAGTATATTGGCCTTGATATCTCCTTTGACTGCGTCATTACACACCCTACATTTACTCAGCAGACATCGTTGCAAACATCTTTTACAATAAGTATGTCCACAGGCTATAGTCACAGGTTCTCCTAAGAAATTATGGCAATTTGGGCAATCAAAAGGGTCGTCCTTTGAGCTGTCCACAGCATCCAGCCGCTGCTCTGAAGATAGTCCAGCTTTCCTCTTAAAATTGCGTAGAATACAGTCCACAAAAGTGCTCAGCTGTTCCGGCTTCAATGGGCCATACCGCATAGCAACAGAAAACAAGTGAATGGCCTCTTTCAGACAATTTTCCGAGGCTAGAGCATCTGCTTTCTGCAATATGAGTTCGTGGTGTTCTTTCTCTTCAGGTATGTCGTCCCAGTCCTCCTCGAGGTAGAAGGCGCTTCTTTCCGACGCCTCCTGCGCCACTTGTGACTGGATCGACATCGTAGTTTTGAAGAAAATGCTATAGGCGTCTTTGGGTAGTGTTAATATACATTTCGAAAGCTGCTGTGGTCCTTTAGAGCAGCGGTGTATCGGACTAACAGATTGAGCCCCGTTTGTTACATAAAATCGACGTCACGTGGTCAGCTGACTCGTGCTGTGATTGGTTAGATTTCCTGATTACAAAACCAGCGTTTCAAAGTTTCATAACTATGGAGGAGACGAATTAAACTAGTGCTAGTCTTTATTATATTAGATCCATGGTGCTAGTCAATCTCTTCAATTTGTTAAACAGAAATGTTACTCTATGTTTATATAGCCTAACAAAGTTTCATCAAATATCAGGGGCGCGGTAGAGACAGGATCTTTCAAGAAGGGTCATTTTGTAACAATCCCGTTTACTAGGATATTTTTGTTACATGTTATTACGATATTTTAAAATGGCGTTGGCTCAACCTCCCATTTTTATTCTGACCCCTTCTGACCATGTTGCACATAGACATAGTAAATTATTGTTGCACCTTTTTTTTGTGGTAATCTTTTATAAACTATTGTAATTGAATTTCTTGAATACAAACTAGGCTATTTGTAAATTATATACATTTCTAGTTCTTTTCTATATATTATTATTATTATTATTATTATTATTATTATTATTATTATTATTATCATCATCGTCACCATTACCATTTGTATTCCACGACAGTCGGTTGTGAAAAACTTGAGGCTAATCAGATCTTTTTTTAAACAAAGAATAGTGATAACCAGCCAAGGCTATGTCAAATAATTATTACTAAACATGATAGAATAAATTGGCTGATATGCGCGGATCTCGTAGTAGCCACTGTAGCCTATTACACAGACATACAGTGCCCTCTAGTGATCCATGAGATTGAGGAAAAAGGACAAAAACAAAATGCCACCAAATTTGCATGATTCTTCACGGGCAAATTTGCAGACAGGCTAGTTAAGCGACAAACAACCATGGATGTATTATTTGAAACAACAGTTTGATGTTAGTTGCCAATCGTTAACTAATTATTATAATAAAATCAGAGCCATTTTCGATCGTTGTTGAAGTTAAGTAACCAGAAGGGGGCAGCAAATATCTACATTTGTCTGAGAGGGGGCTCAATGGTCAGGCTATATTGATTAGCCTATTATAGACAGTCATATAGATATACCACTGCACTGTGATTTGATGTTGAACTGAACGTCAAGTTTAATCCTGATCTTATTCTATTCTCAAAAAGTTAGATCTTTAATTTAAGCTTTCAAGCTTGTTTTCCCCACAGTTTTTACCTATAGCCTGTGTATAGAGGTTATGTTTTATAGTCCCCCCCCCAAAAAAAATCAAATGGTAAAGTAATGTTGTTTAGATTTTGTATGTTTACTTGTGTCAAATCAGAAGGCAATACAGCATGTCTGAAGGGTAAGCACTTGGTCGATATCTGACGCATTTGGGGATTGGATGATTAAGTCAGTGAACTACACCACACAAGAGTCACATCTGTTTGAGTCGTTATCTCTACCACAGTTCAAAATGCTCACAGTGTTTCTTTCAGCTGGTGGAATATCTGTTTGTGTTATGATATAGCTGGAAGAACGCTGTGATAGAGCAGTGTCATGTACAAAATGACACAACGATCCCCTCGCCTGCTGCTGCCACCATCAGCACCACAACATTTCCATCTTCAGCAGGACATTCCAGATCTTCTGTGAGCCACTTACGTGCCAGAGATAAAGCTGAGCAAAAGCAATATTGTAGCTGAGTTCTGTAATGTAATAAAAAACATTGCTGCTGCTGCTGCTGCTGAATACGGTCAAACAGCTATTTTGTTTAATACAGACAAGAAGCTCTGAATCATTTAACTTCTGTTACCATTGAGACGATGGTGTGGAAATACCAATATCTTTCATGTAGTTAAAACTTAAGACTTTAACTTGTTACGGCATAATGATAATAATTATGCATTTTTGATTTTGTTGTTGTTGCTTTTACTTCTGAAATAACCCTCTCCAATGTATTGGGGCTTGGGAATGGCACAGACCACAGTGAGGTTGCAATACAATTTAGTGCATTTTACAATATAGGATAAAGTTGAGCAGAATAAGTTCGAGTTATTGTTGGTTCAGCCCTCTGACTCAATTCAGGTTTCTGATGTGGCCCTTTGTGAAAATTAATAGCGTAAAAACACTATGATATTGAAACCTTTTACTGCAAACTATAATTAAAAGTATGTTTTCTTTTAAAACAATATTAAAATACGGTTTAGTTTCATCTTCTTTTTAAATCTGAAATATTTCCAACCCCTCGGCAAAGTGCTTGCGTATGCCCCGAGGGTCCCCTACCCCTGGTTGGGAAACACTGTGTTATACCATCAAAATGTTTCGGAATGCAATAATTTTCCACAGAATTTATTGTCCCTTTTCTTTTTAATGCATTTTTAGCAGATTATGCACAGGGAAGCCAGTACTCACAAGTCCATTTTTCTTTTATCAATGTGGGAAAGGGCCAGTTCTTGATTCTCAACAAGAGATGCCGGAATGCTGGCCAAGCATGGTCTTCTTATCTGGCGCTATACATAATCTCTTCAAGGTGTTTGGGTTCCCTCAAAAAATACACACACATTCAGCCAAAAACATACCAACATTTTGAAGTCGGCACACTTGTGAGGATGAGAAATGTGTGGGATACGAGCTACGGTTATTCAAGGACTAAGGATTCATACAAAAAATAAATGGGGAGGATTACGGCAGGAAGAGAGAGTGCAAAGTGTTAATTATAAAGATGGTAAATGTACATAGGCTGTGAGATTTCTCAGACATGTTCCTGCCTGCACTTGCTGTCACACTGAGTGGAAAGTACCTTCATCCGTCAACCACGCAAGACAGCCTTACTTTATAGATGACAACAATTCAAATATTTGGACATTAGCAAAACTGCACATGGGTTGGTGAAGCACAGAACGTCCAAGCTGACATTTTGAAGTACACAGTGTCTAAAATATGAAGTGTTGAATCCCCGGCCAGCTGCAGCAGAATGGGCTCTATTGTTTTAGCTATGAGAATGGGTTATATAAGTAACTACAGGAGGAGTGAGGTCAGCGTTTAGCGGGCCGGTTGATACCGCCTCTCTGCCAGCACTTGTGTGCACAGTGAACACGTCATGGATTTGAGGGGACTGAAGAAGAAAAAAAGTCATGGACAAAACATGTACTCCAAAGGGTCTTGCAAATTTTAAAACTCAAATGTTATCACACAGTCTTAGGGTTAGGGATAATATAATTGTTTTATCAGGACCATTGATAATTTTTTAACAATAATTTCTGCTATGGTGGGCTCAGACAGTACCCCACTAGTCTGATACTGAAGAAGTTCAAATGATTCTTTATTGGCTCAATGCATGGAAATTACCACAGGCCTAAACGTTTATGAATGTTCACAATGATCATATGTATTTTCATATTTTCAAAGCTGAACACGTTATTCTGCTTCGAAGATATGGACTTGCTCATTTGCAGCCAAACGTATTACACCCAAAACATGGGACAAGAGGGCAATCTGTTATTCCCCTGGTGGTCTGGGGTCATAATACTGTACTGTATATGTCTGAATGGTTTGGCTTTGTGTTACATAAATTCAAGGAAACAGCTCACTTCATTTTAATACCTTTAATAGTGCACTTTGATTAACCTGTACAGAAATAATATTAATAAAAAAGATAAAACATTTGTTTGAAATTTTCAATAAAA
The DNA here is from genome assembly GCA_007210695.1 of Neogobius melanostomus. Classification (NCBI taxonomy): domain Eukaryota; kingdom Metazoa; phylum Chordata; class Actinopteri; order Gobiiformes; family Gobiidae; genus Neogobius; species Neogobius melanostomus. The sequence goes on along the minus strand of VHKM01000004.1, from coordinate 4,919,298 downwards.
TAACATAAATGATATGACACAACACAAACATAATGTATATCTGAGGTATAAATATTTCTTTTAAATTAACTGTCATTGCCATGCGTTATTGGCAAAAAACAAAAAACACTGTTACAGAACAGTAAGTTATAGCAAAGTATTATATCAACAATGGCTTAGTGTATTCATTATACAAGTCCACAAGAAGCATACAACATGTATTGAGTGTTATGGCAAAGTTCAGCTTTGTAATGTTGATCTAATATTGTTACTTTGAAAGACAGTTGAAAAAAGCTTACACAAAATATTTCCTTCTTTTGTATTCACACACATTCAGTCTGCCCCTTTGCTACAGTAAAACCTGTAGAGACTCCACCTTTATAAAAGGACCACTCTCAACATCTGAACTCCCTCCATGCACCAGAGCTTTAATGTTTTGTCCCAGTTAGAAGCCCACCACTATTTACAAAGTTGTGTACAAGTTTCTCTCTTATTATGGAATCACTCACTTTGGTAAGTTTTTTTTTTGGTCCATTTAGTTCAACTGTATTCCCAACTATTTTGTACTAATTTAATTTGCAGAGTACTAAACAAATGAAAATATGTTTGTACTTGAGTAAATTAGGTGCATCGTATCCTTGGTGAGCCAGCACCAGTCCCTTCCCTCCTATTGAGAAACACTAATTGCTGTGCCATCATACCTGTCACCTCTCTGGATCTTGTCTAATGTCTATATTACTGCCACATTCATATCATTCTTCACTCTGACACATAAGTGTCATAGTATTTGTCATGTGCTTTTGCTGTAACAGAAAAATGTACAGAGGTAATATGTGACAAGCACCACATTTACACATCACAGTATGTACATTACTGCAGCTGCAAACCAGCGCAGGGAATATGTATTTGTTAACCACTCTCTCGCACACAAAGATATACTGTACACTCCCAAATCTCTTTGCTTCTCAGAAGCAGTAGGAACCTTTGGATAAGATTTGAGCTTTGTGTCCCCTATCAACAATGTCACGTCCTTTGGCCCGGATAAAAGTTACTGTGACAGTCTGCGTGGCTGGACATGAGGATGGGACAAGAGTTTCACAGATAAGTCTCCTGTGACAAAGGATCAGAGTAACAACGTCCTTGAAATGGGACCCAGGGCTTGTCCTTTTAAGTGTATACAAACACTCCACTGGAATGAATCATGTCTAGTGCCCTGTTGGATCAAACGTGTGTCAATCCAAATCTGTAGTCCCGCCTGTGCTTCATTCATTTGTCCAGTGGCACAGTAAAAGAATCACGTATCCGAGCCACCTCAGCAGCACATAAGTGTCCATAGAGTTTATTGTACCACTCTGGAAAACGGCCCCTACAACACACATACAAAAAAAGTATCTATCAACTAACAATTCATGTGGCTCCCAATATTTGATCTCATCTAGGTTATCTCACCTGCAGTCAATCCTGGAAAGATGGGTAAGTCGACATTTGTTGCTCCCACAGGGTTCGATGAAGTAACGGGACATGAGGACATTGACCCGCAGTCCGACCACCGGCACCCCTTCATGGTCCACAGACGAACACACAAGTGCACATGCTCCTTTGGCCAAGTCTGTAGCCCAACTCCTACAGAATGAATCATGTAGTTTGTTAAGTCACTGAAACTGCAATAAGTAAATTCCTCTCAGCAGTATCAACATTCACTAACTTTTACCTCATTACAACATGGTCTCTGGTGGGATGCGGAGCCATGGTGTTCCGGACATATTGGTAAACCTCTATCTTGTCATCGAGGGTCTCCACTACTCGGCTTTCTAGCAGGTCTTCGTCCCAGTGGTTCTGCTCTCTCAGAATCCGAGTCAAAACCTCTTCGGGAGTGGCTGGAATTTCCACTGTCACTTTCCAAAGCCGCAGGGGAAAACCATCATGCACCTGGAAAGAACATTATTTTAATTAAATCTTGGTTCACAAACTACAATGGGAAAAGATGACTACTGGAGCTCAGAGGCGAAATTCTAATGTAAAATTAAACTGCTTTAGTCGTATGTAATCCATTTGTTTTTTTGAAAAGTCTATGGGAAAAAATGAATGGATGCTTGGGTGGGGCAGTGTTGAACTCCACAGAGAGAATAAACTGAACAGAAGATAATCGTCCATGGGAGCTCTACTAAAAACAGGAAATGTAGGCCTGGGATAGTGAGAGTATGTGTGTTAGTGAATGATGTCATTTTGAGGCAGTGTCCATTTCTAGGATGTGAAAAATCTGCTACTATGGGCCGAGCCTCTTTCACACGTGCAAATCATCTGAAACTACTTTTACGCTGATAAGCCTGGAAGAGTAGCGATAAAAGACAGGAAGCAGAGAGCTGATGGGACAGTGTGTGCTTCGCCAGTGGGGTAGGGTTTGTCTCGGACTGCTTTACCTTCCTACAGGCCAGCTCGGCATGCTCGGGAGTGGAGCAGCTGTCGTAGCCTCTGAACTTGTCTTTGGCCTCTTTGAGCAGGGCGTCCAGGCTGTCCCGTAGGAAGGCCCTGTATCCCCCTTCTGGCCCTGCCTCCTCACTGGTCATCTCATCCAGTCGCCGCGGCAACAGCGCCTGTTCCACATAGGAGTTCCTGCAGCGGTTCATCTCCTCTGGGATCTATGAGGTCAAATAGAGAATTAAAAAAAAAAAGTGTAAACATCACTTCAACAACCTCGAGGCATTTAAGATTTTTCTAATGCAGCGCCATAGTGCTCTTAAAGGGAAACTGGAGTCATAGGAATCATGTAAAACCCCTCCAGGACCCACTGCCTTGAGACTTAAAGGGCACACTGTGTAAAGGAGGTCAGTTTTCAGGTGTTGACTACGCTGTGCTGGATTTTTATGTTCTGCTTTTAGCTATGTTTTTGTTAAACTCTGTACATTGTTATCACTAACAATCCTCACTTTCCGATCTGTCTGAAATGGTGACATGCCGAGAGCTTCCCACAAATGAGCTTAATAAATGTCCCGTGACGGGAGCCATTCGTTCTTACAATCAAACTGAATCTGGCCATTAATTAAAGCTTAATTTAATTTAATGCCTCAGATTCCTGTCTATCTTGTCATATCTCAAGAGTAATATGTAAACATCATTACCATGGCAGAAATGTCTCATGATAAGGATTTATGGAAGCTCATTAAACCCCATTTGAATAGGTTGCCTTCCTTTTGTAACCCTGCATGCTTATATAAATCTAATTTTAGGGACATTAGCCGGTTTGCTAATTCATTTTCCTGCCCATGTGATATGGCCACGGCAGGAAACCCGCTCACAATTTAATTAAGTAACCAAACAACACTTTTCATTTGCTGCAAATGCCAGAGAATGCTCAACAAACTCAAAATGACTTAAATGACTAAATGAATTTGTAATACAATAGGAATTTAATTATTTCCTGTTTTTCTCGCCAAGCGGTCTCCTAATACCCCGGCTTTTAAAAGATACATATAATTATATAAGCCAGCCTTCTACCTGACATGCCCTCGCAAGTTTTAAGTGTACACAAAGTTGTCTTCTTATGTTACGAGGGCAAAACCAGTGTCTGATCTGCTACATCATTGAGTTACCAGCGAGTTATGTAACTGAGAGTATATTTACAGGGCAAACATCGAGATCCACAATGTATAACAATAGCACGGTACAAGACCAAGGTCAAATTTACTGTCAGCAAGCACATCATGAGCCAGTAAAACACACAGGTTTCAATTAGCTTGGAGCAATGTTCAAGCTGGCGCGTTGTTTGTGTAGACAGTTGGCAACAGTTGCCAAGTACTGACCCGAAACAGTTTCCTGCACTCTTGGATCATGTGGGCCAGGCCATGTGTGGCAGCCAGGTTCTCATTCAGGTCCCTCTGGTCCGGCTTTCCCAAATTCTGCTTTCTGTTCATCACCCTAATATCACAAATAGAAGAGAACAGAGCATATTAAGAGAGCTTTTTAAATTAAGTGAACTAACCTCTGGCTGAGCCCTCTTATTATCTGTATTCTGTGAATCTTCACTCTCAACATACTATGTAAATGTAAACTGAGCTTACTTTTAAACTATTTAATAAAGACAACATTATTATGTGAATGGACATGTTTATGTAACCTGTACATTTGTGCTATCTCTCTTACACTCCCTGCTCTTCCTCTTACCTCTTCTATCTACAATATCCTGCTCTTTTGTTTTCATAGTGCTCCTTTCCTGTTTTTATGAGATTGTACATATTGCGCATTACATAAGCTTCAGTAGGCAGAACCTGACCTCGGAGACGAGCTCTCTTTGCGCCGCAGCGTGTTCAGGTGGAAGAGCGACGGGGCGAGGCACACGGCTAAGTTGGTCGGCGTCATCTGGTTCTCGGAGACGTTAGACGTCACATCACTGAGGAAACACAGCAAGGTCCGCAGCGCCTCGCGGTTTTCGTCAGGCAGAAGCAGCACCGCGGCACGTGCAGCCTGAAGACGCAACTCCTTAGGCATGTCTGAGGAGCAGACAGAAGATGTTATGATTGTTTAAAGACAATGTTGGAAGTGATAGAAGCATTTTCACGTTGCTTTGTGACCTCTGTTTGACGGTTTCAATAGTGAGATATTACTGTGCAAGTCTATACATCGACACCAGGTCACGCTTCAGTGAAATCTATCCTAGACTAGACTGTGCTATGGAGATGTATTGCGTTTACTTACACTGGTAGATCTGGAGGAAGGTCTCGGAGAGTTTGCTTGTGAGCAGGGGCTCCGGCAGGTCTCTGAAGTACTGCTTGAGCATATCGGCCACATCGTAAGCGGACTGCCCCTCGTAGCTGACCCCGCCCCCGTCTGCCCCGCTCGCCTCGTTCATCTGTCGCAGGGCCTGGATCCGAGATTTCACCCCGGACTTTCTGAACAGACCCACCTGGACATAAAAAATTGTCATTGTTAAACTATGCACAGAAGCAATGTATTCTATTAAAATACATTTATTTGTATCTAACAAAAGTCAAAGGTAGTAGCTGGCGATGGTGAGACTCTTTCCAGGCCTGCTGGTTTAAGACAATAATGAGGACAGCAAGAGACGAGAACTGCTTGTCCTAGAAGCATACTATGATGGTATCACATTTTTTCCATTTCTTATGTAAGTAAAAAATACATTATCTCCTTATGTAACTTCCAGCTACTTAGAGGAGGAGGCTCTTTTATTATGTTTGAAAGGTGCTAAATCACCAGTGTGGATTTCCACATTTGCACTCCTACTCGGAACTCCTGTGTCAAGGATGAATTCTCATCAAAAGGTGGACTGTTGGCTCACCTGGTCAAGGCAATGGTTACGCAGGTAGCGCATGGCCTGCTGGATTCCTTGAGGGAGAGGTTGTCCTGTCCGCTGCACAATAACTTGTAATGGCACACCGAACACATTCCTGTCTTTGTAGTCGCGCACCTTGATTCTCTTCATGAACTTTGGTACGGCCCTGGAACAAACCGACAAGTAAGATATGAGTTAACGTTTTTGCTATGTACAAAATAGTTCTTACACTATGGTTTATGGGCGTATATTGTAAGCCGGAAGCCAAGCCACAGCAGAAGCCTGTCTCCAACTTTATGGGGAGGCGGATAAACAGGGTTAGGGGGTAAGGCATGTACGCCTGGTGTCAAAAGGGGAGGGACGCAGCTCTTTGTACCCTCCACACTGTACACTGAGCAGCCTACAGTCCAAAAGCAGAAACATGAATGTACCCACAGATTTACAGGAATCTTCTTGGGTGTGAAATTGAACAGTGTGAGATGTTGTGCGTGTCTTGGGACAAGGCTGTCTTTGTTAGAGAAAAAAGTGCTTCTTTTAGCCACAGTTTGGAAAAATGGAAAAGGAGCACATTATGATCATGGCCCAGAATGTTGAATATGTGTGGGCCTCCAGCGAACCAACAAGCAGCCTCTGTCTTTGAAAAAGTCCAGACCTGTCATAAGACTGTCATAACGCCGCCTATTCCTGCCCTGGCCTTGGGTACAGAAAAGGAAAAAAAAAAAATTCAGTTTCACTTTTAAGAGAGAGAAAGGATTATTAGAGACGGCAATGTAGATGGGTGAAAAAGGTACATTTTAGGGAGGATTATTGTCAAGGGCAGATCTCTACCCAGCTCCAGTAACACCATGCGTGTGAATAGCCATGATTGCCCAGTTGAAGGAGGGGGAAAAAAAGACAATGTAGACCCCTTCACAGCAATTATGGGTCTGGGAAAAGAATGTGAAACCCAACCTCTATGGACAGCCGTCAGCGCGGCACACAACAACCTGCAGATGGAGGGGATTGAGACAGTGGGATGGCGGACTAATCGCAGGCCAGATGGATTAACTCAAGTGCTGTTATTTACAAGGAAACCTTTTGGGCAGCAGTGCACTGGACTCAAATTGTCTAACTATATATGGAAAACTTTAAAGCACTCTAAGTCATTCATTTGCCGGTGTCAAGTCTGTTAAATTCTTATGCACACCTAATTTTCTTATCACACTGTCACACTGCCATGATGTTGGATATCCTTGGGTTTTAGTCACATTACTTTTTTTTGGTTATTTGACTCATTTGACCATTAACCTCAGTAAGCCTTTGACAATGATGACATAGCACAGGGCATGTTAATGAACACACCACACCAGATTGTAAATAAAAGAAATATCTAGATTTTTTACCGTATTTTCCGGACTATAAGTTGTACTTATTTCATAGTTTGGCTGGGGGGGTGACTTATACTCCGATGCGACTTATATATCAAATTATATAATTTCTCATGTTTGTTGTTTTCACACTAACAGCCGCTAGAGGGTGTTCTATGCTTGTGTACCAGTATCTGCTACTCCTGTACCACTGAAGATTTAAAAAACGGTAATCAGAAAGAAAGTTTAGAGTGAGCGAGAAACGTGTGAGGGACTGGTGAAAAGCGGAGGTTACTCTTACTGCAATGAAGAGAACAAAAAAAGCTAATCGCGAACTAAAAGCTAGATGGCCACAGCGAGAGGAACTTGAACAACGTGCTGCCAGGAGAGGCTTGTCAACAGTGCAGTTACGCCTCCATGCCCAGGTAGTTGCCAAGGCTGGTGTGACTTATACTCCGGAGCGAGTTATAGTCCGGAAAATACGGAATAAAGCGAGAAGTGACCCAGCAGTCAGTGGAGTTGTTCCGCTGCCCGCTCTTTAGTCTACGTTCTAAAAAATGTGCTTTAGTTGATGATAATCGATGGACATTGTTAGCTAGCTACCAAATCACTGTGCCTTTGCTATTGTACCCACCAGCTAAAGCCATGCTTGTTGGTCGGGGTGTGCTTCTCCAATAGAGCTGTGAGCTGCAGCAGGGAGAGCTTCTGAAGAAGGTTCATCTGAAGAACAGACTGGCAGCCGATCTGGAGCTGAGCCAAGGCCACGCTGGGACGATGGGAGTTCTGGAAGCTTGGCCAGCGCAGCTTCTGGGGCCTACATGGACAGAGGCAATAGAGTCATGAATGTCGAGAGTGCAGATGCGAGGGAGAGAGAAGATGCTACACTGTGTGCGTCATTTCTGTGTTTACGGACAAACATAATGCAAATGCAGCCACACACAATGTTCTTTAGTTTTACGTGCAAGCGATCAGACTAGGGGATTAGATGGATTTGTGTACGCATCAATCAGGGACTGAAAAATGCATGCCTCCCATAGACTTTCTTCGTGTGGATTCCTGCAAAAACAGCAACAGTCCCCTTGGAAACGCAGAAGCATTCCTCAGCATTACATAAGGAGAGGAGTCTCAGCGTGCCCCCCATCCTGCGCAGCTATTTTCTATACATACTCTGTTTGCTAAACCATGGCATTGTCTTACGGGTGGATTTAGATTTCAAAGATATGGAGCTGGGTTGTAATTTAAACAGGAATAGGATTTTCCACATTAAAAAAATAGCATGTTTTAACAGCAGAGGGTTAATTTCCTCGTAATTCTTTACCTCGATTTACAAAGACAGATATGATAAATCTAGTTATAAATAAATAATACCTGAAGGTATTCTCAATTGGTGGTTCAATAATCAGACAGGTTTACAGAAAACTAATTTCATCAACATGATCATTGGTATAAAATGCATCTGCGATGATAATTGCAGTTATGGTTCTGTTCAAAATGGGCAGCAATAAAGTTGTTGGTTATTAAAAAAAAAAAAAAGTTCTAATCTTAATTGCAATCAGATAAAAATCACAATTCGAATGGTTGCAATTAGAGCTAACATATTGGGAAAATATTTTTAGTTTAGTTTAACAATTTATATTTCAGACTTTGCAAACTCACTTGTTTAAAACCAGGTGCATGTTTTTGGTGTTCTTTTCACAATACCAGGAAAAATTCCATTTACCGAATGTCTTGTCCCCTAATGATGAGCCCAAATATGAAGCCAATTTGATTTCCTCACCTGCTGGTCCGTGTCAGAGATGCTCCCACACCGGAGTCTCTCCTCTCTCTCATCACCTCCTCTACTTCTCCCAGTGGGTTGCCAGTGCTGTCCTGGTCGCTGCCGTTCTCCGTCTCCTCCAGGCGGTTCTGCAGAGGAGATGATGGACACGGAGAGGCAGAGTCCAGAGCAGAATCTGAGTCTTCCTCCTCATCCTCCTCTTCCTCGTCCTCCTCAGCCGCCACAGCCTCGGACCAAGCGTTCACAAAGCGCTGCAGGCCGCTGACGTGTTGGAGCACCTCCTCGAGTTTGACCTCCTCCTCTGCGTCCTCGTCTCTCTCCGTGTAGGGAACATTGTCGTAAAAACTGAGCCGGCTGCTGTCTACAGACCCCGAGGAGCCGCTCCGTTGACGTCTGCTTTGCCGGCCTCTGAGCGTCACGGAGTTGCCGTTTTCGTTTTCGTTTTTATTATTATTATTGCGAGAAGTGCTGTCGTGCAGGGCTTTTGGGAATGTCCCGGGCTTGTGACCCTCCGGGAGATAAAAGAAGATCATGCCATCTTCTCCATCTTCCTGCGTGTCTTGGCTGTTGGTGGGGACAGTGTAGTTGTTTCTGTTGTTCTGTTCGTCCAAAGTAATGTCTGAACTTGTGTGACATGGGATTGGGGGGGCAGATTTGGGGGGTGGTGTTGGCTGTCTTTCTGAAGCTTGTTGATAAACACTGAGTGGATCGAATCCCTCTAAATACATGCCTCCTCTCTTGCTAGAGCCAGCTGCTGTGCTGTGACTGCGAGCTCGCGTGACTGGACTGGGTGTGCTGACTGCACTCCCACTGCTAGCCTCTGACTGACTGCTGCCAGTGCTGCCAGTGCTGCCGCTACTGGCCTGAGTGGAGTAGGAGACAGAGCGGTTCCTGTTCAAAGTCATGGTTTGTGTGGGGTTGTGGTGGTTGAGGTTTAGGTTCATGCTGGAGATGTCCACGCAGTTGAGTCTCTGAAGCTTGTCATCATCAAATCCCTCTTTGATAACAGGACCACTGATCTCAATCTTCCCACCGCTGGTGCTGCTCTTCTTCTTTCTTTTGGAGGCACTGCCACTGCGCAGGCGCAGACTCTCCATCCTCTTGAGGAAACTCTTAGCTCTAGACCGTGTACTTTTGTTGCTCCCTCTATCCAGACTACCTCCTCGTCCAGCCAAGGCAGTTTTTACATCAAAGGTAAACTGCCCGAGTGTTTCCAGGGGTGATGGGGGCATACCGTCAGAGAGAGAGTCCTCATTCGCACAGCCAGAGCCTGTCCCGGAGGAGGAGCACATACTAGCCACAGAACTGGTGCGTGTGGCTCCGCTCGGAACTACCTCACTGAGGGCTATACAGGGACTCTTGTTCTCTCCTCTGCAGCCACTGCCGCTGCTGTGGATGGAGCCCACTTCAGGCTGCTCACTCAGGTCAGTCAGCACACTCTCAGAGCTGTTGCCTTCTCGGAGAAGCAACTTGCCTTTCTGTGACACCTGGTCTTTAGGAAATGGGGGAAGGGCATCATCAGCGTGCAGCGAAGAGAAGACGTCCAGCTCGTCCATTCGGGACCAGCGTTTGCTGTCCCTCTGGAAGGTCCAGCGACCACTAATGGCACATGGCTCATCTTCATCAGAGTCTTCACTCTAAAACAGACAGAAGTATTATGCACTGCGACACTGACATAAAAAGGATTGGCCCATTCACATAAGTCATAGATGTGAGGAAATTCTGATTAGCTTTAATGCACATAGAGATTATGAGAATGGCCGCCAAACACAAAAAAACAGTGTTGCCTAACTGAGGTCTTGTGGTCAAACATATGACTGATGAAGCAAATCTATCAGTGCTCAGTAAACTCAATAAACAGTAAACTTTGACTTCCTAACTCACAGAAATCCCATGAGCCGCTCTACACCATGTACACTCCTCCCCCAGAGCAGTTAATGTATCGTGGGCCCTGGGGGACTACAAGAAATTCCATCATGACCCCCATAGTTCACAAGGCAGCCGGCCAGACTGGGGTCATTCACCTTCTACGGTCTTTGTCCTGCTGGGCGAACGGACATGCACAGATAACAGTTGGAGACTCGGCTGCTCATACACTGCTAAATATCCACAGGAGAAGAAGCGCTCTAACTTTGAAACTTGGGGTTTCACCTCATTAGGCTGAGTACATATCTGTGCAGTAACTGTGTGTCCATCTTTTACAGCACTACGTTCTGCCAACTATTTGAACTACTTGTTCTAATTATGATGGGTAAATTAGCATTTTCAAATATCTGTGGGATTCCTAAATAAACACTTTCTGAGAGAGTAAAATAAAGCAGAATAATCCAAAAGAGATGCATGTTTGAGAGAAGTGAGTATGTGAAGACAAGAAGATCAATGCATTCCTAAGCTGTCTATGTGTATGGGGGTTGCGGCTCGACAAAGATGGCAAATAACCTCTTTGACTTCTGTGTTCTCTGTTGACTCCAGATTTGAAAGGTGACACAAAGTGGGTCATGCTGATGAATGCCGCCACACACTGAACAAGGATGTTACTATGTAGTGCTTAAGGCTATTACCAGAATTAAAGTCGATTAGGAGAAATTCTTGTTCCAAACAGGCTTTTTTTGTTTGTTTTTTGACGCATGCAGAAAATCAGTTTACACAGTATCACACACACACCTTTCTACGAAAAAGAGTAACTTAAAAAGAAGAACCTAATAGTGTTTTGAGCAAAGATTGAACTCACTGTATATTCATTTATTAACACAAATACTGAAGAAGAGTGTGGGCAGCAGCAGCAAACTTATATAATGATGGTAATTATTCTCAAGTTCTCAAATAAATTAATAATATCCTTTGTTTAAACTATATACACATTCATATACATTCATACCTTCATTGTTCCACAAAAAGTAGCATGTGCAAGAAAGGTGTAAAGAGGAAGTCTTAGTCAAGGAAACCCCTTCATTAGGACAAACCTCCCCTCCCTGAGGGTCCCGAGAAATAAACTCAACAGGTGCTTTCTCATTAATTATATAACAACCTTATGTTCACCCTCTGGCCAGGCTAATGACACAGGTAAGAAGATGCAAAAACTAAACGTCTGTAGTGTGAGCTTACTCGTTTTCTTTGAGGCGATATCTCCAGTCTCATTAGTGCACACTTGTTCAGGGTGTTCAGGCGCCTGCGAGGAAACACAGTTACACATCAGTTACATTAAACATGGGGCTTAAACGACAAAAACGCTACTTTTGACCCCTCTGTTGTAGCCAGTGGGTCGTAACATTTGTGAGAAGCCGGAAAACAAAAAGGCAGGAAGACGTTGAGGGATGAAATTGGGTGTGTGGCGATGATAGCTAATGGGCTGGTGATGGATAATCCCCACATGAAGCCAGAAAAGAGCAGGAAAAGGTGCAGGAGACTGAAATGTGCTGGAATGGCGTTAACATCGCGGGACAGGGCGGGGCGGAGCGGGTGGGGGGTTAGAGAGGGGTGCTGGGACAGAAAGCTTATCCCCTATGCCACCTGGACAAGAGGAGTGAGGCCCGGTCTACCCTCTGGAGAGCTCTTAGAGGAGATCATGTAACAATAAAGAGGAGAGGGGATAAGGACTATGGGGTAAGGGGAGGGGGTACATGCAGGACAGACAGGCATGGGGGACATGGGGGGAGTGGAGACTAGGACACCGAGATGATAGCTTCCAGATGTATGAGGGACACCTGCTGTGGTTTATAACTCCAGCAGGCTGACTTTGATAAAGCAGTGGAGTCTATTAAAGAACCATTAGCTTCCTCCTCATTATGTTGATTCATGGGTGTTACTCGGGTACCAGCCCGTCTCAAGAATGCTTTCATAATAATATAACAGTAGGAGAAGATTGGGACCTACTTTTATACCTACTTCCCAAATATATATATATATATATATATCAATTTGGTCCAACAAAAAAGCCCTGTCTTGCAAACCATTGCATAGCATAGTAATGGTTTATGCAGTTCTTGAGATTATTGTGAAAACAATATATCAACAATCACAAAGAGCTGAACATTGTACAAGTATTTCATGTCCCTCAGTTTATTGTATTGTATGTAATTATTATTATATATATTTTAAAATCTGAACATGTTTAAATTGTAAAAATCAGGCTTAAATAGATATGGTACCTTTGTATTATGCAATGAATGAAAAGGTTAGACAACTTTGAAACTACAGCACATATGGCATAGTCTCTGTGCAGTGAAGCACCTATAATGCAAGATCCAGCTATGACATGTCGCTTGAAGTGCTGTCTAGCTCTCCAAAATGTTCCGTACTTCATAATGATGAATAGACAGGTTTTAATGATCTAAAAAAAGTAACCATGTTCATGGCTCCAAGGTGCTTATCACAGCATTCTTTTATCTCATCAGCAGCATTTCAAAGACAGGGTTTGAAGTCATGCCCGCATGGTTTCATTTAGGGGGAAAACAGAGATAGTATAGAAACAAGGAGATTAGGAAGCATTGTACAAATGAGGCATAGTTCACCTGCAGAGCGCTTCGATGGCATCACGGTCCAGAAAGTCATGATCCCTGGTGACCGAGCATATATCTATGGGGAACTGTGCATCTGAGAAAAACAATAAGGTGATATCTTACTGACAGTGATATGATCAATTCATAACAATATCCAACATAGACAAGCCACCCACTCAAGCACCCACCAGGCACTTCCGCCCCACCTTCTCCCCCACATGCTCCCGATGAAAAGCTAAGAGGAAGTAGCGTCTTAGCCGACCAAACAAACACAGCTGCAGCTTTCAGAGCGGGCAGGCAGGGGGGATGTGGAGCACACAGCAGAAGCAGGAGACTGATTGAAGAAAATGACAATAGGTACTCCAGCACCACAGTGCTCCACTTCCTATACTTCTAGTTCTTTATGTGTAATCCACTTCATTAACAGAAACACTACTCCACTTAGTTCTGACAAATCTTAAGGTTAGTACAGAACAAATAAAGAATTGTACTTTGCATATGTAATGACGGAACGGATGCAACACAATCCAAAACCACAATGTGATTCTTCAAACCCTTAGGGAAGCAGGTGATATGAAAAGGCTTGACGGAGAGAGGTCTGACCTTCAGCCTGTCAGTCTGCTTATCTTTGGTGAGGCTTTAGTCTTAAAACCACAACAATTGAGATTGTACTTTGGATAAAAGTGAGTGAGTGAAAATTTGGATGGATTTGGATGGATTCCCCTTGCGACTGGAGAGTTTAAGGTGCTGTAAAAATAGGTTGTAATTTATTGCCACAAGGAGATTTCTGTGCCACTACTGTTCCTGTGTTTTTGAAAAGTGTCTCAACACCTGAGACAGAGCACAATAGGCTTCCCTTTTGGAATGGAGACCCTTCACGGTTAAATGGCAAAAAGCAATCTGTTGACTATAGTAGCTTAGTGCTGCTGTCAACATCCTGTAGTTACATAAGGGTGAATGGACAGACCGCAGTATGCCATAATGTAGAAGCTGCCATATGGAGTGTAAAGGCTGTTTGAACTATGGTGGTCCATGCGCCTTTAAAACGCAAGGGTCAGAAAGAATATGTCTTTGACCATCATTTGTCATTCAACAATCATTCCTATAGAAGATAGGAAGACAGTGAGTCAGACACTTGCATGTGGGTTACAGCCACATTATACAAAGGTTAATGTTTGTGGGTGGTACATAAGGAGAGCAAAGTCTTGCTTGGTGTAACAACACGCCCTTCACTCCTCAGGAATGTCATGCTACGTGTGGTAGAGCAGGACACTAGGGGCTGCCTGTTGGTGTTTGTGTTCTCCAAAGCACGTTGTTCTCGCAGACACAAACAAAATCAGCAGATAATAGGGTGGACATGCATTGTGTGGTCTGTTTGTGATGTATCATAAAGATGATAACTGCACTGTGTCAGCTGGGAACAGGAGAGGCAGCGGCTGGAGACATGAAGGTTCTCTTACCTTCATAAAGCTGGGCATACTGTGGGAACCCTGCTGCCCTGAGCCACGTACAGGCCTCTTTGGCTTCAATCTCTAGAAGAAGAAACAAGAAACATGTTTATGTTTTAAGAACGTAAAGCAACCTACAGTATATAGCATAAGCATAAAAAGCACACAGAACAGTTAATAGGTAAAAAAACAAAGACCAAAGAAAGTAATAAGAAAACTAATCCACTGAAAGGGGTGCATAACTGTCTGACCCCTCATTAGCTACAGTGTGTCACACTCAGTCACTCTTTTCTCACATGCTTCCAAAGCTACAGCTCAAAGCATCAAATCAGTGTTAACCCTTTCACACAGTGAGCGTGGGCCGTTTAAGCTCATTAGGCGCCAGGTAACACTGTGGCTCTTCATGCTCACCTGAGACCACCGACTGAAAATATAATTACAGCACAATCTTTTAAACTCAGTGCTTACTTTGGTATAACAACACTGTTTAATAGGGCAGAAAACATTCTCACATATAAATGAGACATTTCTTAGGAGCATTACAATAGATCTGTAATTTATGTTTATGTTCTAAAAGCAATTTTAAATCAGTGTGCGTTTTAAACACATCAAGGAGCATTAACATCTGAGCCAGAAGACTGAATTATTAACTGCTAAACTAATGCAAGAATTATAAAGTATTTCAGAAATTGTTGGTAAAAGTCTAAACAGGGAAAGCATGTTAATAAAAATATTAATGCCCTAAGAAGAATGGATGTTTTGTTTTTTTGAGAAGATATGACAATATATAACCTAAATGATTCCAATTTGTGCGATTTGTTAATTGCATTGTTAAGATTCAATTGCATTTAAATGTGCAGTTTTACTTATTTGGGAAATTTCAAACGGCTGGAATGTTTAGAAAGATTGTTACTACATTCTTTATTTGCCACAGTTCAGGATGTTCAGAATGTTTTGGCTGCTCTTCCTGCCAAACACTTCCATAACTCCTTAAAGACAAGGTGTGACATTTAGGCTTGTAATGTTAAGTACAGTTGCTAATGCCCAGGTTGTGTTTGTTGGAGGAGCCAAGGGGACGACTGCCAATTATGTGCCAAAGCGCTTTAGATCACGTATGCCAAATGGTTGCCCACACTCAGCCACCTCAAACACCACCCAGTCCCTCTCCTGCTGCTTTGGTAGAAAAACAGACAGGAACATGTTTCAAGGTCCCAAATAACTGATTTTACAATGTCATCTTGAGAGGAATGACAGCCAGTATACAGTAAATGTAGCACAACCTTGGGAAAAAACTGGCAAGAAAAAGACACTAGTAAAACCGAAGATGAAGGTGACTTACTGTGCTAAGTCACATGTGCTAAGACTCACTACACCATACACAGTATCAACAGAATACAGAAGTCTAAGTAATTAATCATTTTGTGAGAGCATAGAGGTAAATTCATCCAAAATTGCTTTTTTACTAGACAAAAGAAGGCGATAATTAAAGACGCTTGTGGGGCGGCGATAAAGGTCAGGAAAAAGACTACAAGTTAATGTCTACATACAAGCATTTACATACCAACAACAAGCCTAGACAGCAGACAGGACTCGATCACAACAAGGCGCGACGTGACCAGTACAGCCCCTCTGTCACTGAAGTGAAAACAGCTTCTTCAAATAAGGGATGAAGAATCAGCACTTTCCATTTCATCTGCACCATAATTGGACATTGCTCTAAATTAACATTTTTTGTGGGTATTTGAGCATATTTGGGTTTTGTGGACCATATTGCAAATTATTTTCTTGGAGATTTCTGAGATGTGGAATCAAACTGGCCGATAATGCTCTTTAGTTTATTATGTTTCCAATCACATGTGAACAGATGAGTGTGTGCACAACACCAACCTTACATTTAAAGACAATCTGCTCCAAAGAAAGTAAAGCTATTGGAATATAAGGAAGAGATCCAAACCCCCACTGAAGACTCCAATAGCTGAACGGAGGGGACAGCTATCATATGACACATGATACAAATGTGTGTCAAATCTCCTTTACAGTAACATAATATGGACTTACTGTGGAAACAAACAGACCACAGCATCCAAGGCACACAGATAGGTCAAACTAAACCATATGTGTATAGTCACTGCCTTTTATGGTCATACCGCCTTTGCTATGCCCAATCCCGTCAGATCTTGGAAGCTAAGCAGGGAAGGGCCTGGTTAGTACTTGGATGGGAGACCGTTAGGTAACATCAGGAAGCCTAGCGAATGTAATGAGTGAGTGAGTGGAAGGTGGTGGTCGGAGGGGCCGATGGCGCAGACTGGCTGCCTCGCTTCTGTCAGTCTACCCCAGGGCAGCTGTGGCTACAACAGTAGCTTACCACCACCAAGTATGGAGTGAATGAATAATAAGCTGTGAAGCGCTCTGGGTATCTTGAAAAGCGCTATACAAATCCAAGAGATTATTATTATTATTATTATTATTATGACGCTATTCAGTCAAATTAGGAATATTTAGCTGCCTTTTGTTTGGATACAGGAAGTGAATGGCATGGGGTCTGTGGCACAAAACAAACTGACAATAGAGCAGCATAAATACAGTTGAGGACAGGGGGAAAAGGAGTTGCGGGGTTTGTGGTCATAAAACTATCATTTTAAAACAAGCAACAAACCAAGCAAAGTGGCGTCTAACTTATATCTTACATTTGGGCTTCCCCACTGTCCACCTCAACTCCTTAGGCCTGGCCAGGGAACTAGCTCACTTCCTCATCCTGCTTCCCCCACAGGAAACCAGCAGAGCGGCGCTGCGGAGAACGCTGACCATAAGGCTCAGAGGGCCCACCTTCGTTTGTTTCTAACCTGATATTAGGCGGACATGCTGCTACTGCAAACAATGGACTGGGATCAAAAAAATTCAATGTGTGCAATTATCCAGTGCCCTTGTGGTTGAAGAGAGACACCGACTATGCACGTGCCTTACAAGGAGATGAAAAGGAGAGGGGCAAAATGTTAGAGGTATAATACAATTTATGCTGCATACATGATGGTGGAATTTGGATGCAGTACGACTGACAGTAATGCAGTATACGTATAAAGATAATTCCAGTGACCGGATGTTGCTGGCTTATACTGACTTAGAAATATAGTTATGCAAAAGTCACAGATAGCAATATTTTCTTTGACTATAGGGTTGATGCACCGGTGCTGAGGAGTGTATTAGTAATTATGGAGAAACAAAACAAAACATTACCATGACAGGATGTTTCATCTGTCAAACAAACTGTTTCTAAATCTGAACCCCAGGATTGTTACAGTTACTGGGGCAAAGAAGTTTCACAATCCTATAATTATGGAAAACTGTGTTGCTCTACTGCGATAAATATATAGAGAGACGAGAAATGTTCCAACAGCTGGTCTGTATAATGTTCTGGTTCATAAATGACCAAAAACAACACCATGAAATACACTCATGCTCAGTGGGAACAAGATGTGACGGCGATTATCAGTAGATAACATTTCTAATGAGGCTACTACAAGTGATTTCATATGGATCACTAGCAGCTTTCTCTTGGATTTAGGCCAGAGCAGTGGTGAGTGGCCAGTTCGGGTAAAGCCTCTCCTCCCGGCCAAAGGCACTGGCTACTATAATTATCCACGCTTCCCTTTCTTTTCTTCTTCCTGCTTCAACATTCATCTCAACTGTCCTTCTTTTGCTTACTTCAACCTGGCAGTCCCCATCCATGCTCCCCTCTTTTCCTGTGGCAGGAAATTCTCACAATTGCTGGCCAGAACTTCCCCTTGTAGCAGGAGGCAGTGGAGTCTGGCTTGGCTGAATCTGATTGCTTGGAGTTTGTTAGTGACTAGCAAACAAAGGCCACTACTACTAATCTGAAAGGGCTGTGTGCTGCATACATGGCACACCGGAGGTCAAATAGACTCACTACTGTTAGGGCTACAGCATTGGGATATCTTGACAGCAGGTGGGATAGGGTATGGCTTATCTGGAAACACAGGATCATTGCCAGAACTTGGGAGTTTATCCAATAAAGCAGCTAAAAAGCTTCTTTTTTTTTTAAACAAATCGATCTTTGTGTGACAGCCTGAAGGTGCTGCGAAGTGGGTCTAGACAGGTGAGGTGATAAGGAACCCAGAGACCTTCTGGCTCCATGTCAACCTATAATGGTCAGGAGAAAGTTAGAAAGTCCTTCAACTCTTAACATGTAAGCTTTAAGAACTCCAAAAAGAAACAATCTTATGGTTAATTACTGAATTACTTTAATACCAAACAGGCAAGTGCACATGTGAGCTTGTATTTGTCCTTCCAATGGAATGTAGAGATAAGCAATATCAGATTATCCTCCAGACGGCTATCATGTTAGGCTCTTGCATGGCCAAGACAGCTGCTGCAATATGTGTGAGAGAAGTCCTGCTTGTTAGAGGAATGAGCCAGTGCCAGGGATACCATCACCATCTGGCGACTGGCGAGCCTCAGTCGGTGACATGCAAGCCCAAGAATAATGGGGTTACCACTGTTGTCATGGTCCATTCCCAAAGTTATCTAGCAGCACACATGCAGCTGGACAAGATGGATGGTCTTGAATTTGATGACGATAGATTTATAGTGACATGGGGGTGCTGTGACAGTGACTCATGTGACATCATGACAGCACCTGCTTCAAACGTAGCCCAAACATTCACATATGCATCTCTTAACAAACATGTGCATAAGAGTAAATATTTTGAATAGTGACCTTGCACACTTCCTGTTTGACCATGTTAAGCACGTTCTCCTTATCTGCTCCTCTTCCAGCTCAGCACCAACTCCCCTAAACATGTGCCAGTGCGCACACTGAAATAATTACAGAGAGACGTTCAAGACAGTTGGTTGCTACGTTTCTGTTTAGTCAGGGAAATATTTTCATCCCTGAAATAAGACAGCAGTGGAAAGACAGATGAAATGAGTCAGTAATGTCCAGGTTGAAAACGGCAAATTCAACCCTTCTCCAATAGCAAAACTTCCATGTCACCTCTTTATGATATTAAAACAGTTCTAGTTTGTTTGACCAGAGACATGAGAGTAATAAATCAAGTCGAGACGATCAAGAAAAGAAAATATGGGTTTATACGGCCCTGTCCCAGTCAGCAAAAGGTGGCCAATTTAGCAAAAGGCTGAGGGCACTAGAACAAACTGGAGACGCGGATGGGGTTGGCGGCGCAGCCTGGTACTATTATAATCCCAAAGACATGAAATACGATTTAGCCTCAGCATTCCAATTCACGGCCCTGTTTCCCCACACGGATCACACTCGTATTTAATCCGAATAGGCTACAAGCCAGAGTCTGCGAGCGCGAAGCAACGTCTCAGGAAAGTAGCCTAACATACATGTACATGTTATGCATAACGGTACACATCACAGGCAAATACACAAACACAAACAAACAAACAAACAAACAAATAAAACTTAACGTGGAAACAGAACAGCTGTGGCAATGTTTGCGCCAGCTGCGCTCCTGCTGTATCCAACACACACTGATGAATATGAAAAAGTGGGAAAAGAAAGATCAAATAATAATAATTTAAATTGTTAGAATTTCAGACTCCTGTGCTACTTTGTCAAAAATAGTAATATTATTAAACAACCGCGACTGTGCTATTAGGGATAAACCTTTGCACACACCACGTTCCGTTTCCACACAAAAAAACAAAACAAACAATCAAGAGTTAAGAACGTATTCATGAAATAAATAATAACTTACGTGTTAATATCATTTTCCACTGGTCTGCGCGGCGCCAGCTTCAGCACAAAACTATACGGCTGTCCGGTCACCTTTATCCACCGTTAGCGCATGATAAATCCACTCATAAAACTACACACGCTTGCAAGTGTCCGCGAGTCGTCAGCCAAAATCCAAAATCCATAAGTAACGCGTTTTCACAGCAATGATATGCAAAAATTAAAAATTAAAAATCCACAGTTTTCCCAAGCTGTATCTAGCGCTGTGCGTCTGAATGAAGCGGTCCCTGTCAGGAATGTGAATGAGCAGAGTGTGTGCGTGATTCAAGCTTTAGGAATGGGTAACTCGCCGTGACTCCGCCCCCGCCGCACAC
This sequence comes from Neogobius melanostomus, assembly GCA_007210695.1. Taxonomy (NCBI): domain Eukaryota; kingdom Metazoa; phylum Chordata; class Actinopteri; order Gobiiformes; family Gobiidae; genus Neogobius; species Neogobius melanostomus. The sequence goes on along the minus strand of VHKM01000004.1, from coordinate 4,898,869 downwards.
AGCCGATAAGACACGTTCGCATCACTCACCATCCACAACCTGATTGTAACTCGTTATCTTGCGCTATCAGGAAATACTGGACGTCCCACATATCACAGGATTAAAATTCTAAGGTGAGCACAATAGGCGCTCGGTGTTATGAGAATGTGGGTCGAGAAACTAAACAATTTTTCCCCCCCCCGCAATGTGCTTCATGACTCCAGTGAAAATGAAAGTGTCTCCCGTGGGCTTCTCGTCCTCCCCGGGATGCCTTTCTATTCTTCGGAGTGCCCCACCTACAGTCTAGCCGAATAGGCACCCGTAGACGCTATCTGGGTTTGCATATCATTAGACGAAGCCCAGTGGAGACAGTAGACGGGACGCAACTGGGGACTGGAGATTAGTCTGAAAAGCGCAGGAAAAAAAAAAAAACTTCTGGTCCTATGGGTATACCTCAGTCCTGACTTGCAGGCTCAAAATCCAGCTCCACTGCACACTTACATGGTCCCCAGCATCAACAAATTGCAGTCCTCAATGCATGGCTGATTATAGGAAGTAAACATTCTGTTGGAACCATGCTTTGATCACACTTTGAAGGGAAGTCCATGTAATTAAAGCAATTACTGGATTACTTAATACCACCACAGTATGTAGGAAGTCCCCCTTTTTAGCAGTTCTCGGGGACAGCTATCATTTATAACCGTTGGATTATTTGGACAGGGAAAGTGTTGGTGCCTTGATAGTAGACCACACATGTCTTTGCATATGCAGGCCTATGTGCGTTGGGCGGGGAGGATTCAATTAGTCTATTTTGAAACACTTTTTCCAGAATTCCTGCGCATTGAGGAAATCTTCATCCTTTCCATGCAGCTCGATGACATTAGCCATCTCCGTGTTATTCCCATGGTAACGCTCCAGCCAGCACCAAAAGGAAAAGCTAGAGAGCAGTGACTGTGTGGCAGGGAAACACTTGTAATCCAACACTTTGGCGGCTGCAGGGGAAAGGATGAGGCAGAAAATCCTGGCTTACATCGCGCAGTGCAGACTAGAGTTGGCAGCTACAATATTAGGGCCAGAGACGCTGGTCAGCAGTAATGCGCAGCTGGTATAGTGAGTTTGATGTCATCATTTCAGGCAGAGGGCAAGAATCTATACAGCTCTAGGGGCTCTTCAAAAAACAAACAGACATCATTGTGCACTGTAATAAAAACATCTTCTGAACTTTGATATTGATATTGATATTTAATCCAAACTGAAAATGCAAAATAGGCCCCGCTATGACTGCTTTATCCTCAGATAAGGACCTCCAACTATAGAGTCCTGGAAGTTGGGGGTTTATTTGCTGTGTCTGATGAAAGTGGGCTTAACAATACATTAGACTGCTTTTAGTGCATGTAGTAAATTCACTTGGCTGATGTTGCTTGTAATGCATTGTGTAATAAATATGTTTTTCTCAATATTGCAAATGCACTGATTGGCGTACTAACACATGTTGTTAAATATCTAAAGAGAGTGACAATAATTAAGGTGAATTTTCTATATTTTGAGAGTTTGGGCTTATTCTAAAAGTCTCACTCAATGAAAAGGCCTTCGTTAGTCTCTGTTGTGTGTGTGAGTCAAAAACACACATAAGACAGAGGGATAGAGAGACACAGAGAATAAAGCGCGGGAGGAAAGATGAAGTTAAGGCTACCAAACAAAACCAAAATCCCTATGCCTATACTTGCACCGACCACCCAGGCACCGAACCAACCCGACTGGCTCGCCACCATTGCCACCATGTTGTGGATTCTGAGCTGTTTTCACTGTTTGACACTGGTAAACACACAACAACGCCACGCGATTGTTAGGAAACATGTGCGGTAAAGAGGAGGGATATCCGACACCAGACTGACGCTGCTGCCAGTCGCTGCGGGGCAAATAAGTGCGCCTCCTCGTACTGTCTATGGGTTTCATTCATCAAAGCGCACCGGAGTCTTCGCTGGATGATGATTCAGACGCAGATCAAACACATGGGTATAATGGGGGCTTTGGACGGCTAAAGAGGAAACACGAGGGATTACTGAAAACATAAACCTCACATTTTGCAAACACTTTTCAAGTTTGAGATCTTGTGGTTAACTTAAGAAGAGTCGTCCTAAATCGTAGGCGTTGCTAAGTAGTTAAAAAAAGATCTAATCACTGATGTGCAGGGTGCAGACAATGGAGTTCATGTCTTTACAGTACTGCATCTTAGAGGCAGGTATTTAGGGGAAAAAAGAAGAGTGAAACCACCTCTCAACTTGTATCCAACCACAAACTAGGGCATTAAATTAGGTATGGTAGTAAAACAGTGAATGACGGAAAACACCAGAGGAAAAAGGGGTTAAAAGATTCCGTTCCTAGCAGAGAGCTGTCCCTTGGTGTTGCCTCGGGCCTAAAGCTCTCCTTTACTGTCTCCCCTTCCCCAAACAGCGGGGCCAGGTGAGGGTCAGATGATGACGTGTAAGTCCACCACCACAAACACCCAAGGCCGTGTCAACAAACCAAAGAAGATAACGAGGACAGCCCTAATGCCCTACACTCCATTATGATGTGAACTATTCAAACTGTAGAGAAACATCAACTGTTGGACATTTTACCTCAACTTTAGGCTTTATTCTTTTTAATTACAGATCATTTATATCAATTATAGATTTACACTCTAATAATGCATTTACGTTTGGGATGGTTTATAACTTTACCCTGAGATTAGACATAAATGTGTCAAATTTTCAAACCCTTTTAAGACCTGGTTTGCACCTGCTTTAATCTGATGCAGACCTGATGGTATACGACGATCAAATATAACGGTATATAAGGGGGTACCTGGTGAGAAAAGTTTGAGAATCACTTATCTAAAATATTGGGGTCGGCCAAATCCAGCCTGGGGCCCCTTAGATAAGTTTGAGGAAAATATACATGATCCAAATACCTAAAATACTCAAAAGTACTGAAAATATAATCAGTTCCTTCAAAAATCATATGCATGGGAGGATCTCCAGAGCCACTTTTACTTTTAAGTAACAACACTCTACTAAACTTTAACTTGGGATAAAATTGGCCAATGACCAAGCAAACTTGCCTACCCCAAGCAAACAATTGTTTTAATCTGAAACAAAGACACTGTTCATTTAAGTATATTGTGAGCATAAATGGAAGAGCGATAGAATGAAAACAGACAAGATCACAATTTGATTAATTTCGATAATAGATTTGCGTAATGTAAACATCTCAGTGCCACGACTCACAAGAAGTATCATTGGTCAGAGACAACAGCTAACAACTGTCAAGCTAAATTCACCCCTAACTTTAGCATGTGCCAGCATAATGAGACTGTCTCCTCGGGACATATTGTTATACATAGGCAGAGAGACAGAAAAGCTGAAGAAGACTAATCTTTTCATAACAGGAACGGCCACAAATAGCCTGGCTGCGGATCAACCCAATAAGACAGTGATTAGCCTGGGAGACACAGAGGCAAACTATATAGGCAGCGCATGTGCTTCTTTTATGGACAATAGAGATGAGGAAGTGTGAGGAGACAGCGGCCTGGACCAGCACGCTCACAAACAGAGGAAGTGTGGAGTGGACTGAGCAGCAAAATGCCTCGTCGCGCTTTGATGGGGCTGGTCCGTGATCACAACACAGACAGGCAGACTCTGAGCAGAACAATGGGCCAGCGCTAACCTGTGTTTTTCATCCACGTGTTGGAATACGGACATAATACTTTGTGATGCTTCGCGATCAGTGGTATGGTAGTTTTGTGGTCGTTTGTTTACACGCGCGGCAGACGCCAGTTGTGCTTATGGCTCAATTAGGCTCACACACTGAAATGCATGAGGGGGAACCAAACTGCTGCTCCATTGGGTGCATTTAAGTGGTCTGAGAATGCTGCAGTGGCGCTATGGAGGTCATGGCCTAAAATGCTAACCTTAATACGATACACAATATAGTCCAACGTTTTCTGTTGATTTTTCGAGTCCAGGTTAAAATGCTATACAGACTGTGTTACAAAGCTTCTACAACTTATATACTCAGATGGACAAACATAATGCTCATTACTGACTACAATCGTAAACCATAAAAATAATAATAATGGCTTACACTTGTACTGTGCTTTACAAGAGTGAGTTGACAAGCTTCTCAAATCACCACACTGTAGTCAACGTTCGCTCACTCCATACTTGATGGTGGCAGAGGCGGGTAGCACTCAGTTACATTTACTCCAGTATATGTACTTGAGTAACATTTTAAAGGAATTGTACTTCTCAGAGTAGTTTTTACTTCTACTTGAGTACAATTATAATGAAGAATATGTTCTTACTTGAGTAAAAGGGGCGCCATGTAACGGTTGCCCTGGTGCGTTTGCGCAAACGTATCGAGTAAAATTCCTAGCTGTGAACTTGTTCATAACAATGGCAATAAAACCTGTTCTGATTCTAAAATAATAGTTACTTTTTCCACTGTGTAAAAATTCTAGCGGCAAATGTTTCATTTTGATCTATAAAATAGATGTAGATCATCTCGTGCACCTTGTTTTTGAGAATTATTTTTGTTTTTCTGTATTTTCTGCCATTTTCTTGGAATTTTCATTGGAAATATCACAATTTCCACAATTATTTTACACAATTTATGGCGTCATTGAAAATAAATCTGACTTTTTCGCTCAAAGTTACACAGTTACTCACAGTACTCCAGTAACATTTTCTCTACTTGAGTAATTGTTTGGGTCATTACTTTTTACCTGTACTCGAGTGAAATTCTGAAACTTCCAGTCATGACTTCCGCTCTACCATGTGAAGCTTTCACTTTCAGACCAAATTATTGTAAACTCAATCAGTTTCCTTTGTAGAGTTCTCTTTGAATGCCACAACCACTAGTTCCCACATTCGCTGCTGAAAAGGTTAATTTTTATCCCTGACGGACAGTAAATCACGCTCCGCTCGTGCACTGACATCTTAAAGGAGTAAAAACACCGTTGCCTAGGAAAACGCTACCATATGTGGCTCGTGCTCAACCTTGGCTTTCAAGACAATAGCCCAGAAAGAATTACTGGCCAGCGCTAATGTCTCAACGCTAAAGCAAACAGCGCATAAGTGAACAAATACACACAGTCAGGCAGGAGCGCACACTAAACCCGACACGTGTCTCCGTTTAGGACAGTTAGCGGGTAAAACACATCAGAGTCAGCGCTTCATGGATTCTATGTTGCACAAGAAAAGAATGAACCAGGGAAAGCTCTAGAAACTGCCAAGTCAAATTTGCTATCCATTCTTCTTCATTTCCACAAAAACTTTCAAAAAGTGTGCATGTTTTTTTCATTAGTCATGCTCAAGTCTGAAACTGATGATTAGTGATCGTTTGGTTTTGGCGGGAACTTATTTTTGGGGGATTTACGTAAATAAGAATTTGAGCCGACAAGGCTGAAGAGTTGTACATTTGATTTAGGCATAAACAAAACAGTGAGTTAATGGGTTCATAAAGTAAATGCCAATTGTCAACATAAATCACCCCGTTTAGCCCCAGCCCAAAATTTGACACTGGTCTGCAGCTGTTACTTCTCTAAAATCAACAATATATAAGTAGTTGTGATTTATTGTGTAGCATCCAAAGCCAGGGAACTAGCACTTCAACACATAAAGACTTACCGTGTGTGTCGGGCCACATTTTCTAAAGACTCACAAGGTCTGCCTGGGAAACTAAGAGAATAACTTGGGGATCGGTTAATGATGCCAACCATATGGTAGTGAAAGAGCCCACACTCATGAGCAGTGCTCTAATGCCTGGAAATTTCCAGAGCTCCAACTCAAACAAAATCAAGATTTAGAATAACTGTTCATTTATGGTCTACTCGTGACTCAAGGTAATCTGGGTATAATGATGGACGTTTGTTCTTTTATTCAGAAATATGACACACAGTGTTCTAGAGTAAACACACATTTTGAAAGTGAAATCTTGAGACATTCACATTTTATTTGGAGCTATTAAACGCCATTATATAAAATGTTTGCAGACATCAGATAGATTGATTTAGATTGAGTTTCTTCTTACAACACTTCATTTACAACATGTTTGCAGACTGTGTTCAAAATCTACAAAACACAATCATTCAGGGGCAAAGAGAAAATAAATCTATGAATGTGACTTAAAACGCATAAGATGACTGATCAAGTTAACATGAAAAAACAAAACAAAAAACAAATACATGTATTATCTTGCATTAGAAAAGTTACGGATCTGAAATCATAACAGCTTTTATTTTGAGAATGCCCTTAAACTTGCTTTGTGAACTGGATTGTCGCGACATCTGCACTTTCAATCTCACAAAGTCAATGAAACATCTGTAACTTCAGCTGAGAAACTTCTCCTTTACATAAGCTCTGAGGCTCACACAAGGCGGGGTCCACGATGAGCTACAGTAAGCTCTGCCTTGGGGAAAGTCTACAGGTGGATGCAGCACAGTTCACAGTGCACTGAAATAACCCTGAGTGCAAGTCTGAAGCAGGGTTAGACACAGGTGTACACAACTGTAACATTGCTCTCTAATTGCGAATCCAAAACACAGACATGAAGATGAGTTGAAGGGAGCTAAGATTACACTGTGTAGACAAATATTTGCCAACTACCTTTGAGCAATAATGAATCACGGGTGCTTGGGTGCAAGCTTTAGTAGCTCATGACTAGCCCTGCGGACGCGCTGTAAGAAGCTGGGTGTGAATGCACAAGGAACAAGTTGGAAGTGCGGTTAATAGCCAAAGGGAGAAATTCTATCACATAAGGAAAGTATGCGCTTGCTGCTTAAGTTTGTGGATACATGTTTTTGATGTGCATTTGATTATCTTGTTAATGTAGCGCAGATGACAGATTTAAGGGAGGAAAACAACATTGGATGCTCTTAAGAAATTGGGCTATCACATTCCTGATTTACAGCACAGGTTTTACAAGGCTAAAACTTTTTCTATTTCAAGCTTCAGGATGATCATGGTGAAGGGTCTGCCAGCATGTGATCAGTGTTCAGATGGGGCCGTGACATGACCGCTCAGCGTGCGTCCTCGTATTCTACAGTGCACAAGAGGCAGAGCGGAGGTTATCAGTCAAGCCAGGTGTCAGGCGAGACGATGTGCGTTGTTGTGTAAAAGATACGTGCGTCCGATAGCAACGTATCAGCCTTTTGTCACCGTGCAAACTGCGCCTTTGTGTGCAGCCATTTTCCCTCACTGGGAAAGTAACAAAAAATTATAGCTGTTTTTTTTGTCAATAGCCAACAGGGTCGTAAGAGGTGAGTTGACAGAAACAGACGCAAAGTAACTGTCAATGACTGACGAAAAATCAAGCGTGGAGCCACCAGGAATCACTTCTTACGACCTTGTTGGCTATTGGTAACAAAACGTTTAATGGTTCTGTGTTTCTGTAATTTTTCCAAAGGCTTTTGGGTCTGGGAGTAACTATGGTGCCTTAGAGGCTTAGACTGACCATTATGAACTGAATCTGTAATCTAGTAAATTGGTGGTCATGTTGATGTTTTAGGTTTATGTGAATAGGTATGTGTGTGGGTGTGTGTGGTCTGTGCTTTTTGATGCACACACAGGTTTCCATTGTCTGTTCTGAGTTTTTTGTTTGTACCGGCCTGGTTGTCAAAGAAGACCAATAAAATATTCTATTCTAAATATAATAATAATAATTCTGCCCCTGATTCAGCTTTGACCACACTTCCTCTTATTACAAACATCACCATCACCTGGGACACTTCAGTCCAACAGCCTTTCAGTTTTACACAGTTTAGAGACTGGAAAATAATAATACGGTCAAAAAACTCACTTGTGTAATACTTAAAGATTCCCCGTGGCCTGGCTTCCATATTGAAAGGCGCAGCAAAAAAAACAAAAACAAATTTCTCACTATTATTGAGAGAAAATACTGTAGTATCTGGAATAGAATATAATGCAGACTTTGATATTATATACTGGTAATGACACATGAAAAATAAGTAGTGGTCTAGTTCTGACCTTGTTAAGCTGTAACTACATTATGTACTATTGCAGGTCGTATACTATACCTATGAGTAATCTCCCATTGATGTGTTAACAGTCAGACCACTCCTACCTCAGGACTTTCCTCTCCCTGGTCATCTATATGACTATCCGGGCACCTCCACTGACTGACAGAAGAAAGTCCAAAGTTCTTCCTCTTCCCTAATTTTCTTTCCTGTTTTTGACTCTTGTCGCCGAGGTTAGGCATGTGGGACCAAGATTCCAGAGTAGCACATATCTATTTTGTGCCTGTGCAGAATCAGCCAATGACTAAGACAGGAAGAGGATGCCCTGACCCGTAACCCCCTTTGAATTCTGACCCCGGGCTATAGCCATGTGACACAGCGCGCAGACATCCAGACGATCATGACAAACACAAACCAGGTTGGGATTATCAGTACGGACTTCTATAGAGACACGCGCCAATGCGGTTTAGATTTCACCTACTGCATCTATCAGAGTTACAACTTAAACCATATTCATAGACACAGCACCCTTTACCAATCAGGCTTAATGATATTTGCGAACCCCTTCTGCCGGGTAACTTTTCACATCCAACATGAGAATAAATAACAGCTGTAAAATGTAGCTTCTACTGTTCTACTTCTACTGTAAAAAATATCTGTGATGCTTTGCCGAGCACATGCACATACGTTTCACAGAGAGGGCAGTATTTGCGCTTCCCATCTAAATCGATTGCACATACTGTATGACGTAGTTTTGCGTGCCAGACATACTTAACCAAGACCCCATGAATAAGTGGTTTGATGCAGTTGTAAAATATGTTCAAAATCTAGCTTTAGGCACCCAAATCTAGCTCACAGGCATCCAAGAAATCCAAAACGCAAACACCTACAAGTCCAGGTTGAGCGCACTGATAAAACGGAGAACATTTTTTCAATCCTTTCGCAATACGCATTACGCATGGATTTGTTTGCTTTAGTGGTTGATGGGCTGATATTTAGGTCATGAACAGGAGCAGTGTGCAGATATGTGACTCCTAAGACACTCCCTAGCAATCCTCAAAACACTTTATTCCTCCCAGGGGATGATATCACGAACCCGGAGCATCAGGGAGGCCTAATACTGTCCAGCTGGAGTTGTGGCAGCCTCCATATGCCCAGCAGATAGGGTCACCCATTCATGTTTACACAAGCTGCGCTATCTCTGTCAATGAATGGCAAAAAGTACATAGGTAAACAACAGAAAAGTCAGTGAAATGGTGAAATACAAAGTCAAGTTGCATCTAAACAGAACACTTAATAATGATAACGGCATATTCAAATACCTTCCATAATGTGCGTAGTTTTCACTTTTTTTCAGTTATCTTGTAACATAATAAGCGTCATTCTTATTAAATGCACATCAACTACCATAATGTCTCGGTTAAATCATTATCTCAATTTAAATGTGACCCAAACTTGCTTTTTGACCAAATATCTACACTTTTAGCAGACTTATAATACTATAATAGCACACTCATTGCAGAAAAAAACAACAACAAAAGAGTTATGCGACCTGTCCAGTCCAAGAAGCAAACATACAACTTCTTAATTACTGGGCAAGGGCCCCACCACACAACCTTTAAGTTAAACAACATGGCTTCAGGATGAAACATATATTGAGGACCTCATTTAGAAATCACAGGTTTGCATGTCGCGGTTTCATTAACAATCATCAAATAGGTCCAATTTCATAACCATCATAACTGATACATTCACTCCATTGATTCTCTCATAAAGTCTTCACTCTCGTCAAAATTAGGGCTGGGCGATATGGCCCAAAAGTCATATCCCGATATATTTATGTTGAATATCAATATATGATATATACTGTATATCACGATATTTTTTCCCCAAAGTGGGAGCTGTGAAATGAAATGTTAAGTCAAAGTCAAAGTGAAATACGAGTAGTTTTATTGGAAACTCACTATTAAATGTAAACATAAACACTGTATAACAAAGCTCCGTAAGGTGCACATTTAAATAAAAAAATATCTTAAATAAAAATAGCCTATAAAATAAAATAAATTCAATCTTTTTCTGAAAAAAAAAATACAATTAAAAAATTAGTCTTATATAGCGCTTTTCCAGACGCTCAAAGTCGCTTTTACAATTTCTTGCATTATTCATTCACTCCATACTCTGTGATGATAAGCGAGGCAACCACTCTGCGCACATCAGCCACCACAACCAACCACTCACATACACACTACATTTGCCAGGCTTCCTAGCAAAGGCGGTATGGCCACATCTGAGGGCACCATTTATATATAAAGAGATAACAAAATAAAGTGCTCAGTTTTGCCTGAAGCAAGTATTACAGCGCAAATTTGAATTATATCGATATATGTGATATGGTCTAATTCCATATCTCATTTATGTGCTATATTTTTAAATTATTATTATTAGTTTATTTGATATGGGCAGTTGTTATGTCCATATCAAATAAACTAATAATAATAATTTAAAAATATAGCGATATATCTTAAAAATCGATATATCGCCCAGCCCTGGTCAAAGCCATGTCACATGTTTCAGTCACAAACAACAATATATCTTTCCTGAACAGTGGCCCTGTTCTGTGCGAAGACAAAAGCCCCTCTGTGATACTTCAGACGTCATGGACATCAAAAACATCGGTTGAAAGAATAGTTTCAGGCTACAGAAACCATAAAATAAGACAACAACAACCCTCATGCTTTTGTACTTTTATTGCTTTGCACCTTGAAGGCAATTGGTTGTTTTCGTGTGCAGGTTTTCAATGTGATGCTTGTGAGGGGGCCTGAAAAAGCCGAGGTCGCATGTCAGTGTGGATATAGGTAAGAAGCTCTTAAGTGGTTCACATGACAGCTATACTACCCCTGCAGAAAGATGAGCAGAGGATAAAGACCCAGCATGTTTACTACTCATTCATTATTTGGAGATGTCTTACAGAAAAGTGGGCCGTCCAACTTCACTAGGGGGACGATCAACCACATTATTAGGTTGAGAAAGTCGAAGGACATTTGTGTTGCCTTCAGAAATGCCCACTGACCCTGAACTCAACCACACGCATTCACAAAAGCATTAAGCTGTCAAGGTGTCTGCTGGTCAAAGCGCTTGTGCTAATGCTTCAGTGCTTGAATTATTAGCAGCTGTTAAAAGAGTGGTAAGCCCGGACACTCAGGGTGACAACACTCAGCTAGTGGCCTTGTCTTTAGCCATTCAGGTCTGCAATGGGGTTACGATCCCTGAGGTGAGAGGTTATGACCAATGCATCTCAATTAGAAAAGACGACATTCAAGAGGTAGACAGACATATTGCTGAACAAGTGGAAAAGTCATTTAGAATTAGCAAATTTAATTAGTTAATTTTGAGTTCAATTATGCCAGGGTAATTGAAATAAAAGAAAGTTTTTACTCCACCATGGAGCTTTAACAGAAACAACCTCATCTTTGGGAATCAGAGGGAAAATAGACTCTTTACTAAGAACCGCTACATCAATAGCAATGGTTTTCTAAGTAAGGGACATAACTTTAGTGTGGTGAGACTTGTGATTAACCTTTCCAAAGAATCCTCTATAATGAGCTCAGATGGAAGAAAGTCTTGAGAATACAGTGGTATAAGGGCTTTTGACTTGTGATCTGTCAAAGAGCGTGTGTCTGCCTCAAACTGTGAAAAATGTTTACAGGAAAGACAGCAGAGGAAAGCAGAATGCCTCTGCCCCAGGACATAGTGCAGCTGTTCATTTTCTCATCAATATGAACACAAGTCAGGAAACCAGGCCAGATAGTAGCTCTCAATCAAGATGCACTGTGTAGAAAACCTATGACAGATGTAAGTTTAAATAAGTTAGTCTGCAAAGCATTAGTAACTAGGGCAGGGCCATGTCATATTGTGCACGGTTATACAGGTGTAACTTTTAGACTGGCGTTCATTTTAACACAGCCTTAGACACAATATAATTTGCATGCAGTCAAGACGGAGATCGCAGATAATGCTACGCTCAGCGACACAGCAGCTTAAACACTGACACATGGTGACTTTCGACGCATGTGCTTAAAGAATGAATATGAAGCTTCAATACTGCATGAGTTGATCATCTTTGCAAGGAAAGGGCCCAGGCTTGGATGAACTCCGATGTAGCCTACTAGCGATCTATGGCGCTAACAATAGCATGGCAAAGAAAACCACTATACAAAAGTAGTTACAAGCTAATATTCCTCTCATCTGTGGTGTCTTCATCCCGATCTTACGTAAGCCTCAAGACTAGCTCATCTACCTCTCTCTTTTCTGCGTGTGTGCGTAACCGTGTGCTCTCGGTTGCTGTCAGGGCCGGACTGGGACAATAATTCGGCCCTGGCATTTTTTGGTTTGGACCAGCCCACCCATAGCGGGGAGCGGGGGTGCGCGCTCACAAAATTAAAAAATGTATAGACTGGGCCGGCTCATGCATGCGGCACATGTGCCACTGATGCGCCTGTGATGGGCCATTGGATGATTCCATTCCAGACAACACGGGCTGCGCAGAAAATAAAAAAATAAAATCTAATGCACCGGCCCATTTTGGAACCGGCCCACCGGTCAAATGCCCAGTAAAATATATGGCCAGTCTGGGCCTGGTTGCTGTGTAACTCCGGAGAAATAGGGGGATGCTTTGAAAACCTGCCCTGCCCTATTATCTACTGTGGTCACACACTGAACTTGTGATTTGCTCAAAAAAAGAGGTGTTTGTTTGAAAGTTTCAAATTCTTGTAAACATTTCTGAACAGCTTGGATGATCACCCTGAATAACCCATTAGCCTAAGGAAACATCTGCGTATGTACGCCCCATACTTTTCTTCAATGTGGCTCCTCAAAGCTCCTCTCTGTAGTGGTTATTGAGTTTTAGTTACAGCCCACAACAAACAGCACATCTCTAAGTGAAAAACCGCATGCTAACGACAGACATTAGTATTTGCATTAGACTAAGTTAATTAAACTAATATCCTTTAGGGTGGTTAGAAGCAGCAGACACAGGAAATCAAGGCCTAATGGAAGGTAAACAAACAACATACCACATACCCGACCAGAGTCACATTTTCGTAACATGAAAAGGCAACAAAAATGTGACGAAAACGTAACAAAATTGTGACAAAAAAGCCAGGAAAACTTTATGAAAATGTGTCGAAAACGTAACATGTGACAACAAAAATCGAGAAAGAGCTTAGGCCTTATAGCTTTCAAGCTCGAGAAGCTTTCAGATTTGGGTCAAACTGAACTGGAGAAAATATGCTCGGTTAAGGTGGGGGCTAAGAGGTTAACCAAACCTAGCCCTGGAGATAGGTACCTGGGCACTGCACTGCGGTTCTCCACCATCCTTGACAGTTTTCTTTATAGTGGCATTGAAGGATGACAAAAAGCATAACTTAACCTTAACGGTCACAATAAAGGATTGCCTATGCATTGGTTGAAAATGTAGCACATACTACTCAATTTCTTCTGTCATGGATTGCCCATAATATCTGTCTTTATCAAATCACATCCAACTTCACTATAGCCTTGTACCACTTTGGTTCCTAAGTATTTGCAATTCCATCCAACACTGCACAGCGATTTGAATCGACCCAGAGTATTGATTCTAACCAGAGGCACGATTCCTAAAGCTAATAAAGCAAGCTCTGCCCGTGCCAACAAAGCACTCCATCCGTTTTTCTGCTGACCGAGGAGGAGGCTGAGGTGTAGGAGTGGTCTGGTCTGAAATTCTGCAGTGTTAAATCAGACATTCCCCAGCGCCCACTAGGCAGGAGAAAATTCCACAATGTGTGCAAATATTTGTCCGCTCCATTTCGGGAGTAGCAGGTTATGCCAAAAAACGGTGAGGGCAGAGTGAGTGTCGGCTTTGTCAAAAAATATATATAAATAAACCTGGTCGGCATCTCTGAGTGATGTGAATGGGCACTTGAAACAGCAGACAGCGGGGTTCCAGCTCAGTATCTACGCTTAAAGTTATGTGCTGAAGCATTACCTTCCATGACAATGAAAAGTCAAGAGAGTGTGGCTCAAGAGCGGTACTTCACTTTAAATGTTGTTTTTAGCGTTTTTTAGTTTTTAGCTTTTCACTCCGGAACAAAAACATAATAAAAACAATAATATCATCAAAAAGGAACTGAATTTTTCACAAACCAATGACAATATGACACAGCAGGCCTTTTATAATCATGTCCAAAGACCACAGATGAAAAACAGCCTTTCGTCAAAGCGGCACAGAATATTAACAATTTATATAATATGAAAAAAAGTTTGTTTCAATCATGATTTTCTTAATTTAGTTCCATGTTACCCTTGTTTTGATCGTGATTTAGTACTTGTTTTGCGACAATTTGTACTTAAGATTTGTGTTTGAATGTAATGGAATATGCTGCGTTCAAATCTTCAATATTCACGCGTGATGAAATTGCATTTAACCGCAAGAGCAAGTGCACATGTAGAGTATATTCTTCATGCCATTTAAGCTGCAAGCCTAGATCTGTTTCCTGGACGCCTAAAAACCTCAGATTTCCATTCTAGTTACGGAGTAATTCCTGCTCCTAACTCTGAGATGCCCTATAGAGCACATGTCCTCCTATATCGTGTGAGTTTGTGTGTGGAGAAGAGAAAGTGAGGCTGAGACTGAAGAAGAAGAGGGCGCCCTGTAAGACAAGCAAAGTAAACAAGTTCGACGTGAGCTTGGTGGAGTCACTGGGTTTAGCAAAACATTCCAGAGCATTCGAAACAAACGCACTAGTGAGCGCACGGGCCACAGAGAAGGGCGCTTTAAATCACTGAACAGGAACGCCTCTGAAGGACGCCAATTCAATCATATATTTTTCAAGTGAGCACGTTCACACACCAACATGTCAGGTTAAAGGGAGATGCTACAGTTTCCATCAGGACTTCTTATTTCAAATGGTTATAAGAATTTGATCACTGATGTACAGTATACTCTACACCTACCGCTCAGAGGTTTGGGGTCACATAAAATGTCCTTATTTTTGAAAGAAAGCACTGCTTTTTTCAATGAAGATAACATTAAATTAATCAGAAATACAGTCTAGACATTGTTAATGTCGTGAATGCCTATTCTAGCTGGAAACGGGAGATTTTTAATGGAATACCTACATAGGTGTGCAGAGGCGCATTTAGCAACCATCCCTCCAGAGTTCTAATGGTACATTGTGTTAGCTAATCGTGTTAAAGGGTAATTGATGATTAGAAAACCCTCGTGCAATTACGCTAGCACTGCTGAAAACAGTTGTGCTGATAGAGAAGCTACAGAACTGGCCTGGGTGACCCCCACACTTTTGACTGGTAGTGTATATATATATATTATCACAGTGGTTCTTGCCTGGTCAGTTGCAAACCAAAAGTTAATTGTAGGACCATTTTAAGTGGATGGCCTTTGATAAATTGTTTGATAGTTTTTTCATAGCAAGTGACATGTGAGAAAATACTGTATAACCAGAGTCAAATAGCAACATGTTTTTATTTTAATTATAAGTTGAAATTAATATTTCATTTTGGGTGATGGCTTGACATGTGAGATGGGTCCCGAAGTAAGTTGAGCTCGACATCCCAATTCCTAAATCTAGTAATTTTCTTGATCAATCAATATTCATCTCAATTCTCTGAGACTTTTTTCAAATACCTTAAAAGATCTTGTGAAAATACCCACAACCTCTGACTTGAAACTTGAAAAAAAAAGTGGAAGAGGAGGCAAAGCAAGACAATATGTCCTTGGCCCATATCCCACAGTCGTGTCTGGTCGCGTTCCACTCTAATCTTATAGAGAGCACATGTGCGTGCTTATCCACTGACTCAGAGAATATGCTGGGGGCTACATGAAATCAAACAAACAAACAAATGCTTAAACCCCTCTTTCCCTCAGCTTTTGTTTACGCGCATGCTTCATTCATTAGATGCAAATGGACATTAATTAAATACAGTGCATGTAGCCGCTGTCGGGCCAGAATAAACAGGAGGAGGCTTCATCTTTCCAAGGTGAACGAAGCAGTGATGATAGGCCATTATGGATCATTATATTTGTTTTATATTACAAGCAGTATTTGTTTACTAATGGACAGCTGTGTACTGTACTCCACAATGACTGCAAGTGGTACTTTAAATACTACTCACAGATTCTAGCTTTTATATTCTACAACTGCATCTACTGACAATATACTTCCATAGTACAAAATGCACTGCTGAAAATGTACTTGAGCAAATCACTAAAAGTATCCCGTTACTTTGAACCATTGGCTCAAAGGCTCATTTCCACACACAGAAAAGAATTGACCACATGATAAAACACATGTACAACGAGCTGTGCTGTGGTGAGAAACAACAACCCTCAAATTATTGCAGCAGTGTGGTCTGGGGCCTTTTTGACATTTGTTTTGGGAATTCTCTGTTTTATGGTTTGAAAGAAATAATAAAATCCAGGCATGCATGAAACACATGTTGGAACCAAAACCACAAACATACTGATTGTTCTCACTCCGGCGGTATGCCGCAACAAACAACAAGCTGCAAAAGAGGCGCGATATAGTAACCAAATAAACAAACAAACAGTATTAACATTCAAATTCTGCTCCTTACCTCTATTGTCCTATTACAAGATTAAAACTTTCTGGCTATTCTTTTGGCGAAAGTGCCATGTTGAAGCTAATTTGTTACATAGCTGCCTGCTGCCTCTCTATTCAGAGGGATGACACATTGGTAAGCCCCTTCTGACTCCCTCTTTGGGCAGCTCTGAGGCGTGAAATGGCCCCACTGGGTCCTGGAGGGCCACAATGGTCCCGGGACATCTGTGTGGGTGAGCAGTGGGCAGGGCAGGACTACACCGGAACACGTGTATGGACCTCCTACAGGACCACATTCAAACCCCTCACAAAAGCCCAGTGGAGAGGTAACAATAACACACTTGTGCTCGAGTGGGGCCAAACAACAGCACTGCGAGGCGGCATACATGTAAGGTTAGTTTAACCTTTGACTGACCACCTTAAGGTTTAGTCAGTGCCATCTTTTAAGACAACCAGGAGCATCGTCCTCTAACTAGCATTCGACACATGACATTGTGAGATCAATAAAGGCTTATCTTATCTTACTGCAGAACAAGAAACACGATAAGTGACCTTCACCAAGGCCTTGTGTCACTTGAGTTTATGATTACAGTGTTATTCTAATATGCATATACTTTCATAAAACCTTCTCCTCGTTCTATTAAGCCATCTACCCAGAGAAAAATCTTCAACAGTTTGCAATGCTTAATGATACTCAATTATTTCCATTTCAAAATCTATTTGAAAAAGAAAACACTATGTAGTTCATCAGTGGCTACCTGCCCGTTTCCTCAAGATGGCCAGATGAATAATGGTTCCTAAAGTGCTGCTGAAAGTTGGCTCAGCTAAGACTTAGTACAAACACAGGTGGTCTGTGGTTGTCACTCAGCTTTAGTTGTTAGTGAAAGAAGCACAACTTTGTTCTAAATCCTACAATTGGGCTATTTGCTTAGGGGTTTATTCAATGGAAGCCAGCCCCATGACCGGCCTCAGTAAGGCCTGGCCCGACTTTTGCTTCACAAGCTGGAACCCTATCTTCACATGGATACCCGTTACTTCTGGACCCATCTGCAGCATGATTGTCCATTCATCTGCTTCATGGTTTGACGTCTGATTCACTATCTGATTTTTAAATGGTTTTCTGTTTGATTATATGAAACGTTTTTGTGAAGCCCTGTGATAAACTGAATTGGCGACTCTGTGATAAACTTTATTGAATAATGTTTGCTGCATCTGACTGCTATTGAATCAGGTCTTTAAGGTAAGAAACATGATCTCCCACATTGCCAGACGATTTAAACTTGACCAGAAGATATTAGCACTTTAAGCCTATTAGCTTCCATTCCTTCACATACTAGTGTTTCAATAAAGCAAAGGTCTGTCTGTGTTATATAATGTTCCCAATAGCATTATAATTTGCCACAGAAGTTAGTACCAGGCAGAGTAACGTCATTTCTTCATCAGAGAGGTGGTACGGCTTTGGAATGACGAATTTGTACCCGGACATTTCAAGTACTTATATGTGAAAGCAGCATGGATTAGCCCATATGCACGTCAGCATGTGTGACACATGAGTGGAAATAATTAATGTGCTGACATAATTCACTGTGTTGAGTGCTCTCTGCTCAAGGCTGCTGACTATGTCATATCCAAACAGCAGACATCTTTTATTATGGAAACTATGAGCCACTAGCCACTTTAGCCACAACTCAAGACTTCTACTGAAGAATGTGCATTTGAAATATTAATGAGGCTAGCAGATAGAGCACTATGTGACACTGGTCCTCCAATCTCACATATAAAGATAATGGGCCCGATCTTCCGCCTGGCACAACAACAGCGTTGCTCAAAACACGTGGGCAGTGCTTGGGTCCGACTACAACAAGCGCTTACTGCTACCCCTTCATGCTCCCCCATCTTTACATTGACATCGCGGGCAGCCTCATGTACCTGATTCAGCATTTAGGCTACATTCTTTTTAAGCTCTCACAGGACAAACTATAAACTTTATTTGTGCTACTATGAGTTAAATGCTCTTAGTGTTCCAAGAGAAAGAGAATATACTGATGGACCTGCTCTAGCACTGTTGTTGAAGACCACCACGCAGAAACACGATCAAAACACCAGCACGTGTTCCCCCTACTGACACCCACCGTGCACAAAAAGATTCAAGCCTCGTACGGTCTGTAGGAGGAAAAAGCTTGGGGAGGGAACACTGTTGTACATGCAGTCTGTCCAGTGGCTTCAGCCCCTGTTCAGCCCACTTACTTTGACAGGTATGAAGCTGAAGATTTCAGCGCAAAAGTCTAGTCTACAGCCTGCTTTTAAAAACACAAGATCGGGCCCACAGTACCAGACGTGGAAAACTTTGGAAAATGGACAAAAATTTGTAATGTATTTATGTTGTCTGTGATGTTATGTGGTGAATGTGGCCAAGACAAATTTCCCTCATGGGACAATGACATTTTTTCCATTCTATTCTATTATTATGTATTACTATATAAATCATATACTATATAAACAATCAACCAAAACAAAACAAAATACTGGATTTTGTTTTTCATAAATATGTGAATATACAAATTATCAAACAAAAAACAAACATCGTCCAAAAGATTAGTTTACCTTTTGTAGCTAAAATATGTGAGTCAAAACATATCCAAGAAGAAAAAGATCTTTCTTGTTGCACCTGGGGCATTCTCTGCCTCATATGTTCCTAAATCAATATGTCACTCAACATGACATTTCTTCATGTACTTCCAGGTAGCCTTCGACCTCTTTGAATTGTGCTTTTGTACAGTATCATTTACGGTTTTGATGGAACCTCATACTGCTGGCCTTAAGGAAGCACGATGTCAGACTGCAGACTATAGGCTGGGGGTTACCCGTGCCTATGCTTTCCATTCACACACCTCCACCGCCTTAGGGAGCGTAAGGGCTATGATTTAAGCGGGCTTCTGCGCACAATAGCTTGACGAAGCAGTGATCTTTTTACATGACGTACCCATCAGCCATCGTGCACAATGATATGAGTGACAGGCAGGCTTTGTCATGGCTTAAACACTGTTATCTACTGTGATGGTCCTGCCGCCAGCTGTAAACACTCTCAAATATGTGGTGTGATCACAGGGAGACATGGGAAATGTCAACAAGATATCAGTTTTCAGGATGCCTGATTGTGATAGCATGGTCCTAATACACCGCAAGTGCTATTAGCTAATGCTGGTGCGTCACCGAGGATCACATGCCCTGAACTGTCATCTTCTACGTGGAGTAATCAAAACATCTGCAGCTGTCGGACCCAAGTCTATACTAACATAGTTTGCATAAGTACACTATACGCATAATAAACAAGAATTAGGACAGACTGATGATACTGAAGTCGAACAATACTATACTGTACTCGCTAATACGTAAGAATGTTTGTCGAGTGGTGGTCAGATCGCAAAGCACATTTAGATTATTGTAAAGAGTTTCTACATTATTGTTTAAGTTTCTAGAAGACAAAGTTGGGGTTCAGAACAGTACATAGTATAAAAAAGTATATTTCACGCAAATCCATAACATGAAAAATGCAGAAGCGTGTAACTCGTGTAAGTCAGGAGCAATAAGTCCTTAATTCCTAACCCACTTCTACCTGCATGTTCGTTTATGTGGGACAGTGAACGAGTTAGCAACAGCCTGAAACATCGTCTGTAGGGTTTGTTGAATATTTATGACCTGCTCTCTCCACTTCAATGGAGAGGTGAGGCCAGGGGCACTGACCTGTAGGTTTAGAGGTAAAACGCTCCTGCTCTGGTGCCTTTGAAGGGGCACACACCTGCACCTGTACACACATGAAGGTGTGCAGAGGAAGACCAGTGACAGGGCTGGTTCCACTAGCATACATACTGTATCATGGCATGAGGTATCTGCAGTCAGCTCACCTTAATAGCCGTTCACATAGGCCATTTTCTGAGCAGTATTTGTATTATTTAGAGGCTGCAGTGGCTTTAACTTGGGAGTTACAAAGACATTCTAATGGATTCAGTTCTGCGTGGGTGCAATCCCCTTATTGGTTATGCCGTGGTTCTTTGGCTTCACAACACACCAGTTACCAACAATGAAGTCCCATGATCCACTGAACATACTCCAATATTGTAAAGAAAACATTCTCAATATGTTTCTCTATCAGCCGGAGGTCCCCTGACAGCACCTTTGAGGTTCAATTAAAACATGAACCCATTCAGGAGGTTCATGAAACAAAATACTTGGGCATTATCTTAGATAAACACCTGAAGTTCCAAAGTCAAGTAAATAACGTCTGCAGGAAAGTCAAATCAAATCTGAACTGTTTTCGTTTTATAAGAAGAGAGTTATCACACCACGCGGCTTTATTGTATATGCATGCAATGGTTTTTTCACATCTGTCATACTGCATTACAGCATGGTCACAAACATCGGCGTCCACTCTAAAACCAGTCACTTCTCTGTATAAACAGGCAATTAAGATATTCGACAAGAAACCTCTGAGATGGCATCATTGTGATATCATACAAAAGCACAAGCTTTTTACTTTTGAAAACTTTGTAAATTTTAGTATAATGAAATTGACTTTTAAAATGTCTGAACAACTGTGTGTCACCACTGTTCTCTGGCCTCATGGTGAGGTGTCAGGGCTCTCTCAGACCTTCCACCAGAGCCTCAGTTAGCGGGGATTGTGTGCTCCCAAAGTTTAGAAAATCTTTTGGACAGTCGAGCTTCTCCTTCAGAGGGGCTACACTGTGGAACTCTCTCCCCACTGCACTGAAACTGCAGACTAATATCAACATCTTTACCAGAGAGCTTAAACAGTGGCTCAAATCGGCCCAAACTTGTTCCCATGTGTAAAATGTGCCTTATCTTGTTTAATAATGTGTTTTATTGTAACCTTGTTTCATAATGTGTTTTATCTTTGTAACCTAAAAGCCCCCTATGGACAGGTGTTGAAAATTAGCACATGTGCCATAACACTTTAAACAATGCATCTGGTTCGTCCAATGTTAATTGCTATGTCCATATTAAATAAATAAATAAATAAAATAAAAAAATGAAATAAAAAATGAATCCACGTTTTATTATGCCATTTATCAACAGTCAAATGCCTATCTTTGATAGACTGGAGATTGTCCATGTTATAATAAAGCACTTTTAACTACAAAGTGCCTGGAATTCTTGACTGTGGTTCTTTCGGTCACATTTTCACAAGTCATCCTCTTGTTTAATCCTATTTCCTGGAAGTCCACCTGTACATGTGGTTACTTTTGAGACCCTCAGTACCACTCACATTCTCTACTTCTCTACTTTTTTCTCTCTCTCACGCCCCTCTGAAGACGACTAACTAACCAGTTGAGAAATACTGGGCTAAATTAAATATAAGTCGCTTTAGAAAAATAAACATCAATGACATTAGGAATGTGACAATAGTAATGTGAACTATATTGGCTGGATCCTTACACCACAGATCTCAAGATTTCACTGTGCACTTGAGGAAAAGTAAAAATGCAGTGCATGGACTAGAGATGTAAATAGACTACAAAGCGAACAAAATGTCACTATATGAGCATAACAGTACAATGTAGCATCACTCACTGTAATTCAAAGACTCATTTGATTAATGTTCACACGCAGGCCATCCGCATCACTCTTTGCTCAAATACCTTGACCCTCTGCCCATCTCCAACCCAATGACTATGCAGTTTCAACAGCCTTGAGCACGCAACAATTCTCTCAATCTCCATTAAACCGGTGACATAAATTAAATTCTGAGGATTTATCCAAAATGCCGATGTCTGCACTCACCCGTATGACTCTCCCTGCCACTCTTGCTCAGCATGTCCAGAGCTCTTGACGTGGAGGTCCTGATGTGGTCGCTTAAGGACCGCTGCAGCAGGAGCATTCGGATGGAGCGAGACATCCCCAAATTAACACTGACGGACACACTCCTGACTGACACTTGTTTCTGTCCTCTTGTTCTCCTTCACCAACACACACCCATCATAAATAACAAGTCTAATTACTGGACACCTAATCGCATAAAACATCTAGCCTGATCTGTAGTGCCGCTAGTGTTTCCTCCTCTGAGCTGCGGTACACTCCCATCTGCTGCACCAAGCATCAGTGCAGCAGCTGCGGGACGCATCCAGCCCGTGCTGCAATGCTCTCATATTCTATTCTCTCTCTCTATGTGTGTGTGTGTGAAGGAGAGTGTGCATGTGAAAAGTGCTTTCTGACGCTCGCTGTTCCTTGTGAATTCTTGAGTGCTTCAAAGTCACGACAATCAAATTTTATTTATAAAGCGCTTTTCATACCGAAAGGTATCACAGACAGATTACAACATTTAAAACAATACGCCCCGCATCATACATACATATATATATATATATATACACACACATATATATATATATATATATATATATTATATATTATATAATTAGGACTAGATAAATAGATGTCAGTTAAAAGCTAAGCTAAAAAGGTGTGTCTTGAGCCTGCTCTTAAATACATGAACGTTCCCTTTGACCGCAGAGAACGTTCATGTATTTTCACTTTCATGGCTTACCATGTGAAAGATAGATTTCTTATCTATCTTTCACTGGGAAGTAGTAAGATCTCAGAATATAATATGTATTAATGCACCTTTAATAATGATAATTAATGATAATTAAACCCAAATTAAATTATATTGAGGATAGTAATGACAACTGGGAAGTAGCAAGATCTCAGAGTATAATATGTATGAATGCACCTTTATAACATAAAAGTAGCACATTCTTTTGTTCTTTATTTTGCTGTTGTTTTTGTCTTATTCTTCATCATTTATTGTTACTTTGCCCTATGTTCCTTTGTTTATGATTTGCTACCTTGTAAATATTAAATGTAATGTTACTATTTTTATTTTGGGGTGGGCGCTTATAAGCCTTTGGCTTCAGCCCACTCCCTTTGAGCAGGTTAACTGCTCAAACAAATAAATAAACTAAACTAAACTAAAGATAAATTGCTTATCTTTCAAGCAATTTTGAAAGATAAGAAGGACCAATATCATTAACACATTTAAAAAACATTAAAATAACTCGATCCTGAAACACACAGGGAGCCAATGCAGCGACTCTAAAACCGGTGTAATGTGGTCCTGGTCTTCGTCAGGACATGAGCTGCTGAATTTTGTAAAAGTTGTAAACCTGAGATACTCTTTTTGGGAAGACCAGAAAGCAGGGCATTATAATAGTCTATACGACTGGTGATAAAAGCATGCATTAGTGTCTCCCGAGAGAGAATGGGGCGGACTCTGGCTATGTTCTTTAGAAGGTAAAAACCTATCTTTGTGATATTCTTAATGTGTGGAATAAAAGTCAGCTCAGAGTCAAAAATCACACCCAGGTTCTTCACCTGTGAGGAAGGATTAAAAGACAATGACTGTAGTTTGGGTAAAAGTTTCTCTCTCTGGGCCTCAGGACCGATGACTAAAACTTCAGTTTTGTCCTGGTTAAGCTGGAGAAAGTTTTCTGCCATCCAGGATTTGATATCTAAAATGCAGTTAAAAAGTGCAT
Source organism: Neogobius melanostomus (assembly GCA_007210695.1). Lineage (NCBI taxonomy): Eukaryota > Metazoa > Chordata > Actinopteri > Gobiiformes > Gobiidae > Neogobius > Neogobius melanostomus. Next base: position 4,874,708 of record VHKM01000004.1, on the reverse strand, counting down.
CCATTAGCCTGGTGTCATCAGGAAACATGGAGATGTACAACTGTGTATCATCAGCGTAACTATGAAAGTTGACTCCATGTCTCTTGATGACATCACCAAGAGGGAGCATATACAGGTTAAAAAGCACTGGCCCTCAAATCAAACCCGGGGGCACACCACATGTAATTTTATGGACCTTAGAGGATCAGGTATCCACACTTACCATGAATCTCCTGTCTGTGGACAGCACCAGAGAGGCCGATGTGTTTTAAACGAGGTAAAAGAATAGTGAGGTCTACTGTATCGAAGGCAGCGCTCAGATCCAGTAGAACCAACACTGTGACCTTCTGTGAGTCATAATTTAATCTAAAATCATTTAAGATCTTTAAAAGGGCCGTCTCGGTGCTGTCGGTTACCCTAAAGCCAGACTGGAATTTCTCAAGGACATTATGTGCAGTAATAAAATCATTAAGTTGGATAAAGACAACTTTTTGATACCGGTCTAAAATTGTTAAAATTATTACAGTCCAAATTGCTCTTCTTCATTAGAGGCCTCACCACCGACCCCTTAAAGGCAGCAGGGAAGACCCCCGTCTGAAGAGAGCAATTCATCATGTGTAAAAGCATCTCTCCCTCACTCTGACTCCTTCACTCACATCTCCTTTAATCCATCCTTTTTCAGCCACCTTACGCTGTGTGCACCTGCCCAGCCCTGTCGCCACACATCAGCATCAGATATACAAGCACCGCTAAGGGACCTCCATTTAGCCTCAGAGCTCATAAATTAAATGCTATCCATCCATAGCCATGGCAACATAAATCCAGCCATAGAGGATCTCAAATCGGCTGTGATGGCTGTGGCGGTCATACCCCGATCACCCACCCAAACTGTCACCGATCATGCCAGAGTGCAAAAGTGCTGAGTAATTGGTGGTGGTCAGAGAGGCCATTAGCGTAGATTGGCAGTCACGTTTCAGTCAGTCAGCCCCAAGGCAGCTGTGGCATCAACCAAGTGTTTTGGTGTGCAAGAAAAAGGCTGTGTAAAGCTGCATGGATCTTGAAAGTAACAATAAGTGAAAGCTGTTCTAGTGTCAGACCTAGATAAGATTAAGTTAGTGGACTGTGTCAGGAAGGACATAAAATTCAGGGTCACTGTTAGCCTGGCTAACGCCAGACTAAAATCACAAGTGATATTTAGTCTGGGGACCACCAATTCATTTTCTCGTAGGAGAGGTGTGGTTTACGATTGTCCATAGCCGTTTATTGGGCGCTACGAATGTCTCTCATGCGTCTGCACGTAGCCATAGCCAATCGTGTCATGGTATCAGATGACGTATGACGTACCTGCTGTAAACTTTTGAGCTAAACTATTTAGAACACGTTCTAAAGCTTGATCGAAAGATGGCATCGCGTCTGCTGCTGTCATGTTGGATCCGTAAATATGTTTTTATTTTTTTATCCCTAAACAAACTACAAGCTTTATGTCAAATAGCGCGTCATCGTCTTACCGTCCCTCCTCGTTCTGTGATTGGTGCCCAAATCCATGGAAAAATGTCGGCCATGGTCCCCAGGCTGTTGTGAAGTTCGAAAAGATTCGAGCGCACACAGCAGTCTGGCGTTAGCCAGGCTAGGTCACTGTCACAAAAATACGGGAAAAAAAGTAGCCTGCGAGTTCACGAAATTGATACAAATGCTTTATAATTAGATGCACAGTATTTCCCCCATCAGATCTATGGCCTTTGATATCAAATAATTATAAACAACAACAAAACATTATGTAACAGAAGCTAAGCCTCTAATCAGAAAAATCAACAAAACAATGTAAGGTAATACTTCGACCTTTTCCAGGTTGATCGGATAATGCCGTGCTGGTCTGAGAAAGGACCCACTCTAAGATGCTAAAGAAGCTTAATCTTTTGGCTAATGTAACATTTTCTGAATCACAATGTCACAATGGAAGTATAACAGTAAACACGTCCACATATAGAAACTATTTATGTGAATGGATTTACAAATGTTACTTAAGTACTCTTGGGGGGACATCATTTTACTACGACAATAAAATAAAGTTTACATTTTACTTTTTCCAAGAGACAGAATGAAAAAAAAAAAGTAAAACAAAAAACATGTGTAAGGATGTTTAAAAGGTAATGCCGATGTGGACCTCACAGACAGTAGAGATAATAGTAGTGTAATATGAGCTCTCCATATAAAGAAATTATACCTATTCTAAACGTGTAAAGCGAATCATCCATAATAGTGTGTGGGTAAAAAGCTCTATGGGTAAAGTAGCGGTAAGTGCAGCCCATAACCTGGACTAAAAGTATGCACATGAATGCCCAAAAAGAAGTTAATGTACTCAATGTACCAAAGAGCTGCTGGGAGAGAGGACTGTGTCCCATCACGGCCAATTGATTTTATGGCGTATTTGTGTGGATTGCATAGAGATAAGAGTGAATTCCTGCATGCACCTCTGCTCTTTCCTGACCTCAAGTGCTCCCTTCTGGGGTGACCCCTTGTAAATAGGGATAGCTGAAAACAAAACAGACCATAAAGTGTACTTAACAAGTAGAGATGGGACTATTTTACTTTGTATGTGATTTTCTTACAGTGCACATCAAACTCACTGTTCTTCAACCGCATAAGAGAGTGCTTCCTTCATGCTACTGTGGTGACTAGTGTTACTTTCATATTGTAAGTAGTTAAAGGAACACTGTGAAACATTTTGGATTATACTGTTGCCACCAAGCAAATCATGTTCCTAATTTTCCTAATGACAGAAAAAGCTATTTTTCCTGTGGGTAATCATTGAATGGATTTAAACGTGAACCTAACCTATTTCTCATATTTGGCTGCCATTAGTCAACATCTCCATGGAAACGAGTTAGAGATGTCCTTGCTCGTAGTAAAGTTACAAATCAGGTCAACATGAGCCACTCATAGCAAGACACGTTTTTTTTTTTTTTTTTTTTTTAAACAAAACAAAAATGCTTGTACAAAAAATGCTTGTTCATTATTCATTTGGTGAAATGTTACGCCATGTGGCTGTATCGATCCCAGAACTCAATATCGTGCTGTATTGTGGTCATATCACGGCATTGAAAAAAAAAATTTGATTTAGATTTTTTTAAATATAAATAGTCAGTATCGTATCACTTTTGCATTGAGCTGCCATGGGGCTTTGCAATTGCAGTTGTACCACCTAAGACAAAGTAAGAAAAACAGGGAGAAAGGTAATGATAATGTCAACTCTTTAAAAATATGATTCTTAACCAAGTGCTTTAAGCCCATATGGTTACCAAGTTTCCTTTCCATATATCCACACGCACAGATTTACACAAACTGGGTCAACTGCACTCTCAGTATGCTGTACACCTGCACAAAACGAGCCATACACAACCTCAACCTTAAGTAACCTAAAGTGTTTGTGTTTTGAGATCAAGATGGAAGAGATCAGGGCAAAAACAATGGAAGTTTCCATAACAGAGGAAGAAGTAAATATTGCATCTGAATGTTTGTTGAAGTGATTCTTTTGCTGGTGCTTTATCTGTATATTATCTGTATATTGTGAATGGACTTAAGTAAGAATGCTCATTGGCCACTGTATAAACCTGCTGTCACTTTGCCTCTGCCCAGGGACTACAGATGAAAATGAGCTTGTAGCTATCTCTGGTCTGTACAACACATTTGTAGGGCAATGTCCAATAATAAAATAAAGCATTACCAGGCAAATATTCCCCACATGACAGAAGTCAGGAGGGGGTTCGGGCTTTGGCTTAAATCTCTTGCACAGACCTGTCCAGCTTTACCTGCCAAAAACGTGACCTAGAATTACAGACAGGGAGTTGGAACAAGTGGGGAGGGTGCCTCGTTGGAATGACTTCAAACAGTGTATGTAAACAGTATCTGAATGTATCTGCTCAGAATGGACATGAACACAATGCTCTATAGTCTATTCTTTACAGTGCAGCCAAGTTAGTGTCAGTGTGTTGAAGTATGGGTGCCTGGGAGTGTCGAGTTGGGACTGTAATTGTGTGGAAGTGCCTTTGAAGTGATCATCAGCTCAAGGTCTAAATTCGCTTTTGAATGTCCACTCCTTTTCCTTAATGTGGGGCCCAGTAGCATCAAAGTCACTCGATGATAACATTATGGGTTTCTGTGTGAAAGGATGATTCATCTTTGGGGGAAAAGCCTATGGAATAATATACACCAACACAACGACTACTAATATTTACAGTTACAACTCATGCCATGACATCTTAATTTATTTAGATGTTCCACAACATTATATTGCAGTAATAGAGTAGTAAAAGATCAAATAACGGCTCACTGCTAATGTGACCTTTTCTGTTTCAACAACAACATATTACATACTGGGTTATTTTAAACTGAATTGGGTGCAGAAGTGACAAAACTAAGTTAGAGGGCCATCTCCGCCACAGTCTGGAGATACAGTGCCTCTCGAAAGTACTAATACACCTTGAACTTTTGCACATTTTGTCATGTTTACAACCCTAAACAGAAAGATTTTATTTTGAATTTTTTACTGAAAGTTCACACACAAGTAACAGAGAACTGTGAAGTGAAAGCAAAATGATACATGATTCTGTTATTTTTCAAAAAATAGTAAACCGAAAAGTCGGGCGTGCATAAGTATTCATACAGCATGAATAATACTTTGTGGAACCCCCTTTTTCTGCAATAACAGCAGCAGATCTTTTGGGGTATGACTACAAGATTTGCACATCTAGAGACTGACATTTTAGCCCATTCCTCTTTACAAAACAACTCAAGCTCTGTCAAATTAGAAGGAGAGCGTTTATGAACAGCAGTTTTCAGGTCTTTCCACAGATTTTCAACAGGATTTAGGTCAGGACTTTGACTGGGCCATTCTAACACATTAATACAGTATGTTTGTTTTAAACCATTCCATTGTAGATTTAGCTTTGTGTTTAGGGTCATTGTCCTGCTGGAAGGTGAATCTCCGCCCCAGCCTCAATTCTGTTGCTGACTCCAGCAGGTTTTCCTCCAAAATGTCCCTGTATTTGGCTCCATCTATCTTCCCAACTATTCTTACAATCTTCCCAGTCCCCGCTGAGGAAAAGCAGCCCCATAGCATGATGCTCCCCACCATATTTGACACTGGGGATGGTGCACTCAGGACGGTGAGCAGTGTTAGGTTTGTGCCATACACAACGTTTTGCATTTGGGCCAAAAAGTTAAATTTTTGTCTCATCTGACCAAAGCACCTTCTTCCACATGGTAGCCGTGTCCTCCATATGACTTCTAGCAAACTTCAAACGGGATTTCTTATGGCCTCCTTTCAATAATGGCTTTCTTCTTGCCACTCGTCCATCAAGGCCAGATTTGTGTAGAGTACGACTTAGTTGTCCCATGTACAGATTCCCCCTGCTGCTTGGTTGCATTTCTGACCAGTGCTCTCCTTGTTCGGTCTGTTAGTTTAGGTGGACGGCCCGTGTCTTGGTAAGTTCGCAGTGGTGCTATACTCTTTCCATTTCCGAATGATGGATTGAACAGTGCTCCGTGAGATGTTTAAATCTTGTGAAATCTTTGTATAACTTAACGCTGCTTTAAACTTCTCCACAGCTTTATCCCTGACCTCTCTGGTGTGCTCCTTGGCCTTCATGATGTTGTTTAGTGACCAATACACTCTGACCATAGCTCTGAGGCCCTCACAGAACAGCTTGAATTATACTGAGAGTAGATTACGCGTAGGTGGCCTCTACTGTATTTAATGGTTAGGGCAAGGTGTGAACATTCTGCAGTCATTAGGAATGTTATAAAGGCAATTTAATGCACATAGAAAATGCTGTATGAATACTTATGCAATCCCCACTTTTCACTTTTCTATTTTTTGAAAAATAACAGAATCATGTATCATTTTGCTTTCACTTCACAGTTGTCAGTTACTTGTGTGTAAACTTTCAGTAAAAAAAATCAAAATAAAATCTTTATGTTTAGGGTTGTAAACATGACAAAATGTGCAAAAGTTCAAGGTGTAAGGCACTGTACAGTAATTAAGTAGGTTACGTCGCAAAGATGTAAACAATTATTGTATCACGAACATAAGGAATGCCTATAACAATACAGGAAAGTCACCGTTTCATAGTATCCAAAACTGCAGTCAACAATTGCTAAAGTGGGAATTTAACCTCCTAACCCCCACATGAACAGAGCACATTTTCTCCAGTTTGGCTTTACCCAAATCTAAAAGCTTCTTGGAAAAAAAAAGCGCCCAAATAACGACAAAACCAGGATGAAAACTCAATAAAAAAAGCCTCAAAAGTGACAAAAATGTGAGGAAAACACATCAGCAATCTGATCCAGCTTACACCCCTGCTCGGGCTCTGAGGTCTGTGGATCAAAATCTGCTAAAGGTTCCACGCACTTGTTTTCGTACTAGAGGTGACCGATCCTTCCAGGCTGTTGCTCCTAGGCTTTGGAACGATCTTCCGCCCTCTTTGCGCTCTATTGACTCCGTGGATACTTTTAAAAGCAACCTTAAGACACATTAATTTGTTCAAGCTTTTAATTAGCTACTTTTGGGCTGCTATGATTTTGTTTTGAGCCTTTTTTATATTGTATGTAATTTCTGATTTTTACTGTGTTGTGAAGCAGTTTGTGGCCTTTGTCTGTGAAAGGTGCTATACAATAAGATTACTTACTTACTTACTTACTTACTTACGGAAAGCCACAAAGAGCAACAAAACAGTGACAAGACACAACAAAAAAGTCACAAAAAGGCAACAAAAAGTGGCTTCAAACCAGAGATGAAAAGGTGTTAAAAATGCAAAGAAAAAAAAGAAACAACAAAAAGTGACGACAACACGGCAGGGAAAAAGATCAGTTTGGCAGGTCTTAGCTTTCAAATGACGCGTTACACTGGCCTATAGGCTGTAAGCTCCAGTCGAGAAGCTTTTAGATTTGGATACGGCTGAACTGTAGAAAACGTACTCGGTTAACGCAGGGGTTAAGAGGTTAACACCTTTTCAAACACATAGGCTACTGTACTTCACACCCAAATAGGATTTTTGCTGCCACTGCTCCATCATGGGAAACATGTTAACAAACAGCACACTGACCTATATTCTGTTTGGCCTTATCATTGTTTAATCTATATATAGAAGAGAGGTGATGAAACACATGCCAAGCAGATGGGGGGGAAATAAATGCTACAATACAGCACTTTTAAAGACTTCTTTCTTTGGGAATGGGAGGTCTCTTGTTGTTGCAGCTCTGGGAGCCGAGAGAGCCGACTTCCTGTTGTAAATTCCCCCTTCATGCAGCGGTTTCCTGTCGGGAATCGGGAGATGGCCGAAACTGCTCATTCTGTTGTGAAACACTACAGTTATGAGATGAATGATACTTTATTAGTGAGTGAGGACATTAGCTTAACTGTGAGCTGTATAAAGAGGTGTGAAAAACAAATGATCTATGTCCATACAGGATGCTGGATGGAGATGTGGGAAGGAGGGGCTCTGGCTGCTGAGGCTGGCACTGGGCTGACGCTACGGGCCAGGAATGTGACCTTGCACAAACACAACAGTGGTAACTGTGAGTGAGATGAATGAATGGGATAAACTCAATCAAAATACTGCAAAACAAACTTCAGTCTACTATTGACTTGGCTCTGGGCTAAAGCTCTTCATTTCATCTGTCAAAATATTCGATGAGAGATAAGAGAGTGATGCACTCCAAGACTATTTAGCCACAGGGAACTAGTTAGGAAAGGAGGAAGGAACGGAAGATATGAAATTCAAAATGGTGTTTTGTCAGACAACATCATTTTAGACAAGTTGGGATTTTGTAAAGGTGTGATACATTTTCAGAGAATTTAATTTGATTTGCATTTGAATCCGGATCACAACTTGGTTGCAATTAAGGTAAACAACACCATCCAACTCAAACTCATTACTGTTAAGCAACTCACTCTTTGTGCACGTTTGTATTATGATCTGGCATTAATTGTATGCTGGATCTCCTTCCTGACAATTTGTAGGTTTGGCAATGGCCATTCTCTGCATTTGCTCTGCCCGATCCCGTCAGACCTCGGAAGCAAAGCAAGGAAGGGCCTGGTTGGTACTTGGATGGAAGATCGTTTGGGAAACATCAGGAAGCCTGGGTGGAGTGAGTGAGTGAGTGAGTGAGTGAGTGAGTGAGTGAGTGAGTGAGTGAGTGAGTGAGTGAGTGAGTGAGTGAGTGAGTGAGTGAGTGAGTGAGTGAGTGGTTGGTGGTCTACAACAGTAGCTTACCACCACCAAGTATGGAGTGAATGAATAATGACGACAGTGTAGCGCTTTGAGAAACTTGGTAATACAGGCTTGTAAAGCGCAATGCAAGTGTAAGGCATTATTATTATTACTACCACCAAGTATGGAGTGAATGAATAATGCAATGTAACGCGTCGTTGAGTGTCCAGAATAAGTGCTATATAAAACCAATGCATCATCATCATCATCATCATCATCATGACTAATCAGATGAATCACAGAAGCTAAGGAACTGCTTGGAAGCAATGGTTTCTAATTTTGAAACTCAATGACAGGAAAGTGTGAATAATGACTTGGAAAGTCTAAGTGACAGGTATGATGGGATATTTACGGTAACGACTTGACTTAATCTGAAAGGCAGCCCCTCCCATAAGACTCCAAAGCACATGCTAAATCCACATCCTCTCTCCAAACCGAGAGGCCGAGACTTTGAGTCCAGGTAAAAGGTCAGCCTGTGAGTGAAACCCATGCTGCTTGGAAGGCCATCATTGTTTTCTGTTTATTCTCGTCGGAGTACAGTATATTTAGATCAGGAAAGCACAGTATGGAAGTTCGAACTCCTGCTGTACCTAAAAAAAGATATTCTCAGAACCCGGCATTTCCAAAGGGAGCTGTTGACAGACTTCACAACGGGGTAGACGACAGATCAAGATAACGCTACAGACAGATTATTTATTCCACACCAAATGACACAAAACTAAACAGATAAGAGAAGGGATCAATATGCCACAGTCAGCTGTTATGTAATCATTACCTTTAAGAGACACTATCAAAGACAACAAGGTGACAATGGACAAACTACTGTCTAACACTTACTTCATTCAGGCTTTGTCTACTGTGGTTAAATGTACATCATGAGTGGTTTCTGTAGGCTAGTATGGGTCGAGGTGGGGAAAGCCCTTAAGTAAGACTGCAGGATAATGTCGGCAAGATATTCCAATAGCTTTTTTTCTGAATTGTGGTCATTACGATCATACTTTGGATTAGGTCTCCAAATCAAGATTCTGCTCAGAGTGTGTACATTACATGGCCAGGTAGCAACAATCACTTACCTTTAAGAACAGAACCAGGACCTCATGAAGTCGGGATATTTTGTACATTGTACTGCGCTAAATAATTGCAGTTGTTGCAATTTGCCAATTACAACCATTGAATCTGCAAAAGCCTGTAACTGTGCAGCCATACTCTTCACAATGGCCCATAAGATGAGACAAGGATGGGATGCATTCATCCGCCAAGAGGGTAATGGTCATGTGCAAACCGGCCCCTTGGAGCCCACCGAAACTTCCATACAATCCTACATTGTTGCATGAGATGTTTGGAATGACGATCATACAGCCTAAGACACAGCGCTCTTCTTTTATGTCGCCCTGCAGCACTGATAAAATCTGTTACGCAAACTTAGATGCATGACTTGTTGTTGTTACATCATTTATCACTCTTTCCTAGTACTAACACACCACAAGGGCAGTAAAGCTCAAACTGCAACTAACGTCACCGAGGACCCTCATAAATGCGCATCCTTAACAGCAGGTTAGCGCTTGTAACGATGCTTAAAGCAGACACATCCTGCTTTGTGCTCAAGACCGGTAACAAAGCCGGAGCGAGACGCAGTGGGGAGGTCATCGGGAGTGCTATTACGAGAACTGTCCAGTGGGAAAAAAAAACATGTTCGTGATCACCGGTGCGCTTCCGCCATGGCACTGATAGTAAATTTAAACCATCAATGAGCGCTCTTTCACAGGACTAGCCTCCAGGGCAGAGCTTGTGATGTAACGTCCTCACAAGTGTGTTATTCCCAGGGGGCTGCCATAGTGGAGATACACAAGGGGGAGCTTTGAAGTATGAACAATGAACAGTGGGGCAGCTTTTGCGCTTCATCAAGTACCCCAAAAAACGCAGCCAACTTTTATCATTCCTCGCCTCCCACCGCGTCTTTGGCTTGTGTCAAATAGGCCCCGGGGGCGGTTATGTAACTTGCTTATGGAAAAGTCAAGACTAATTTAAATGAAGCGAAATGGCTACAAATGCTTGGCCACACTTTTGATGTTGCCACTGTGCTTTGGAGGGCAGAGGTGAACAAACCTGCACACGTACAATCAGTTTTTGCATATTTGTGTGTTTTTGAACTTTGCCTTTCTGTAAGGAAAATAGTACTTCAGTCTTTTTCTTGTTTATGTCTCTTTTTTGACTTGTTTTTGTCGGGTTTTCCTAGATTTTTTTGTTGGGCATTCATCGCTTTTTTTGTCTCATTTTTTTTCGTGTTTTTGCTACTTTTTCATCGGATTTCTGCGACTTTCATTGACTTTTTTGTTGGGTTTTTGTCACTTTTTCATTGTATTATTGTTGCTTTTCCAGCACGTTTTTTTTTTGCCACTCTTTTGTTGTTTCTTTTTCGCTTTTCAGTCATGTTTTTGTCACTTTTATGTCGCTTTTTCATTGTCTTTTGCAGCACGTTTTCGCCTCCATTTTGACACTTTTTTCAAGAAGCTTTTAGATTTGGGTAAAGCCAAACTGGAGAAAATGTGCTCAGTTCAGGTGGGCGTTAAGAGGTTAAAAGTCATTTGGATCACGGTAATAGCATTCAGCATGAAGTAGCAGTGTAGAAAAGTAGTTGTAATTAACTCAGTGTGTTACATTTGGCAGTCATGTTGTCATTTTCCTGATGCGGATTAATCTTTATCTAAGTTATGCTATTTTATTACTGAATGATCTATGAGTTCAGCATATTTTGACCGCTTGCCAAAGTTGTCAAAGAGAACAGAGGGTTCCCATGCAGAGTTTGGAGCTGTAATTAGAGGGAGAGAGAGGAGAGAGTGCGTAGTCCCAGCAAGCTCGGAGACAGCAGGAGGCCACAATAAAGCCTTCGTCCCACGTCCAAAACCACCTCACTCCCATTGTTTACTATTGGACCCACGACTGCTCTCCTGCCGCTCGTCTCAAACTGTCCATCCGCGGTTTCACTGATGAGCTTGGGCATTACCGGCAGACTGCTGCTGGCACAGAGGTCAGAGCCAAAATGGAGGGCGCAGTGACCCCAAAAGTGAGGTCTCCCCTGAGATTGATTCATAACAAACCGTGCCAAAGGAATGACAGTGGGCAGTGGCTCGACATGTCCGTGCACAACAGGCATTTTATCAAGAGATCAGCCTCATGCGTCGGCGACTGCTCATGGGACGTCTGGCGAGTAACGCGAATTATGCAACTTGAAATGGATGAGAGTGTGGATAATGCACGTAACATGGAAGGGCTACACCGTGCTTGAGATACTTAAAATAGTGAAGAAAACTAAAAATAAGGTCAGCACAATGGCTTGGCATGATTTGTATATCCGACCTGACATCCAGACTAGCTTTTATCTCGCAAGGGGCGACAGACTCGATTCTGTTTTGCGATAAGTCTAGCTCTTATCTAGTCCTCAATCCAGCATGTCATATAACTGGAGTACGTCTTCACACACCAATTCCCTCGAAGATGTGGGTTCACAAAAAATGGCATCAGTTGTATGATACTAAACTATGAACTATAACCGTAAAAGCTACTCCAACAATGCTTTATTCAGAAGCTTCTTACTCACCGGCCTTCTCTTTCTCACATATGGCGTTGCTCTGTAAAAGAAAACAAACGCAGTTGGTTATTCATATGTTGTTGCATGTTTGATTATGGCAGCACACTTGCATTACTTGTGATCCTAATTTTAGATGTAAAGTAAAAAAAAAAAAACGACTAATTTTGTTATTGAGTTATTGTCATTAACGTGTCAAAAGTTCAGAAATTCCTTTGCTTCCTTGTTCCTCTGTAACACGCGTGACGGTGAGCATACGTGTCTGTGAGGAGGAACCTGCCAGCTGGAATGCAAAGATCTTTCTTGACTCTGGCATTTGACCGCAGAGTTCATTTCCTGACCTCCATAACCTGACCTGCTTTAATACGCATTCTCTTTGGCTAAATCTGGAGACACATGATTTACAAGCGTTTTATTATTTTCATGAGATCTCAGCAAACATTGTGGCCTTTCAAAACAAATGGAGAAAAAAAATATGTTTGATTCATAATTTCATGAAGTAGGTCTACGAGCTTTATCCTTCTCAAATTTCAAGGGGATTCTGCGCTTTATCACGGTCTGGTTCAGTCTGCTCCACACAATGGTGGCATTTATAGGTGGTTTGTTGATACTCAGCAGTGGGCTTATTAGTGCCAGATAAAGTGTACTACACATAATAATTTCATCAACATTTCATGACTGCCACTGCTAGTACTATTGTATATTCATTTTGTGACACCTCATCCCATAGGCTTGAACAATTTTGCAAATAATCATATTGCGACTGATGTAATGTGTAATATCTTCAATCATTGAGAAAAGACAGAAATAATTGCTATACAGGTACTAATATAAAGATTCACATGGACTTCAGAGCATACTGTATTATTATTATTATGTTAAATGTAAGTTGATGTGTTTTTTGCAGGTTTAGACCTGTTGCATAGAATTGGCCACCAATGAAGAGAAGACTTTTTTGTTTTGTTTGTTTTTGGGTGGTCTGATAGTCTCAGGACATTATACTAATAAGATATTTTAGGTTCAGCAGCGTTCTCGTGTTTGCACAACAGAACAGTGTTCTGTTGTGCAAACACTATAGCACAGGTTGCTGCCAATGACCCCTGAAGTCATTTGCACACATTATAAATCTGGCCTGGTGTTTTTCCTCGCAATAACTATTGCTGTGCTTTAGTTGTGGCTGTGAGAGTGTCAATGAATGGGTGCCAGTGGGTACCAGTGTTATTCCACATATTTTCGCTGTTTTTTGTGCAGCAGGTTGGTCCTCCTGGTGTGGACTGAGGGCAAGGGCCATGTGAGGTGTTCATTGGGGAGAGCACCAAGTATATCAGCTGCCTCATTTACTGCCACTAATTTACTGGAAATGGCTTGTTCAGGGGCACGGGGGGTATGGTATGTGTTTGCTTAACACAAATGCCTCAGCTCCATGTGTATGTCTGAGACTGCACTGCTATTTCTCGATCATATAGAGTGATTTTGTAGCACCCAGAAGACCAAAGGGGAAACAGGAACTTTGACATTTAGTGCGTAAAGTGATTGGGTCCTGGTGTAAGGTAGAAACTGGAGAAGAACGAAGGCAATTGTTTTTTCATGAACTATTAGGTAGTAAATACTGTTAAAAATTACAAGAATAAAAAAAAGTCTGGCTCATATCGTTAAGCCGTAAGGTGTATTCTAAACAACATCACAGTATATTTATCATATACTGAGCAGTAGAAGCCCTTGTTAAGAGGCGCAACATAGTCAACTCAAAACAAACCAGTCCAGTTGACGACTTTGGAAACAACAATCATGCACAGTACAAAATAGAAATGTATGCACACTTTCTCCAGTTTGGCATTACCAAATCTAAAAGTTTTATGAAAAAAGGGTCAAAATAGCGACAAAAATTAAGATGAAAACGAGGATGATAATGCGACAAAGAATGACAAAAATGTGACAAAAAAATTTGACAAAAGTTATAAAAATGTATGACAAAAACACAACGAAAAAGAACAACAGAAAAGTGACATAAACACAGCAAAAAGTGACAAAAAGCAATGGAAATTTGATAAAAAATGTGATGTTAGATGTTTTTGTTGGTCTTAGCTTTTAGATGAGGCATTACACTGGCCTATAGGCTGTGACATTATGGATTTGTATAAGGCTTATAACTGACTATCTATTTATTTAGTCCTAATTATATATTGTATATTATGTGTATGTATATATATATATACACACACACACACACAGCAGGCCTTGAGCACCAGAGCAGTAGAGGCCCAGATCTATCACACCAGACAAGACCCCAGGTGTAGACTGTGCAAAGAGGCCGATGAGACAATCCAGCACATAACTGCAGGGTGTAAGATGCTGGCAGCTTACATGGAGTGCCATAACCAAGTGGCTGGCATAGTGTACAGGAACATCTGTGCAGAGTATGGGCTGGAAACCCCAAGGTCAAAGTGGGAAACACCTCCAAAGGTGGTAGAGAATGACCGAGCCAAGATCCTGTGGGACTTCCAGATACAGACGGACAGAATGGTAATGAACCAACCGGACATTGTGGTGGTGGACAAAGAGCAGAGGAAAGCCGTGGTGGTTGACATAGCAATACCAAGTGACTTCAACATCAGGAAAAAGGAACACGAGAAACTAAATACCAGGGGCTCAGAGAAGAGCTAGAGAAGGCCTGGAGAGTGAAGGCATCAGTGGTGCCCGTGGTCGTTGGGGCACTCGGGGCAGTGACCCCCAAACTGGAGGAGTGGCTCCAGCAGATCCCAGGAAATACATCAGACATCTCGGTCCAGAAAAGTGCAGTTCTAGGAACAGCAAAGACACTGCGCAGAACCCTCAAGCTCCCAGGCCTCTGGTAGAGACCCGAGCTTGGAGGAAAAAGAGAGACCACCCGCGGAGGGTGAGGAAGAGTTTTTTTTTAAATATATATATATACAGTATATGTACGTATGATGCGGGGCGTATTGTTTTAAAATGTTGTCATCTGTAAAGCACTTTGTGATACCTTTCGGTATGAAATGCGCTTTATAAATAAAGTTTGATTGATTGATTGAAGGCTGAACTGGAAAAAACACACTTGGTTAATGCGCGGCTTAAGAGGCTAATGATAGTCTGGTCAATGCTATTCATTCCAGTTGTTATGGAAGTTGTTTCATGGACAAAATTTACCACAGTGTATCAAAGAGCTGATGTTCTTATATTGTTACTACTACACCACAACTTTCCCCGTTCAGATACATGGTTGCATTCGCAAAGTACACAAGGAGGCAGCTGATTCGCTTTATAGCTTGAAAATGCTTTAAAAACATTCCAGCACTGATGAATAACAGATTCTTTCAATGCTTTCTGCTGTAGTTACGTCTAAGGACCAATGAGTAATGGCCCTTTTCAAACATTGCATGAGCGGGACTGTTGGGCAAGTACAACCAGCTCTGGTCCACTAGTGGCCGGCCGCGCAACTCCCAGCCCCCTCCTGTAGTGCAGCTGCAGTGTGTGGCCACCCATGGTCTGTACCGTTTTAGGATTAGGAGGGCTCAGGCGACCTCAAACCTCTTTCTCCGCCACTTATCGCAAATGGCTAAATTAGTGCAGATTGGCTTATAGGGTCAGGTAAAGCCAGCGACTGTGGCACCGGTCACAATGGTAAGAAAGATTTGCTGTGTATGCGAGGGCACGTACGATCATTGTCCCGGGACTTCGAGATGTTATCTAAACCTCATTTCTGCCGTTTTGGACTGGCATGAGCGAACACCTCTCCTGCTCCAACAACAGTGAGTGCACGTGTGTAGGGAAACGTGGGAAACATTTTCATTTTAGCCCCGCTCCTCAGGGAAAGGTCTCCCCCTCTCTCCCCCGTTTTTCATAGTCCACTAAGTCTCTACCCAACATTTTAATAGATTCCATATGTTACAGCTGGAGCGCATCGACAGGAAGTGATGTGAAGACTGTAATGATGCATCAGAACATTTCCTGTGAAAGAGGCTGACCACTGTCCAGATGTTTGGTTTCTATCTACTTGTTCACACTAAAATAAAACAAAACAGCATTATACAATTTAAGCTGTTTTTACATTATATCTGCATAAAATATCACCAAATTAGAGAACAATGCGATATAAAATATACAGTATGTTTGATATGTTTGTCCAACAAATTACAAGATAAGCTACTGCAATACTTATCCATTTAGTTTTTCAGCAACTTAAAGACTTAAATAAGACTTGATCAGAATCAAAATATCAAATTAGAATAGAATTAGGTTAATTGTGAGTAAAACCAAAACTGTTGTCATAATTTAAGACAAGATGTTTATGTCTTTGTCTGTGCAAGCTAAAAAAAAAAAGCCTAAATCTCAGACTTCCATGATATTGCATTATATTGTGGCTTGTATCTTGGTATGGATACTCCGTCACATATTATAAACTAGACCCAGACTGTTGTAACGGCCTGCTCACTGACTTTTCCAAACGAGCTGTTAGACAACTGCAGTACATTCAAAACACTGCTGCTGGAGTCCTGACCAGAACTAGGAAATACGACCATATTAGTCCAGTGCTCCGGTCTCTGCACTGGCTTCCAGTCACTCAGAGAATAGACTTTAAAACAGCTCTGCTCGTGTATAAGTCCCTTCATAGTCAGGCACCGAAGTATCTCTGATATGTTAAAGCCATATGAACCACCTCGGGCCTTGAGAACCTCAGGGAGTGGTCTCCTGATGGTTCCCAGAGTCACGACTAAACACTATGACTATGTTTAAGTCCAGGCTGAAAGCAAAGTGTGCAAAGTGTGCTTATTTACTGCTGCCTCTGGTAATTGATTGTATTTTAACACATTTTAATATAGAATTTTGATATATACATATTTGTATATTCTATATATTTGTATATATTTTTTTGTATCAATTGAAAAGTTTTTGAAGGTGATGGTGTTTTTATTGTGTTACTGTGTTTTTGGTGTTGCTGTGAGGCACATCGAGTTGCCTTGTGCTTGAAATGTGCTGTATAAATACATTTGCCTTGCCTATTATTGTGATAACGCTAAGTTTTTTTTAGTCTCTTTCATATCGAGTAAAACCATGACATATTATCACAATAGGCATAATACTAAAAAGAAGACTATGGTGTTATTATTACAAGTTTGCATAGATACATTGGATATTGTTAGTCAGTCATCTTCACCTATGGAGCCTTACGTGCTAATATTTAATATAACTGTTTTTTTATGTACTCAAGTGTACAGCCTTACATGCATAGTTGTGTTATGGGGTTAAATGGAAGAGAATGACAGAGGACAGGATGCACACACTCTCTGTTTACAGGACCAGACCAGAGCAACAAGCTTCTGGTTTCATGCTCTGTCTGGTGGGATTTAGTGCGGGGGCCCCTGGAGCACAAACTGTGAAACGTCCACTCGCCCTGGAATGCATCAGCAGACGAGACAATAACTCCTGTCTCTAGCCATTAAACGCTTCCTGCCGAAAGTGACCATCTCTGAGCGCCTGCTCCAAATGTCAGAAAATTAAAAAAGAAAAAAAAGAAAAAAACGGTTGGAGCATACAAGTAAAAGAGGATGGGGGTCTAAGAAATGTTTTTGTGCAGGTGTCTAGCAAGAAGCCTGTACATGAAATGAAACTGGTTAAAATTGTTAAAAGTTGTAACTATCCTGTTTTTTTTCCTAGTTCAGTCACGACTATCACTGAGAGTCTTGAGAAATGGTGCAATGGTTTAAAAAAAACAGCAATAATCTAAAGTGAATGATGGGTAAGATCGTGGGACACATTTTAGGGCTCAACAATTTAAATTGAGTCTCAGTTCTTTTCACATGATAAACATGTCTGAACATATGAAACAAGTATTTTTTGCAAGCCTCGATATTTATATAATTGTATACTCTTACATCTATATTTTGTTGATATACATTTTTATTGTGTAACAAAGCTTGAATTAAAATTAATCAGACTTTACTAAACATTGATTTGATCATCTTGTGTAAATTATATTCTGTTTCTGTAGGACTGTAAGAGAGATATTTACACCATAACACTGTCACATTCATCTGCTATTCAAGCGTCTCAAATAGAACAGTCAAGACCAGTGTCACCTGACCCAGTTTGACACAGCTGAATGTACCCTATGGCCCAGAGTAAAAATGGACACGCTGTAGGAGCCCACTGCTCTGACAATGAGGATTACAGTAGCTGCTAAAGTTCTGGGGAAAGGAGATGTGCCATGCAGTGTCTCCAGCGCTTGTATAGGATCCTCACATGATTCACGGCATGATGTATCAATGTCTGCTCAAAACTATGGCATTGTGCAAACAATAGTAGGTCAACAAAAAGAGACGGCCTAGACCACAATCTATCAGTAGTGAAAAGGTCTATGAGTTTAGAACAGCCCTCAGGTAGTTTCTTGGCTGAGGAAACTCATCCAACCAGAATGTGGCCACAGACTCACAAACACATCCTTCAAATAAGCGCCTCTAATCAAACCTCTACGCCACAAGTCTTACTTTAAGAGTGTCTAAAATACACCTGGTACGTGGTTATTAAGCATTCCTGTATACATGTTTGAGCGTTTGCAGTGTGAATCATCAGCATCTGTTTATTAGTCATCTGATTTATGGAGCACTTTGACACTGGGAAGTTTTCAGATGCCCATATTTTCTTGTCATTCAGAAAATTTACAAGTCACACTGCGAGTTGTAGCCAACGTTTACGGCATTTATCTCAGTGATCAATGAGCATGGTGTTTCACTGACGCAGGGGCTGCCTTGGTGTTGGCAAATAACAATGGATACCAAACAAAACAAAGGACACTCCAACACAGAGAAGAATGAAATATCTATGAATTTATACATCAGAATCAGGCAATCAGCTTTCACCATAAATAGGAATAGAGTGCATGAATATTTTTTCCTGATGTTGTATTATAATACAGTTGGCCCTAGAACGTTGTACTTGGTAGTAGATTCAACACTCAAATCAATGTACTAAATGTTGCTTTTGTTGTAATATTCGGTGACCCAGAACACTTTCAGGATTCTGGCATCGCAAAGGTAGTTGTTATTAAATGAATGAGACACACTTGTTTGCACTGACTCAAAATGAACTTTGCAATCTATCTCGACAAACGTAAATATTTTTCTCCGTCTAAGCCCTTCCTAACCTTGCGGACATTGTCACCGCTCACACGGAGAGTAACCATTGACCGGCGCAGCTTTACAAACCAGGGACTCTCTGTGCTGCCCTATACCCAAATATGTGGGCGGATTGTGAGCAAACATAATGATTTCTGGTTGATTAAAGTGTTGACTGCTGGCCAGTGACAGGCAGGAGTGAGAGAGTGGCCACAATGAAAGTAATATAGCCTTTACAGAGCAGCACTGACAGAGGTGTGGTTGGGACAGAGGATGTTGGGGGGACTCTGAGAGAGCCAAACCGGATCAGAGAGGAAGGACAGAGCACAGATCTGCGAGCAGCCTTAGCACGCAACCCACTGTGATTCTATTGTCCCCCAACAGATAAAAACTATCTTGGTACAGAGGAAAATGACAAGAAAAAGATTTATTATTTATAAATCTGACAACATTTTACACGAGTGACGCAATATCCCTATCGCAAGAAGATACAAATTATGTATTGCAAACTGTCTGAGATTCATACTTTGTTTAAATTTTTTGCAAACATGGCCTAAAACAAAAACTCCACATCGCGTGTTTCCCCAGGTGGAGGAGTCACCGAGTCGTCACGGTTACCGAATCCAGGTCCAAACATACAGGGTCAAAGGCGACTCGGCGATGGCACGTTCGCAGAGACGGTTTGAGAGGCCAATGTGCAGAAGCGGCGTCTTCCCTTTCAGCCTAAAGCACAAACTGTGAGACACCGGTGTGCTAAATTTACCAGCCAGGCCCTCGCTGAGGAGCCGTCACAGCGCGATAGTGAAGAGTGATGCCAGTGGGAGCGCTCAGTGCTGAACCTGACTGATGTGTTGTTTCCGACTGTAACATTGAGAGGAAGGTGCGCAGGGGTCAGCAGCCTCCACCCGCCGCTGTGGTTTGACACATCCTCCTCGGCCCCGTAAGATTAAAAATAGACTAGGACTACTTAACAAAAGGATTTAAGCACAAATTCACTGGAGTGTTTAGACATTTTCCGACATATTTAATTTACTTCTATTTTATCATGTTACGGTCTTCTCTTAAAAAAAACATGGATATTTCTTTTCTACTGGTTAAAACTCTACCCTGAAAACCCGACACCAATCATACATTAAACAGAAATGTAAATAGTTGATCAAAAACATGAAAAAAGTACAATTTGAATGTGATTCTATTTCATAGTTGTGCTGATTTTTTTAGCATTGATAAAAGTTCAAGTTTGTGGTAAATTGTATCTACTGCCCATTATAAGGTATACCCTCTATCAAACAGAGTGTGAAAGAGAACTATGAGGGGTAGATTGAGGGGTATAAATACTTCCTGAAGCGAAGGGTACGCAACACAAAACCGATTGCTGCTTATAGTATTTGCCGTGGTGACACATTAGGGAAAAGTGAGCAAAAGGTTCTCCTCCAAAAATAACAGCAACACCAGACAGATAGTAACACTAATATCTGCATTATGGAGTTAACCCGAATGAAAGCCACCTGCTTAAAACAATCCCAAATAAACAACACAGTGAGGCACCTGCTCCACAGAGCACAGAGTATAAACCTGCATAAAAAAAACACTGAGGGTAAAGAATAGCATTTCCCTCCACCTGCTGTGGCACAACATCCTCTCATGTTGGCCCCAAATTCGATGCAGGAATAACAGCCACCTGCTGAAGGCTAACAATAGCCACAGGGTAATGCTAGCATGTGCCGGGCCTCAGTTCACTTGAACCCGACGCCTTTGAAACAAGTGGCGAGAGGAATGCAAACAAGTGTCTGTTCACATAAAACCTTACTGTTGTACATTTGTCATTGCCATAAAACTCAATAGAAATATATATAACCATAAGTTTGGCTTACAAGTTGTTGCACAGCCCTATGGTTACACACTAATGTATCCTAAGCCCATGTTTCTTTTCTGTTTGGTTTTAATCCAACATTAAACCAACCACTTCCTTCATCACCAACAACACAAAGTAACTGTTTTCTGTGTAGTTTCCAGTGTTACATCTAATATATTAAGTGAAAGTCAATCTGAACATTGTCCCCATTATGAAAACCATTTGTACTGTGCCACTAAAAAGATCAAGTGGATGTCACCACACTTGAAAGTCTGAATGGATTCAGCACTCCTCCACAACTACTAAGTGAGAGCTCTTCAAAAACCATTCGTCCCATTGGCCTGAATCAGTCACTTCACAGCGAACTCACTGTAACAAATGTTTGAGTGACATGTTGTCCACCAGCGCACAGCCAGGCTTCACCTGTGAGCCAAAGCTAAGCAGTTGTGAAATGCTATAAAGCTATGTCAACAAGCATGTGCAATAGATAAGTCTGGAATGAATGATGTCTTTTTCATCTGGGAGTTATGTTGTTTCCACATGCAGCAACAGATTGCTTTAGCGTGGAAAAAAGAGAGCCTTCACTTTATGTAGAGGTTGTTGTATCACTGTACAAGTCAAATTCTTCATATACTATTACAATAATCTGTTTTTAATTGGTAGTCTTAATACTATTTGGTTGCACAGTGCGTGGTTAGCACTCTTGCCAGGTTTGATTCCTGGACCGTGTGGCCTTTCTTTATTTTTTTATTTTTTAATTAATTTATTAATTTATTTGACAGGGACAGTACACATTAATGAACATTTCTGTAAATGTGTCAGTATTAGCTGCAAAGCTAGTTTTCAACTGTTGTCCCTGGGCAAGGTGTATAATGCCAACAACAATTATAAAACATAAAACAATTTAAAAGTTGAGGCTACATACTTACATAACAAATGTTGATACAATTCATACATTAATAACATCTGAATGTTCGTTCTGTGACTTGCACAATAGAATGGAGATTTTAGTGCAAGGGCAGGTCATACAGTTCAAACAAACATAAGGATAAATATGTACAATTATTACAAAGCAACATCTATGCAGAGGATCCTGACACTTGGCTCAGTCCTGCACCAGGAGGTCTAATGAGCACATCGTTGATTGGATTTCAACCAATTTTTTAATTGAGTCCTAAATGTGTTAAATGTGGGGCATTCTCTTATAGTGAGAGGGATGCTGTTCCAGATGTTACAGCCCCTGACTGAAAGAACAGTCTGGCCAAAGGTGGTATGTCTGAAGGGAACTTCACAGTCTCCTCGAACCATAGACCGAGTGGCTCTGCCAGAAGAGGATTTCAATTTTACGAATTCCCTTAATGGCGGTGGTGCAAGTCCATTGAGTATTTTGTAGACCATACAAGCAAATTTAAAGTATTTAAAATTTTCGAAGTTTAGAAGGTTGTACGTCTCAAGAATGCGACAGTGGTGGTACGAAACTTTAAAGCTTTTTTATATAAGGATTCTATTTGTCTAAAAGTGGTTTCATTTGTAAGAGACCAGTTTGTAAAACAATATTCGATGTGCGAGAACACCATAGCATGCAGAAACATCCTAGCTGCCTGAAGTGTCATTGATGAGCGAATATATCTGAAGTTATGAAGACTGAATTTAATAGTTTTACAAATTTTTGTGACGTGACTTTGAACGTGAGAGTAGAGTCAAGAACTACTCCAAGGTATTTAAACTCTTGTACCAGTTCAAGCTCCACATCTCTGAGAAATACATGTGAATTAGTAGTTTTTTTGTTTTGTTTGGAAAACATCATACATACAGTCTTTTTAGTGTTTAAAAGGAGACATGATTTTGAGAGCCAATTTTGGACTTGGGCCATTTCAGAAGTAAGAATACGACCAGCTTCCTGTATATTTTTTTACAGCATCGTCTGCATACATTTGTATCTGGGTGTTTCTGCATGCTTCTGGAAGATCATTTATATATAGAGGAAAAAAGAACCAGTCCTAGAATGGAGCCCTGTGGTACTCCCACTGTGCACTCTCGATAGGGCGATTTGACACCGTTGATGTTTTTATGATGTTTTTATGTTCTGTTTTATGTGCCTGAATGGGTTTCATCCAGGTGCTCCGGTATCCTCCATCAAACCAATCAATCAATCAAGTTTTATTTCTAAAGCGCTTTACAACAACCAAAGTTGACCAAAGTGCTGTACACAATAAAAAAATACAATTTAAAAAGGCATACAATATCATTAAAAACAGACCATAATCACAGTCACAACAAAGTGCCACAGAACTAGTATGTGTCAAATTCCCTTCTAAACAGTTAAGTCTTTAGTTTTGCTTTGAAAAGGGGCAGGACTGTGATGGCACATAACTCAAGCGGCAACAATTGTTGCCGCTTGTTTTGGACCTGCCACAGCAAAAGCACTGCTTGTAACGTGACCTGGGCACCTCAAGCAGGTGGTGTTGGGCAGAACGAAGGGCTCTGCTAGGCTGGTGAGGAGTCAGAGTCTCACATAAATACGTAGGTTTGTGCTGGATTCTAAAGAGGACGGGCATACACAATAGGATAAAGAAAAACTCAAGTTGGTATTTGTGACCATGAACCTAGCTCAAGATCTGATCCCTGGGCACTGCTGCTCCGGTCATTTTAAAGGAGGATCAATAGCAGTGGAAAAAAATGACAACATGACAATAACATATGTTAACCTTAACCTTATGCTTTACTTTTTTTCTTCAGAACAATGATCAACAATAATTTAGAGCCAAAAAATTCTGATATTTGGCAATATCAAACTCACCTAAAATATTACTTTTTCCAGCGGCCAATGCAAATACTGAGGAAAAACTCTCATCCTGTCATAGTATACCAATGACTAATAAGCGTTATTCAACCGAGCATTCTGTGATGAAAATGTTAGGCTTGATCAGGGTCATTTTTCACAATTGCACTAGAACATCCGAGAGGTCAGCCCACTGCCTACTGGCCCTTTCACTTTGTCCTCATTTTGAAGTCAGTTGTGAAACAGGCCTGACAAAATCATTAAGTGAGCAAGCAAGGGATTGAGAAAGCATGTCTCAGTTGAAGCATGCCCTGCTCGCTCCCCCTGACGTTGGCTTTTCACCTCCTAGACCCTCCCGAGTGACCCCTTTGTTGGAGCGAGAGGATCTGGAGCTTTGGAACCAGCTAATTATTGAGTTTTAACGTCTGCTTGGCTGAGCCCTCAGTGATGAGGAGACATTCCTGCAATGTCAAGATTAACAACAAGTATGTGCACCTCTGAGAGGCTTTCATTACAACATCTGCACAAATAATGAACAGGTCAGACTCCCTGGTGAAAGTACTCACTAAAGTCTTCTGTTTCCATAAAAGAGTAAGGAATATGAAAGTGAGCAATCAGCACAAAAAAGACTTTTGTTAGAGTATAGCATTTGAATAATTTTAAATTGGTCAGCAGTTATTATGCACACAAATAGAGCTGCATATTATATCTCTAAATTATCATTATTGCAATATCAGGTGTAGGGCTGCAACTAATGATTATTTGTAATCGATTAATCTATCAATTATTTTTACAATTAATCGATTAATTGCTTGGCTATGAATGGTGTAGGAAAAAAAATTCTTTCTATTTTTTTAATCACTTAAAGCTTAAGTGGCGCCGCTTGAGGACGTGTTGATGGAGTAAACTTAAAGTAAACATTTGTTGGAGGCTCTTAGCGCTAATTCTGCTTTCTGATTGGATGGAACACAGACAGATATTCATGAAATTTACAATGTACAAAACACTACATACACTAACTATAAAAACAAAGTAGGTTTTCATCAAAAATACTACATTTTCATGTCATTTTTGCTCTATTTGAGTCTGTGTGAACTAGAAAACGATTAATCGATTACTAAAATAGTTGTCGACTATTTCAATAATTTTTTTTAATTTTTTTTTTTTTTTTTACATATTTTACATATATTTACATTTACATATTTTTGCTTAAACGCCTTAAAAATACAGTATATATTTTAAAAGTTCAGTTTTAGCCATGATTTTCCAACTTTATTGTCCATTTTAGCCTTATTTTGGTTTGAATTTTGAGTTTAAGTTGTGTTTTGGCACAATTGTAGATATGTATGATGTAAAGGGATTTTTTTATATTTTTATCTAAATTTCATGGAACGTACCGTGTTGAAACGACCTTGAATTATTTTGCAACAATATTATATTAGATATATAGAAATGTTTTCCTGGGTTCGTCCCCGGCCGCAGTGGGCCTTTCTGTGTGGAGTTTGCATGTTCTACTCATGCCTGCGTAGGTTTCTTCCGGGTACTCCAGTTTCCCCTACTACTAAAAACATGTACAATAGGCCAGGGTAAATGAGAGTGTGAGTGAGTGGTGGTCTGAGGGGCAGATGGCGCACATTGGCAGCCTCTGGACAGCAGATGTAAGGAAAAGGTGAACAGCAGAACATACGGCTCCCGCCTCATCGTGTATCATCAATATGCCATGCACAGACCCTACGGTCTTCACAAAGTCTCTCAAAGAATGTGGGGCAGACTCCTGAAGCCGTTTGATGGACTGATCCAGTTATACAGACGAGAGCCAAAGAAAATGAGATGCAGGAAAAGTTTTGTAAATAATCCAGATACAAACATTTGAAAACTTTTAAATGCCACATTGTAATGCAAACTGCATTATATACTGCATCCATGAACCTGCTTCTACCTGCTTTTCAAACGTACTAATTTCTTGCGCAGAAGTACTTCACATTGTCGTGATAAATATGACAGCAAAACGGTATCAATTACATTTTCTCCGCCTCAAATTTTGTGCATTGTGGCAAAATCGCCCCATTTTGCATAAGGTCCTATGTGCTAAAATTGCACTGCAGCTTTTTGGCGTTTATCACAGACACAAACTTGCTTTTTGCATGTTTGTAAACCCTTAGTAAATCAGGCCCTAAGTTTGCCAAACACAACACATATTGTAACATCTATAAATCCCTGCCAATGGTTGATTTATTTATTTAGAATACAGGGTGTGTGGTTCTCATTTTTATACAAATAACTGTAAATTAATGATGTTCAAAAGGTCTACAGTATCAAAATTCCATGGATGATATGGATATGCAATATGCATATGTATCTGCGTACATCACATTGTGATATCTGTGTTTAAATCACTTACTCCATTCTTGGGCTTTGCTCCCAGGCAAACCTCTGGGGTAGAGGGAGAGGGGCTGTCACTTGGCTGTGGAGAGCCTCTTAGTGTTGCTGTTCCAGACCCTTCGCAGTCCTGCACAATAGTATTACAGCTTGACACAGATGTCATAAAAATATAGATTTTTTTACTTTATGTAGATTTGAGTTGTAGGGCCGTACCTGAAGAGGATGTCGAGGAAAGGTGGGTGTGCTTCTCATGGACGATGTGGCACTAAGAGCGTTCTCTATTTCTTGATCCAGCTGATCCAGCTTCATCAGCAGAAGTATCATTGAGTCCAGACGAACTTGTTCACACTACAACATTTACAAAAGTTATTTTTTTTACCTTAAGTCTAAAAAGAGTCAAGACATAACATTTAGTCATGTAAACAAAATGTGCCTCAATTTCTTCAAGGGGAAAATTGCTAAGAACTAGAGTGGGATTCAGGTTCAAAACATCAGTCTCACACTGACCCCAAGTGGCTGTTAAATAATAAGACAGGTCACATTTCACTAGCAAGGACCACACCAAAACAGAAGGTGCGATTAAATAATGTATCCACAGTGACGATGGCTGGGTTGAGCCTATGGGTAAACAGACATAGGGAGGGAGGATGGGTTTGAAAGTTCAGACAAACAGTGTTGACTGAGCTTGATAAAAATATATATAGGGTATAAATAGGGCATCTGGGCAAGGATGGGTAGGTTGAGGCGTGGTCCTGCTCCTGCTCCTGAACCTAGTCAATACAATATTAACTCCATTCAGGCTTCGCTTCCCCTGAAGTTGTTCTCATGAAGTTTAAGCCCCCCAAGAAATAGGCTTGTAAAAACACAGTGTGCTTTTTGTTCCCACGGTGTGTCCTATATTCTGTCCCGGCCGGGTGTGGCATACCGTTTTATATCTCTCTCAAGAAAGATCCAGAGAAATGATGTCACATGCTTGGCTCTGTGCTACTAAACAGACCTTTATTCCTCTCTAACAGGTACTATTGTGTTAAGCTGTTTTTTTTGTAAGGATAAGCTTGTTCAGTCACTCTGTTTGAGCCCATGCCTGTAGGACAGTGTGTGTGTGCAGATCGTGTCATGTGAGACTCAGGAGTGTGGTTTTTGCCTGGGTGTGTATGGATGACAACATACTTATATGATCTTTATTGTCAGTACTGCTAATATGTTTCTAATGGTTCTTCCGAGACAAAATCTGCTGTCACATCCACAGGCTGTGGCTGTAGCTCAGGGCTGGCCTTCAACAACATCCATAATAATGTCTTATGACAAGCACTTACATTTCTTTTCCAGTTAGAGCCCAATTAGCCTGTCAAAAGCAGTTCCTGTTAGGTTAGCTGGGGTAGCACAGAGACATGAGGACATGTGTGTCCTAAAATGTTCCACACATTGGTGCTTTCACTCTGAACTATGGCCGTACATCACTACATGCACTCTGTCTCCCAGGCTAACTTTCACAATGAAACATTGTACGTGGTAAAACAAGGACATGTTTACGAGACCTCACTGAATGAACAAAGGCATCATACTCAGCATGGCAAAACAACCGCAAAATGAACAAATTAAAAACAAGTGGGGTAAGTCAGAGGGCTAGGCTTTAAGGGTATTCTGGCGGTTAACTGTTCACATCAAGTTCCTCTCTGACATTACCATCTTTTTGAGGTTTTGGTTACATTCCTCGCAACATCCTGCTTTTTTTTTTTCCTTGGGAGACAGTTCTCACACTGTCTGCACTTTGACACCCCTCCCTCCTCTTTACCTACTGGCCTTTTCTAGCTCCTCTCACTTGTGGCCATCAAACCGAACCTATTTAAAACAGCTCTGCTTGTGTACAAGTCTTTTCATGGTTTAGCACCAAAGTACATCTCTGACATGTTAGAGCCGTATGAACCATCTCGGGCCCTGAGAACTTCAGGGAGGGGTCTCCTGATGGTTCCCAGAGTCAATAATAAACACGGTGAGGCTGCGTTTCAGTTTCATGCAGCTAAAATCTGGAACAGTCTTCATGAGGATGTGAGACAGGCCTCAACTCTGGCAATGTTCAAATCCAGGCTGAAAACAGCTCTTTTTACCCGTGCATATGAAAACTGAAAGTATTTTATCTGCACTCTTGCCTTTTACTGTAATTGATAAATTTTTATGTTGATGTTTTTATTGATTGATTTTATCTGTTTTCTTGTAGTTTGATGCAACTGTGAAGCACTTTGAATTTCCTTGTGTATGAATTGTGCTCTACAAATAAACTTGCCTTGCCTTGTATTTTTCCTGAATAAAACCTACTGAATTTCTATTTACAGATCATTTCTATCTGTTTCGTGATATTTTCTTGTACTTTGTTCATCATGACTAGGTATTTTAATAAAAGAGGGATACATTTGTTTCCAATAGTCTTCTGCTATTGAGATAAATGAGAGTTGAGCCATTTGAGCCAAGGGTCAGGATAAGGCCTGGTTGCTAAAACAAATAAACATAGCTACGAAGCCTAGTATCAGAATCATCTAAAGCCATTACGCAAAGCAGATGGCCAAACAAATGTTTCTGTAATGTGACTCATGAAAAGATTGGAAAAAACTACTGACATTATCTTCTATGGAATGATTAGTTTTTGCTGATTAAAACTCAAATTTGTCACTTTCGAGGGACTATGCTTGGTTTGGTCAAGTGTTTCCACATTTAGCTTTATATTTATAGTTTCAAAATGTATGGTCAGCATAGTGGAGGAAAAACAGTCATATCTGTGACTAATTATAAGCTCCATCTGATGTTTACACAAATCAATTCAACCAGTAGGATCAAAGAATATTTTCTGTGGTCAGTGCAAACAATGTAATAAAACAAACATATGCAAGTCACAAGAACACTTATATGTAGAGATGCAGTTGGAATCTATCATTGCGGACGTTACTTGAGGTTGCACCAGCATTCACAGCCTCTATGCCCTTATAGGACCTTGTTTTGCAATGAGCCGTTGAGAAAGAGTAAAACATTTCACAGATCCCCCCACTCACAGATCTGGGAGCATGTGAGAGTGAAGTCATTGTTTTCCATGAAGCCTGCCAGAGTGTGGGACAAAAATCACTTGTTGGCGTTGACTACTCGGTGTGTGTCATTTTGCTTAAGTCTATGCCACTTTACATTAGATAGAGATCCCATATTGGTGGTAGAGTATCAATCCGTGCCAGGTCCAACTGACTAAAGGACAGCGTCATCCACCAGACAATTGGGAAGCTACAGTAATCTCTCCCTTTCCCCTGCTACTTACTCTGGACATTTCATTGAGGTTTCATTATGTATCAACATTACAACATGGTCTAAAGCTCAATATGTCTTATCACGTAACTGTAAATACATATGGTACTGTTTCCTTACCTT
Organism: Neogobius melanostomus; assembly: GCA_007210695.1. NCBI lineage: Eukaryota > Metazoa > Chordata > Actinopteri > Gobiiformes > Gobiidae > Neogobius > Neogobius melanostomus. The sequence continues at coordinate 4,845,316 of VHKM01000004.1, read as the reverse complement.
TCTTACACGCACTTTGACCGCGCCATCTTCCTTTGATGCGTTTAAACCTTGACCAGCCGTGTGCGCGTCCTCATTGGCTGCTTTCATTGCGCTGGCTGCGTCCAGAGTCGTGTGTTGTTCCCTGGGACCATCTGTCACCTCTACCACCTCGGCCGCAGGTGAGTCACAGCGCTGGTGACCAGAGTCTCGGCTGCCATGGCGACCGGCGGGGACGATCTCCTCGCTGACCTCTGCGAGAGACATCTGCGGCTCTTGGTTCTGTTTTGCCTCAGTCGGACTATTAGGGACGGGCTCGAGAGCAGCTAAATTCAATCTCTTCTTGGCCTCTGCTTCAACATTAGCAGCTTCTGGAATAGTGTCTAACTGAGAGGGGTTATTTTCTGGATGACATGTGATTTGGTCCACAACTTTCCCTACCACTGAATTTATAGTACAATCGTTTGTTAATTGTTTTGCATTTGCGCACCAAATAGTGCTCGTAAGTGTTGGCTCCTCTAATGGATGCTGCCTAGATACATTGACATCTTTCTCATTGGTGGTTAAAATATCACAAATCACTGGCTCTGTTGAACATTCTTCACTTTTCTCTTCATTTAGCCAGCCCATTGTGCTAGCCTGCTGTTGCAATAACATCTGGTTGGCTATTGCACCATTTGGAGCTCCGGCCAATGGTTCACTTTTCTCTTGACAATCCTCCCCTTCAGCTTGAATGTTTTTTAAATGATGGTCTTTATTTTCGATCAGGTGTCGTCCTGGGTCATCTGGTCCATCTCGCCTGTCAGCACAATCCTGCCTCAAGATTTGACTTGGTCCTTTGTCACATTGTTCCTCTTCTGCCGCCCGCATCACAACACCCACCGCTGTTTCACGAGTACGTGATGAGGCACCACCGCTCTCCATGACAGCTGAACTCTCCGGCCCTTTACCAGGCAATGTTGCAACATCCAATTCGGGGATATGATGAGCATCTTCTACATGTGGGAGGCTAGCTGTCTGACTTACTGTCGCGTCAGAGATTTGAGGTGCAATGCCGTGCCTTGTTGTATGGGTCTCTTTTGTTTCCTGTTGATTTGGAGACGAGCCAGGGCCATCAGCAGCACAGAGTGTGTACTCATTGTTTGAATGGATACTGAAGCATTGTTGCTCTTCACACGAGAGTGGACTTTTTAACACGTTTTCATGAGTCCCGAGGTGATAACCCTCTCTACTCTCAACATCACCGATAGCTATTCTCTCGGTGGGAGCTCTGCTATCAGTTGCATGAGTAATATTTGTGCTGGGGATCCCACAGTTTTGCTCATTCTCCAGTTCCTGTGTTTGGATACATCTGGTCTCAGAAATGTACTTTTTAGATTCCTCCGGCAAACCACAATTAACCTGAAGACAGTCGATGGGAGCGGCTACTATCACAGTTTGACTCCTGACCTCTGTTGGCTCATGAGGGCATCCTTCCGGCATGGATGCACACCGTGTTCTCCGTCCCTGTTTGGGCCCCACAGTCACCCAGGATCCCTTCCTGCCCAGTTCATGGCAGCACACCAGGTCCAGGTCATCATAGCTGTATTGCTCCTCCCAGCTCCTTTTCCTCACGGCTACCGGCATCATGGAGACCCGCAGCTAGCCCATAGAGATGAAGATCTGGAGAAGAATAAGATGGAACAGTTAGGCAGACAGGCAGTAATCAAATACATTTACTTGAGGAGATATTTAAGGAAATTACACCATGCTTTTCACTTGTATAAAGTATTATTATTTGCAAGTAACGGTACTCTTTCTTTAAATAATGTGGTTACAATATGATTTTAAAGATTGCGTTAAAGATTGCGTTAAAGATTGCGTTAAAGATTGCGTTAAAGATTGCGTTAAAGATTGCGTTTCTCGCCTATATGGTAAATAGATATTTCCCTTATCTATTTATTTAGGTCTACTCTGTGAAAGTATCAGCATTGTCTCATTACATTTGTTATTTTTGGTCTGTCAGATTACATCAGGCATTTACATCCAGACAGTTGCTTAGTAATAAATTAGCGTTTTCAGCAACACCATTTACATTTCAGGTTTTTACTTCCACTTGAGTGAAATTATTTCAAAACATAGTACTCTGACTTTATCAAATAATCAGCTCTGCCCACCTTTGGTTAAAACTCTGTCTAACAGTCAGTCAGTGAAAGATACATTTTTGCATACCTACAAATTAATGCTTTTGACAACTCAACATTAATATTGCATCCTAGACAGTATTTTAAATTTTACATTCATATTGTGTCTAATAGTGCTTTTGCCATTATGGTATATCATCTATTGTTGGTACATGCTGTCGAAACATTGTTGTAATAAAATGATGATGTAACAGGGAAGCTCTGTGTAAATATTAATGTGCAATTGGGGGTGGGATAAAATAAGTATTTTTCTAATGTTCATTATAATGAATTTCATTCATTTTCATTCATAATGAAAAAAAAATAAAAAATTATACCCCGTAGGAAATTTGTCCTCTGCATTTGACGAGGAGCAATGGGCAGCCAGTGTAGACAGGCACCCGTGGGCCCGTTTCCACATGTGGAGCCAGGCTAATGGTCAGAAACACCTGACTGGAGGATTAACCTATTGTACATGTTTTTAGTGGTAGAGGAAACCGGAGTACCCGGAGAAAACCTATGCAGACACGGGGAGAACATGCAAACTCTACACAGAAATGCTCCCACCTGCAGCATTATGTTATAGCTCAGGAAAAGAATTTAAAACAATTTTAAAGTATATTATGGAAGACAAAATGACAAGTTAATGCATAATAACTACTTAAGTAGCTACAAATAGAAAAAAAAACTGTGTAATAAAAAGTTACATTATTTCATAATAAAGCTGGTTGAATTACTGTATTGCACTTATGGTACCACTTAGGGTTTTTCCTGTTCTGTTCTAGTCTCTGTAATACAAGCAGCTAGAGAATAGAAAGACCAAACAAGCAGGATGTCCTTTCAATGAGCGAAACATCTGCCTCTCTGACAAAGCTATGGCACCACTGTGAGTGTAAAGGAATAAGGTGAAAGGTGAATTTGCAACAGCTCTCAAGTAATCAAAATACAATAAAGCCTAAGTAAAATGTCATGGTTGCTAAAATAAAGTTTATTCCTAAGATTGCAAAACTGTCCCCTCAAGATGCTTGAGGGGAAGTCACATTTTGAAATATGACTTCTATGACTTCTTGTAAATTCTCCAACGCTGACTGTGTTTTATAGCCCTGTAATCCAAGAATCACAGTGATTATAGTTATTACACATCAAGTTGTAATCCACCTCTTTGGTAAAAATTCCGCTTCAGCTTGTCCTTTCATTCATCTGATAGAGGGGAGGGAATAATCCATTTTAAATCCAAAAGTTAGTTCTTGCTGTCAGTCGATGGTAGTCCTCTCTGGTGACTACCCGGAGAGCTGTACGCATCTCGATGGCAGAAGCCAGTGGCAGAAGTGAAGCCGGGGAGCAGTGCAGAGTCCACGCACCACTTCCATCTTGATCACATTAGGGTTTTGCTGACGCTGAGCACACGACGTTAAGGGTGGTGGTGTTAAGAGCGGCTGGCTTTCTCTTCTCTCCCCCCCCGCTCCACCTCTGCTTTCCTCTGCTGGAGCTCTTCCTCAGTGTGGTCCCTCCCAGTGCGGTGGACAGGACGTCTGAGTCACATCCAAGAAGCCCCCTCCCCTGTCCTATACAACGCACTCTATGCATTTAGTTCCTCCGCCTTGTGGACTTTCTTTACTCACAGTTGGAAGAATATTCGCGCTCTCCCTGGACCTCTTCATCATTCCTTTCCAGCAATGGGAACGGCTCCCTCCAGTTGGTTTTGATTAGGAACAGGCGGCCAGCCTCGTAAGACCTATGGCAGAGGGCCAAAGCAGATTGCACTTATGTTTTGGCAGCTTAAACTGAGGTATTTTGTCATTTGATTAAGTCCATAGGCATTCTTTAGCAAACATTTTCCTCAATTAACAAAAGAGTAATAATTAAAGAGAAACTTAGATTAGAAGAAGTGTTTGTGGTTTAAACTTTACAGACATTAAGCCAATATATCAGCAACATGAAGCTCTATGCCGGTTTTCTCTGTACTTGACCTAAGCTCATGTAATTAGGTAGGGTACATATCCAAAATTAAGTTATGAATCCCAATTTATCAGCACACAGCCTTTTTTTTTCTTTTCTTATGATTATACTTTTCAGACAAACTTCCCCAAATCTGCCTCGCCACTACACCTGCCGGGACGCAAGTTGACATTGAATCAACCTCGGCTGGGTCGCCTGGGCGAGGATGTCTGATGTCGCGAGACCCAAGACAGAAGAACCCACGATACCTCACTGACGATGCGTTCACTCTGAAAATGGGTCATAAGCTTTAAACTACTAAGTTCTTACAATGTGACTTTACAAAAATTCAAACAGCTACTGATAATAATTTGTTTTGTTTATGATACGTTTTAGTTTGACAGATTCATATGTAAATTTGAGCTATAATGTAAACTGCAGCTCTTGTGCACTATTCAGCACTGTAGCAGCTTATTGGATGTTAAACCGAGAACCAGGCTGAGTTTAGGGTTGCAAAGCAGGGTCAAGCTGCGGGGCTTGCAGATGTGAGCCGAGACCCTGGATGAGTCTTTTCTAAGGGGCCACAGTGGGAAAGTGTCCACCTCTGTCTCTGCTGCGTCTCCTGGGACACAGATGGTCCCTCTCAAGAGAAAGCATCCAAATTCAACAAACCTCTGCAGCCCGTCGTCACATGATGTCCACTGTAATGAGAAGCAGATCTGGACGGTCCTGGCAGCGGCTTCCTCGTGCAGGGAGACTGTACATGACTCAGGATATCCACTCATTACCTAGGAGAAGCAGCCAGCATGAGTCTATAATTTGGGACGATACCCCTCATCCCCTGTCAATCTGAGAGGGTTTCAGAGCCACGGGGTAAAAGACCTACGTCACGGGCCGGTCCTGTCGGTGTAGGATGACGTCCAAAACTCATGTTCAATCAACAACATGTGTGAGAATATGTCTATGTCTATTTCTATGTATGTAATGTTTGTGAGCTGCAAACACTGTAATGGCAGCAATAAAACAATGCGGGGCCTGTTACAAAAAAAAAACTCGAGCCTTTGATTTACTGTGGTTCAAATCCACGATTTAACACGTTGCACTGATTTGAAGCAAATGTGCAGATTTACATTTGAGATCAGGTTAAGATAGTAATTTCAAGTCAAGTCACATAGAATTGAGTTTTTACAAAAATGTTGGGAACAGATACAGCACAACAAAATAATAAAACAAAATAAAGCGAATGTTTTTTTTTGTAGGTTGTCTTTGTTCTAAGAATCTAAATTGCTGTCCATGTGATGCCAATCCAAATTGCATAGTACAGCACATTTGTGACAATGTGAGCAATTTCAGGGTGAAAGGATAAATATTGTAAGGGATGTAAACATCTGTGGTTGCACGTCTCGGGCAGTCACAAACACACTTATAAAAGCCCTATTCATGATGCACCCTATAATTCCCTACACTGTTCAAACCCATGTGTCATTCATTCTTAAGGGGAGCGATGCAGGCCCAAAGGAAACAGCCTCACATTCCTTACTGATATAGTTTATTATTGGAAAAATAAGCCTAAATCATGGTCATTAAAGAACACACACTGTTTGTCCATGGAAAAAGTAGGTGATGCTTAATGGGGTCATTTTAGTCAGGCCATACATAGCTTAAAAATGTTTTACTCTACTTTCTTAAGACTTAAGAAAAGCAATTTCCTAAAATGAAGTAGTTATGCAAAGCGATAGAAACCCTGATTTAAATTTATATGAAAACTCAAAATGGTAGGATAGGATCCGAGTCCTAAAAATAATATCAACAAACCACATAATAATCCTTCAATCCTTTTCCTGTCACTTACTGTGCCCTGCGGTTAACAGCTCCTTTTGAAAGGCCCAGGGTAGTGCTTTAAAATAACGACGTTCGAGTCTTTGTGGAAGCATAAGTTACTACAATAGACAAGAATTAACATGGATGCCAATATGGAGCCACAATTCAGTTTTCATTGAAAAAATATCCACTAAGCATATGCTTACTTGTGCTTGCTTTGTTTGTTCGGGTCAGAATCCAATAAATGGCCATGGGAGAGACTGAGGGGGCCTGGGACGGAGATGTGACTGCTACTGTGGGAACAGGAAGTGAGTTATAGAGCATAGAGCTCTTAATAATCCACAAGCTAAAGTAATCTATCAAATATTCTTATGAAGAGGTTTGTGTGCCTTTTGTGAGGAGCCTGAACATTATTCATCACCAGTTACAAAAAAGGTGGGTCACAAGAAGAGGGGAAAAAAATACATGGCTTCAAAAATATGTCAACTGTTCGAAGATAGTCATACAATGGGAAGAAAAAGTAAGTACTGTAAACCGAATTTCTCACATTCCTGCCTACATTGGTCACTAAATGTGGTCTGATCTTCATCAAAATCATAAGTATGATTAAACAGTGTCTGCCTGAACTGATACCACCCAATTACATTTGATCATATTTTTATAGGCCACAACATGTAAACATTCACAGGAGAGCGTGGAATAAGTAAGTACACCGCCTGAATCTCACTGAACTGTAGCAGTTTTGTAAAGAGGAATGGTCCAAGATTCATCCTCATTGTTGTGGGCGTCTAATCTGCAACTACAGAAAAGCAGTTATTGCTACAAAAGAAGGGTCAGCCAGCTATGTAATACAGGGGTTCACTTACTTATTTCATGCTGTTATGAATCTTTCAGGTTTTTCTGCAAAATATCTTGATTCAAGATTCAAGATTTTTTTATTTGGCAAATCATGTGAATGATTTGAAATTAGATTTCTCTCATCCTTGATTGTGGAGTGGGGGTGGGGGAAGAGGGGTGCGAGGGAGGTCAGGGAGTTCAGCTTCCCAATGGCCTTGTATATGAAACTGTTTTTAAGTCGACTGGTCCTGGCCCGTAGATTCCGCAGTCTCCTCCCTGAAGGCATTACCTTGAAGAGCCTGTGTGATGGGTGCATAGGGTCCCTGGTGATTCTGACGGCTTTGCGGGTGAGACGGGTGGAGTACATGTCCTTAATGGTGGGGAGAGGGGCTCCGCAGATCTTCTCCACTGTTCCCACGATGCGCTGGAGGCTCCTTCGGCAGGAGACAGTGCTGGCGCCGTGCCACAAAGTGATGGAGCTGGTCAGGATGATCTCTATAGTCCCTCTGTAGAAGTTGCACATAATGGAGGCTGGGACTCTAGCTCTTCTTAACTTGCGGACAAAGTAGAGACGCTGATTACTTTTCTTGACCAGTGATGTAGTGTGCATGGTCCAGGAAGGGTTCTCTGTGATGTGCACACCCAGGAACTTAGTGCTGGTCACCCTCTCCACTGCAGCACCGTTAATTGTTAGAGGAGCATGCTGGACCCGCGCTCTTCGAAAGTCCACAACAATCTCTTTTGTCTTCTCCACATTTAGAGAGAGATTGTTCTGTGTACACCACATGGCCAGACTGCTCACCTCACTCTTGTAGTTTGACTCGTCTCTGTTGTTGATGAGACCCACCTAGGGCTGAAACAACTAATCGATTAATCGACGACTAATCGATTATTGAAATAGTCGACAACTATTTTAGTAATCGATTTATCGTTTTCTGGTTCACACAGGCTCAAATTGAGCAAAAATGACATGAAAATGTAGTATTTTTGATGAAAACCTACTTTGTTTTTATAGTTAGGGTCTGTAGTGTTTTTGTACATTGTACATTTCATGAATATCTGTCTGTGTCTCATCCAATCAGAAAGCAGAATTAGCACCAAGAGCCTCCAACAAGCATTTACTTTAAGTTTATGCCATCAATACGTCCTCAAGTGGTGCCACTTTAGCTTTTTGTGATTAAAAAAATTGAAAAATAACATTTTTCTACAAAATTCACAGCCAAGCGATTACTCGATTAATCGTAAAAATAATCGATAGATTAATCGATTACAAAATAATCGTTAGTTGCAGCCCTAGACCCACCACTGTTGTGTCGTCTGCAAACTTGATGAAGGGGTTTGAGTCGTACTTCGGAGCGCAGTCATGGGTCAGCAGAGTGAACAGGAGGGGGCTCAGCACACAGCCTTGGGGAGCCCCGTGTTCAGTGTGATGGTTCTGGAGGACTTTCCACCGACACGTACAGCCTGTGGTCTCCCCATCAGAAAGTCCAGCAACCAGTTGCACAGTGATGTGTTGATCCCCAGGTGGAGCGGTTTGTGTATTAGCTGCTGTGGGATAATAGTGTTTAATGCTGAGCTAAAGTCTAAAAACAGCATTCTAACGTAAGAGTCCTTTGTTTCAAGGTGAGTGAGGGCTGAATGAAGCACAGTGGAGATGGCATCTTCAGTTGAGCGATTGGACCGATAAGCAAACTGGTATGGGTCCAGGGTGGGAGGGAGAACTGTCATATCCTGGCTGTCCTCCTCTCCCCCTCCCCTTCTGTGTGTGTGTTTGGGTGGAGTTACCTGGGCGGAGTCCTCCCAGCTGCTGGCTGATCATCACTCACCTGCAAGCCATCTACAATCAAACAGTCTTCATATACTCCGGTTCACCTTCCACACCTCGCCAGTTCGTCATACTACTAAAGTGGTAACTAGACTACGGCTCCTGAGACTTTTTGTAATCAGTTTGGTATCTTTTCCATTGTCCAGTTTTTGATAGTTTCTTTCGTTTTTTCAGAGGTTTTCAGCCATAGACTCCAGCCCAGCCAGACACCTCTGCTCCACAGCTCCAACCCTTACCTACCTGCTCCTCCCTGGACCTCCGGCCCGATACCTACCTGCTCCTCCCTGGACCTCCGGCCTGATACCTACCTGCTCACCCTGCTTGACTAAAATAAATATTCTTAAACCTGTATCTTGGTTCTGCTCTTGAGTTCAACCCGGGTTTCATAACAAGAACAGACTTGATATGTTCCATGACGAGCCGCTCGAAGCACTTCATAAGAATTGGAGTGAGTGCTACTGGGCGGTAGTCATTAAAGCAAGAGGGTGGTGACTTCTTTGGCACCGGAATGATGGTGGTCGCTTTGAGGCACATTGGGACCACAGCCTGCTGCAGAGATGTGTTAAAAATGTCTGTGAAGACTTCAGTGAGTTCATCAGCGCAACCTTTCAGTACACGACCTGGTTTGTTGTCTGGACCCGGTGCTTTGCGTACGTTGATCCTGCTCAAAGGTCTTCTCACACTCTCTGGAGATAGCTTCAGCACTTGGTCTTCAGGAGGGGGTGTTGACTTTTGTGCCGGGGTTCTGTTGAGTGCCTCGTAGCGAGGAAAGAATTAATTTAGAGCGTTCAACAGAGAGGTGTCACTGTCACAGGTTTGTCGAGGAGCTTTGTTGTCTGTGATGGTCTTTATCTCCTCCCACAGACTGAAGTGATCAGTTATCTTTTTGGAGTACTGCTTCTTGGCTTTTTTGATGCCGCGGGACAGGTTGGCCCTAGCTGTCCGCAGTTTCTCCTTGTCACCAGATTTGAAGGCAGCATTCCAGACCCTCATGAGCCTGAGGACTTCACTTGTAATCCAAGGTTTCTGGTTGGACCTGATAATGATGGTCTTAGAGTCTGTAACATCCTCAGTGCACTTGGTGATGTAGGCAGTGACCGTCTCTGTATACTCCTGGAGATCAGTGATATTGTTGTGAATGGCAGCCTGCTTGAACATACTCCAATCTGTTGTGTGAAAGCAGTCCTTGAGTCTCTCTAAAGAGTCTTTACTCCACATTTGAATCTGTTTCCGAACCGGTTTAATGACTCTATCCAATGGCCTGTATGCTGGCAGTACAGAATAGTTATGTGGTCCGAGGCACCAAGATGGGGGAGGGGGTGTGCCTTGTACGCTCCTTTTTTGGTGGTGTAAATCAGATCCAGGATGTTGTTTCCCCTTGTTGGAAAGTCAATGTGTTGATAGACTTTGGGGAAAACGCTCTTTGGGTCTGCGTGGTTTCTTGTTTTTGATGTTGGAGGTGGGCGGTATGTAGACAGCCACAAGCAGTACAACAGTAAATTCCCTGGGCAGGTAGAAAGGTCGACACTTAATGATCATAAACTCCAAGAGGGGTGAGCAGTGTCTGCAGACCACGGCAACGTCACGGCACCAGGCGTCATTGGTGTGGACACAGAGACCACCTCCGCGCGTCTTACCTCCTTCGGAGATCACTCTGTCTGCTCTTCAGCAGGAAAGCCCCTCAAGCTGGATTCCACTGTCCGGTTTATTACAATTGAGCCAAGTCTCAGTAAATATAAAAACACAACTGTCTTTTTCCGTCAGCTTGATCCGTTGAGGCTCCGGTCTTCGGCAAAAATAGACTTCTTGCGGATTCTTTCAGTTGCCGCTGGAAGGCTGCCGGATGGCCTCGGTAGCCGGACCCGGACTTTGCGGAGCAGTGTGAGTATGCAACATTGGTTTTAATGACTTTCTAAGATTACGGACGCCGTAACGGACCTTAACCGGATTTAATGTGAGCCGGGGGTAAAGGGCGTGGTATTTCAGGTGGAGCGGTGCGGTTGGACAGCCAGATGACGGACAGGGCTGTAGGATTGGAGGACCATCCCAAACTCCAGCCAACCAACCAACATATCCCAAAGCCGGCAGAGCAGGAGTGGACCAACGGCGCAGCGGGCCTCGCCGAGCAGGTGTGCATATAAAACAGAGCACACAGAGATTGCGATATAAACGAAGAACGGGAGTGTAGGCGCGGCTGTAACAGCAGCGGAGTGTGAAGCCGCCGAGATGAGGATCAGCACCTCCAATTCTGAGGCCATGGTTCTCCACCGGAAAAAGGTGGCTTCCCCACTTCAAGTTGGTGGGGAATCCTTGCCCCAAGTGGAGGAGTTCAAGTATCTCAGGGTCCTGTTCACGAGTGAGGGACGGATGGAGCGTGAGATCGATAGACGGATCGGTGCAGCGTCAGAAGTGATGTGGTCGCTGTATCGGACTGTTGTGGTGAAGAGGGAGTTGAGTCGGGGGGCAAAGCTCTCGATTTACCGATCGATCTATGTTCCCACCCTCACCTATGGTCATGAGATTTGGGTAATGACCGAAAGGACAGGATTGCGAATACAAGCGGCCAAAATGAGTTTTCTTCGCAAGGTGGCTGGGCGCACCCTCCGAGATCAGGTGAGGAGCTCAGTTACCCGGGATGAGCTCGGAGTAGAGTCGCTGCTCCTTCACGTCGAAAGGAGCCAGCTGAGGTGGCTAAGGCATCTGTTTCGGATGCCTCCTGGTCGCCTCCCTCGGGAGGTGCTCCAGGCTTGTCCTATTAGGAGGAGGCCTCGTGGAAGGCCCAGGACATGCTGGTGGTACTATGTCTCCGAGCTGGCCTGGTGTCGCCTCGGGGTCAGCTGGAGGAGGTGTGCGTGGATCGGGAAGTCTGGGCATCTCTGCTGAGACTGCTGTCTCCGCGACCCAGCCCCGGATAAAGCAGAAGAAAATGGATGGATGGACATGAAATTGTGTGTTCCTCCCAAACTATTCAACTTTGGTTTGTGAAAGAGCACTTGGATGCTCCACAGCACTACTGGAAAAATATACTGTGGACTGATTAACCCAAAGTTGGATTTTTTGAGCGGAACACATGTTATGGCCAATAAAAATATGATAAAATGTAAATGTTTAGGTGGTATTAGTTTAAGCAGACACCATATACTCATTCTCATGATTTTGATGAAGATCAGACCACATTTTAAGACCAATTTAGGCAGAAATGTGAGAAATTCCAAACGATGTACTGTACTTACTTTTTCTTCCCACAGTACATTTTATGAAACGTATTGATCAATGTATTGAGCTTAAAGGCTATACGGAGTTTAAAAATGTTAAAATTAAGTATTTTCCTCCCCCTACATGCTCCAGCACTGTTCTAATGTGTAGAATGAGCCTAGACCGATTCACCACAACTGCCTCTAAAATCTTGCACTGTTACTCAAGGTGTTAATTTTGGGTCCGAATTGCCATCATGCACGAGCTTAATATAGAAACTGCAGTTACACATAAGACCTGCGGTGGCAGTAGTGAGTATAAAAATGATCAACTTGCATCTAGTCCCTTTAAGAGTGTACTAATGTCACTGTGCACAATTTGTCCCATTTGATCATCCCCACGTCTGTAATGTGATGTCTAAAAATCTCATATGACAAAAAAATAAAAAATCACACAGTGACACCAGGCATAAGGAGAACCCGTGAACTAGTGACAATTAGTGTATAACGTGTGTGGTGAGGGGTTTTACAGCCTTAAAACATATATAATAATTGTAAAAATTTAGCGGTCTATTTCACGGATTTCGTTTTTTTTGCGGGCTATTTTTAGAACGTAACCCCCGCGATAAACGAGGGACCACTGTACTTACTTTTTCTTCCCACAGTACATTTTATGAAACGTATTGATCAATGTATTGAGCTTAAAGGCTATACGGAGTTTTAAAATGTTAAAATTAAGTATTTTCCTCCCCCTACATGCTCCAGCACTGTCCTAATGTGTAGAATGAGCCTAGACCGATTCACCACAAATGCCTCTAAAATCCTGCACTGTCACTCAAGGTGTTAATTCGGGTCCGAATTGCCATCATGCACGAGCTCAATATAGAAACTGCAGTTACACATAAGACCTGAGGTGGCAGTAGTGAGTATAAAAATGATCAACTTGCATCTAGTCCCTTTAAGAGTGTACTAATGTCACTGTGCAGAATTTGTCCCATTTGATCCGTTAACCAAGACCGCTGGGGCAGTATCTCAGTGTGCGACTGCAGTGTAGCACCTGGCGACCGATCTCCAGATCTTAGAGTTTGTCAGGACTACCCGTCCTCGCGGGAGGCTTTAACCTATTTTGCATGTTTTGTTTGAGTCTCCTTGCTTTGTGAGGTAAGAGCTTAAACCACTCTCCTATTGTGGTTTTAAGGCAACACTCAGACAACCTGAATGAAGGAAGTATTAAAGAATGAAAAATTATCATTGGATAGAAACAAATTTTGAAAAATTGTCTCAAAGTGTTGGAATTGTACCCTAAAGGACACAAAGGATTTTACAGTTTTATAATGCAACAAATTCTATTTTGAGATATTTGTAGCCACGAAAAATGCTTGTCTCTAACTATAAATGGGTAGAAATCCGTGTTAAAAGTTTTGCCCACCCTTTGCATTCAGTTGTTTCATTTTTTCTTTCAGTGTCCAAACATTTATGGAATTATCTTTTTTCATTATGGCAGATGTAATAAGTTGTTTCCACTGTCACACTAAAAGGCAGTGTAAATATGATTCATCTGGGGCTTACATTTTAAGTCAAATCTGTTGATAAACTCAGAAGATCTTTTCATTGTGTCCCATCTGGTCTGCATTTCTCGGTAAACACGAACGGCATGTGAATGGGCGGTTATGCAGTTGACAGCTAGAGGGCAGCGTTTTAATGTCAACACTCATTCCAAAGGTCTAGTGAGGTTATCATTCATAACATTGCACTACACATATTTTACACAACTCTATGCCGTCGGGACCAATAACTCTGGCAGCATTAAAAACATATGAGTCGGGGTATGGTGACCGCAGCTGGAATCCATTTGTGTTGCTTGGTTTTAAAACACATGCCACAATTGCCTATAAACTCATGGACCCTGGCTCATTCTCACACCTCTGCGCTCTATATATTAGAGGGTGAAAATACACTTACAGAGAATGTTGTATCCCCTTCAATAACGTTCTATTTGCCTACAGTGCGAGAAATTATTTTTTAAAGAATACTCTACATTAACTGTACATGTTTGTATCCCTACATTTGTATTTTATTTAGGTGGCACGGTAGTGCTTCACCGCTAGGAGGTCCCGGGTTCGATTTCCACCTGGACAGGGCCTGTGTAGGTTTCTTCCGGGTACTCCAGTTTCCCCACCACTAAAAAACATATGCAATAGGTTAATCCTCCGGCCAGGTGTTTCTGACCATTAGCCTGGCATCACATCTGGAGATGGGTCCCCGAACACTGGCCTTCGCTGGCAGCTCACTGCTCCTACAGGTCGCCGCAGCGGCTTTGAGGATGGGTCAAATGCAGAGGACGAATTTCCATAAAGTATAGCTTAACTTATTTTTTTATTTTGCAGGAACAGTTGCTAGTATCATAACATGAGTACAGATGTACTTATATTTAGCAGTAGCACCATATTTTATTAGTCTTAGAGGTTGAGGTAGCTGTGATATATCATTAAGACAGTGTTGTTGTTTTTTTTAAATTTCTCACAGAATTACAATTTTACTTTATAAAATACAAACCCAAAAAACTCACTACTTTTTCCAGATAATAGTAACAAAAGCCTTAGCAGCAGCAGTGGGATTAGTTCTAAGAACTCTTGTTCTTTATACTCCACAGTAACAATATTTTATTGTGACACTACTTGTACTTCTAGTTGCATACTTGAGTGCTTATACTTCTCTCTTGTTTAGTTATTTTAATTGAGCAAACAACTACTAAGCCGCATGCTTGCAAATATCAGAATCTACCATCATACATGTGTTGCCTCACCAAAAAAAACAACTGACTATCTTTCTTTTAATGGTGGTCTTGGACCACATTAACACCCACCACCCATGCCTGGCCTGACCATATGCTGAGCGCTGATTATTGCATTAAAAGATCCAGTAAAGTGTTGTCCTTGGATTCTGTTGCCACAACACTCTCTCATCAGGAAACACTTTGACCACCGCTCACTGATGTAAAAGGGGCCAAAAGTGGTGTCATTCCTTGATCATAAAAAGACGTGCTTCCGATCTGTGTTCATTTGCATTTCTATTCCAACTAGAACCGCCCAACATCTGCACTCGCTCTTTCTTACATTTACAACAGATTATAGTGCCAATGTTCACCATGTGTTGAGCAATATTTTGTCTTGATGTGTTTAACTTTTGTCCGCAGTAATATAATAAATCTCTGGAGTCAAGTCAATTTAAAAACTTGGCAAAATCGTTCACAAAACACAATGACAGCCAGAGCCTATTAACTGCAGGTTTTGTTCATTGAGTCCTATTTGAGTCAATTATTAATATCCAGATTTTCTTTATGTTAAAGAAAAACACATTTTATTAGCACCAACAAAAGCCCTGCCACAAAAAGGCTTTAGGTATGCATTCATAACTTTTTTTTTCTCACTTTATCGCACTATTATGAAGTATTAAGTATTACTATGCCTACTTGCAAGACTTGCTGTTGCTGGTATGGGTCATGACTTGCAGACAGCACACTGCAACAATCATTTCCAATAATCTTTCCCCCTTAAACATTCAAACAAAACAATTATCTTCGGGAAATTTGAGGGAAATTATTTCTATTTATCTTTACACAGTATTATAGATGAAGACTTACCTGACTTCATAATTCAAACACGTGGGCAATTCTCAACATGAATTTTCTGTTCTCCAAACCAAGGATTTCCAGAATTACTTGTATGAATAAAATCAACAGAATCAAAAGCGTGTAGTAGCAGGATACACACAGCTGGAGGCGACATAAGACAATTCATGATTAACACCAAAACACAACAGTAGTTGACAGGCTGAGGCTTGCAAACTCTTGTGCTGTCACTTATTTTAAGCAACTATAATCGTTATTCGCTGATATTAAACACCACTACAGTTTCATTGTTGCGAATTCAATGCATGCAATATCTTACCTTCACAAAATTAGCATATTTCATAAGCTTCTTTATACTCGTTGGAAATTAAAGTTTTTTTCCCCTTTTAAATAATTACATACGCAAGCTCTGCCTCTCTTTTCTTGTTCATAAATCATGTTTCGTTGAAAAGGCAAGTCGTTCTTCAAATGACCAGAGTATGGCGACAAACTCCATGTAACGTTCAAAACATCACGTAGATATATTTTGCTTGCATGAAAACAAAAGTAAAAACCTTTCTAGACTAGGAGGCTGTTTATAAGTTGCAGGGTTACATTATTGAGCTTTAATGGTCACATACTGTAAAGTTAACATGATGGTTTTTATTTGTATTTATTTGTATTGTTTTAGTGTTCTACATTTAACATTTCCCAGGAGACGGGAATGCAGCATCACACACATTTGACTCTGTTGTAATCCTTCCGCGTTTACCTGCCCCTGGAGTACCAGACACAAATGGGCGCGGTATAAACAAAGTTGACTCATCTTTTTGAATAATGTAATCTTTTTGCGGTCAATGAGCGAAGGAGAAGGGAATGCGTCTAAAAAAAAACAAAATAACTTCAAATTGCAAGTCCAGCTACACTCGCTGAAGTTTTGTTTTCTTGTGTGGGGAAGTTGTCGCACTTTCGTCATTATTCACAATGGGATGTTGTCAGAGTAAAGAGGTATGTTAGCGCAAAATTATACATAAATCCTTATAGTAGCTCTCATTTTCATGCACGGACAGTATAGTAGGCTTTTAGAGGGGTTCTGTTCAGTTTCTCTTCTTGTTACAGGGAAAGCGAGACTGGAAGCCTCTGGAAGACCGCAGCTGTACAGATATACCATGGCTGATCTTCTTCATGTTGTTCTGTGCGGGGATGGTAAGTTTTTATTTTTATTTTTTTACACCGTTTAAACCTTTTATATTACTTGAATTAGAACAGAAGTAACACTAAGTGGACTAGTTGTAGTTGCATACAGTCAGTAGGCGTTATTGTTCATCACATGTGTATCAATATGAAGTTGTCCAGCCCAAATCAGCAGCAAATCTGGGGGGGGGGGGGGGGAATTACCTATTGCACAGTTGCACAATAACACATTCATAACAATCCTGCAAAAGTAAAAAGTGATAGAATTAACACCGAAAACAAAAATAAAATAGTTATAGTTATATTGCCAGCTACATGATCTGAAATTGTTATATATCCAAACAAACAATATACAAAATATATATTTAACTGCATTAATTTATTCCTTCTTTTGTAGTTGTGTATCTGCGGCTTTGCCATCGCCACGGGAGCAGCCTCCAGACTTATCTCGGGATATGACAGTTTTGGCAACACCTGTGGTCAGAGGAACACCCAGATTGATGGAGTGGACCTGAGTGGCCGGGACATGAGAGAAAACAAGTCAGTAGTTTTCTTAGGTGTTAAATACCTATTGTTTTATTGAAACAGTTGAAGACTGTTATGTAATATGCATTTTTAATGACTGTAACAGCGTATGCTATTTGATTCTGGCATTATGGTCCTTGAAGTGCAAACAACTACAGTAGCTCTAAAATACTGAACATAGTTTCTTGTTGACAAAGCTAAGTTATAATGATATTCCTCTGGTCGTTGAGCATTACAAAAGCCGTGTTTTGAAAGTCGATTTTGATCCGTTTGTCGCTTGACCCTGCTGAAACAATGGGTCACGCTTTAAAGATGGGCTGATTGCGCATGAATGCTTTGAACAAAAGACGTCTCTGCTACAAAGAGGGGTCTGTCAGACTGAGTAGTAAATGTCACCATGCTTTATATTGCTGCAGACTGCCGTGCTAATGACAGAGCAATCTGAAGTTTGGTTTGAATGCTTTTAGTTCTCTTTAATTGACAAAGAAAACTGATCGGTTTGTTGCTGTCAGATATGTTTTCTTTCTAGAGCCGTGCAACTTTGACGTGATCAACCGAAGAATTAAGTCGATCGCTCTGTGTGTCTCACAGTGCCCCAATACTCAACTGCAGACCTACAATGATCTAAAGCAGTTTGCTAACAATAATGGTAAGATTTACACACAAAACATATTATTATTATTTTTATTATTATTATTATTATTATGTCATTACATTATGTGTACATGATTAACTTGATGGCACGTGTTCCATTCGAATGGATTTCTAAACTTTCCATTTTCCCTCCTCGTAGGTTCTCAACTTTGCACCTATGACATCACTCCTACAAGATACCCAAGCCATTCAGAACGGCAGACAAAGTGTCCCAAACTCCCTGTACATGCAAGGTTGCTGCTTAATTGATCATACTTGGAAGTATTTGTGTGTAGTTGCATTTTTATTTTATCTTCTTTTCTCATTTGCAGTAAATCTGTCCCAGTGTTTCGTCGCTGTATTCCTGTGGATATTGCCTGCTATGCCGAGTTCATCCAGGCTTTTGTTACATTTGTCAGTGACAACAGTGTTTTGCACCGGGTTACAGCCGGGGTGATGGCCAGCAAGGAGATCATCATGGGCCTTTGTGTTCTGGCATTGGGTATAAACGCTTTTTTTTCTCATATTAACATTTTCTCACTTCCCTTCTTCAGATTTGAGGACAGCAACTGCACGTCAAGCTATTTTTGTTCTTAGAATAACAGGAAATCTCAGTGTGGTCCAGTCTGGCAGTTCCCAACCTTCATTTGACAATAGTCTTAAGAGGTCAAAATTAAAATGCCAAACAAGTCTCTAACACCAGTTTATTGTGTCAAGTTTTTTCCTTGTTCTTAAACTATAAAAACACATCTGCCACTTTAATATCCAATTTACTTTTATGTTTGTTTGTTCTTTTTGTAGTATTATCCCTGCTCATGATGGTTGTGATCCGCTACATCTCCAAAGTGCTGGTGTGGATCTTAACAATCCTGGTCATTGTTTGTTCTATAGGTAAGTCTATATTAGACCTTTTTACAAACAAAGTCAACCAATGTAGTTATAGCTAATTCATTGCAGGTGGAACTGGTGTCCTCTGGTGGTTGTACACTGACCACAGAATTGCTCTTAATAATAATTCAACATCTGTATTTGGGAAAGAAGTGGCCTCAGACAATGTGAAGGCCCTGCTCATTTATGCGATTATAGCAACGATTTTCACAGTAAGACAATGGCACTATTTATTTGGCTTTATAACAGTTATTGCCTTATTACATGATGCCGTTTGTCCACTGTGTCCTCCAGGTTGTGCTTCTTCTTGTGATGTTCTTCATGAGGAAGCGAGTTGCCCTCACCATTGCGCTGTTCCACGTGGCTGGGAAAGTGTTCATCCATCTGCCACTGTTGGTTCTTCAGCCTTTCTGGACCTTTCTCTGCCTCATGCTCTTTTGGGTGTACTGGATTGCAGTATTACTATTTCTTGGAACAGCAGGTTAGATATTACATTTAATATGGGAATATTAATGCCGCAAAGCAGTGGTTTATTGCTTTTATGCAGATGTAAATTTGAAGCGCGTTTCTCGTGACATTTTAACTTGTTTTGATGCGTGATTTGACTCCCACATTTGGAATATTTTTCTTGTCTCGTGATGTGGGAGGATGGCGTCAAAGAATAACTTCTCTCTTCATCTCCCACTTCTGTTTTTGGCAGCAAATTCTTTGAAGTATTTTGGTGTAGTTTTTAGTATGTTGCAACATCTCTAACTATGTAGTGTTGCCAGTTGTATGAATTTGAAACTTTGCAGCACAAAAGAGGCACTCTGCACTTTTAGACACACACTATTATCTTGTATCATTGAAACGTCCTTCCATTATATGAATTCTTTCCCTCCATAGGAACACCATTTAAGAACAATTCTACCAACCTTGTTGAATATAAATTGCAAGAACCCCTGCAGTACATGGTGTGGTATCATGCGGTTGGTCTCATCTGGATCAGTGAATACATACTGGCCTTCCAGCAGATGACAATTGCTGGAGCTGTGGTCACCTACTACTTTACAAGGTATAAGGAGCCAAAAATAACCTTAAAGGAATCGGCCACCGTTTTTACATACTGAGATATGTTCTTACCTTAGCTTAGACGAGTTGATGTGCACCTGTCTGGTCTTTGTGCGTGCGCTCAGTCACGCAAATGTTGTTAGCATTTAGCCGCTCCCAGCCACTCCAGCATCGGTATAGCCCCAAACTGGGGTGAAGTTAGAAGCTACCAAGCTGTTCCACGTTTTCCCTATTTAAATACAGTTACGTGAAACGTTACACGATCCAAGTCTAGTTACACAAAATTAAACATGACGACAAGCGGATAAAAAGGGGTGCTATATTGTGAGGCGTAATAACACCTGGAGTACTTCGATGTCCGCGCAGTAATATATTGAAGTACTCCAGGTGTTATTACGCCTCACAATATAGTACCCCTTTAAGAGAGTAAGAACATATCTCAGTATGTCAAAACGGTGGCCTATTCCTTTAAGAATAAGTGTGTAATACCTATCTTTTTTTTAATTGTCTGGTTCTCGATTTTATGTTTTAAAAGGAATAAATCCCAGATGCCCTCTGTTCCTATTCTCAAATCAATGGGTCGAACACTTCGGTACCACCTGGGCACCATAGCCAAAGGTTCCTTTATTATCACTCTAGTCAAGATCCCTCGTCTTATCCTCACATATATACACAGCCAACTCAAAGGAAAGGTAAATTTCTAAGTTGAAATAAAAAAATTGAGAAAACCGTATCTGTACTATTGAATTGTGTTTTTAGGAAAATGCCTGTGCTCGCTGTATGCTGAAAGCTTGTGTCTGCTGCCTGTGGTGCCTTGAGAAGTGTCTGGCATACCTGAATCAAGTAAGTTGGATCTTTCATGAAGGACATCACTGTTAGACATCTGTCCTATCATAAGTTCCTTTCCTTTATTTCAGAATGCTTACACTGCAACAGCCATCAACAGCACAAGTTTTTGCACCTCTGCCCGTGATGCATTTGTTATCCTCGTGGAAAATGCCCTCCGTGTGGCCGCTATAAATACTGTGGGCGACTTTGTCCTCTTCTTGGGAAAGGTACTGGACTCATGATCATCAAATAAGAGCTTATAAGAATGAATGACCCTGTGCACTTTTCACCCAGACCTTCTCCTGGGAACTATTTTTTTTGCAACACACATTGTGATTTGCCTTAACATCCTCATCTCTCCTCTGTCTTGCAGGTGCTTATCGTGTCATGCACAGCTTTCGCCGGCGTCCTGGCTCTGAATTACCAGAGGGAGTACACCGTATGGGTCCTTCCTCTCCTGATCGTTTGTTTGTTTGCGTTCCTGGTGGCACACTGCTTCCTGTCTGTTTTTGAGAACGTGGTGGATGTGCTCTTCCTGTGCTTCGCTGTGGACACCAAATACAATGACGGCAGCCCTGGTCACGAATATTACATGGACAAGGCTTTAATGGTGGGTCAATTATTTAGAGAAGATTGCATAAATTCTATATGTTTAACTCCTCCCCTTTGTCTCTCCAGGAGTTTGTCGAAAATAGTAAAAAGATGGGCCTACACAAGTCAGCTGGTGGTGCAAGGGATGGAAAAGAAATGGAGTCTATGGTAATGTAACAATTCATTGTCTATGCGTTTTAAATGAAATGGTAGAAATAAATGTTCAGGACAAGGCAAGTTTATTGTGCTTCACTGCCACACAAAATTACAAGAAAACATGATAGTAAAAAATGCCAGAGTGGAAAAGCATTCTTTTCTTCTTTTTTTGGCCTGAGGTTTGTTCAAGAGGATTTGTTGTCAATTTTCACAAATCAATTGCTATGTTTAATTCTTTTTAACATGAATTTAAAAAAATCTAGCAATGAGAAAGAAAATTGTGATACTTTTTTTTTTGCTGTATCTAACATACCTAACTTGCAGTATGACACAAAAGTTAAAGGAAACTGTACAAAGAAGTAGTCGGGAAGCACTGGATTAAACCAGGCTTCATTTTAATGATGCAATCTTAAAGCAGTACTAAGTAACTTGTCTACCTTAATAAATAAATACTACAAAAATATTTTTGTAGTCCCTCTGGGGGTAATCCAAGTGTCAATAGGATGATTGGGGGGTCTTTCATCTCCCCCTGGGATCTCTGGCCAGAAAACCACAATGGCAACTTTCCTGCCACCCCGTAGGAGCCACCAATACACACTAATGGTATCACGAAGAAGAAGCAAACAGGCAAAGCTAACTGCGGGCTAGCGCCACTTAAACAGTATTTACAGCTTTGAGTTAAAAAAAAGGATCTCCATTGTGTAATTGAATGTACAATATCCCTCTCTCCCTTTGTCTTTTCTGTCAGCGTAGTATTGATGTAGCATGAGTTACTTAGTTCTGCTTTAAAACCATTAAGGCTACTTCTGTTGTTTTTTTCTTGCAGACACGTGGTCGAGGAACCCTGGCGTAATAGCGAACTCAAAAATAAAAACAGATATTCACAACTAGTGTGATTGGAGTTAACCAACATAAATGCAGCTCAGTTCACACTGTTTTAACTTGTGCCTTTATATGATAAAAAAAAAGTGCTACTTTTTACTTACTGACACTAAGATATGTTTTTTAATGTTGTCTTTTATGGTTATGTGTAACATTAAGATGCTTGTTTTTATAGTGAATTTGTAACTTTTTTTGTACATTTTCCAACTAATATTTAGTCTGCGATTGTGAAAGTTTTTAATAAATGCTGCTTTCTTGCAGTACGAGATCAACGTGTAGGTCTGGCTTTTTAACCACCAGAGGGCAGCAAAACATGCACCACATTCATCGTCCTTACTAATGATCAGTATTCTTACAAACAAGATGCCCATACAATTTTATTGTATCTGAATTGTCTTTTGAGTCCATATTTAATTGGGCTTATCCATGCATCCTAGACTCTCACTGAATATTATTTAAGGTTAGTTATTATGTCTTTAATGAGAGTTTTTCAACTCTAATACCTGATGGTGTTTGCTGCTGGCTCATCACTATGGAGACAAGCTGACCTGCCATAAACTACGGTGTACTAATGTATAGATCCCTGCTTTATCCCCTGCAGTTTCTTTCCAGTCAGCCATTGACCAGACAAGAGCTCGGCCACTAAGCAGTTAGAGCTTATTGATGGGGAAAGAGCTGCGGAACTGTTTGCCTCCATAAAACTGCGTAATCTATAGAAAAGCCTCTCTGTGGGCACTGGTGAGCCACACCTCAGCCATTTCTCCAGTACTTAAGAGACACATTCCTGGAAGCCTTTGGTCATGGACAAAAGAGCGCAAAACACTGTCAGACGATATGTACAGAAAGTCTGTCCAATATCGCAGTGTCTCAAACTTTACAGTTGCTTTGAAAAGCTCTCACATTAGTATCAATAGTACAGTTATGTTTATGCACTCTAAAGGCACTAGTTAGTCCTGGATTCCAACACTCAAGCCAAAGATCTGACTATGAATAATTTCTATTTTTATTAGACCTCTTTTAAATAAAAAAAAGTAATCTCGCAGATTCAGAATATTTTGTCAGTGAAGTAGGAAACCAGTGCAGTGGTTCAATATTCATCCAAACAAACACTCAATGCAAATCAGACTTTGTTTAGCAGAGATAAGTACTCTGCCATACTGTGACCCATATATTAATTTAGTAGATTGTATAATAATAATAATAATAATAATATGCATCAGTTTTATATAGTGCTTTTTGGACACTCAAAGACACTTTACATTGCATTATTCATTCACTCCATACATGGTGCTTGTAAGCTACTATTGTAGCCCCAGCTGCCCTGGGGTAGACTGACGGAAGCGAGGCAACCAGTCTGCGCCATCGTCCCCTCCGACCACTCACTCACTCACATTCGCTAGGCTTCCTGTGTTACCAAACGGTCTCCCATCCAAGTACCAACAAGGCCCTTCCCTGCTTAGCTTCCAAGGTCTGACGGGAGTGGGCATAGCAAAGGCGGTATGGCCACACACAAGGACATTTTAGAGCTCCTAGTGTCTATCTTGGAATGTGACCTTGATTCCACAGTTGAAAGTGCTTCTCTCAGCATCACTCTGCTCTGCTATATACGGCCCCGCTGCCTTTAATGAATTTTAAATAAGTGACTCTATGCGCTATAGGTGGATATTTGTCTTGTTTTCATTTATTTATCGATCCAATATTTATGTGCAGGTCAGTGTATGAAATAATCATAAGGAGCTCTGCATCAGCTGTTGTAGGACTGGACTCTGGGAGACACAGGGTCATTAAACAATACTGCTGCTGTGGACGTCTGTGGTTGAGCTGACTCAGTCAGGAGCAGAGCCCTCCTCTATGTGAGAGTAGCTGTAAGTACAGTATAGATCCCGCCTCCTGCAGGTGCACACTGTCGTTGTGTCCGGGGGCAAGACACTTCACCCAGCTTGCCTCCAGTGTCTGCGTACATTGGTGTATGAATGAGAGTGTGAATGGGTGAGTGGATCCTTGCTGTAAAGCGCTTTGAGTGCCTAATGTAGGTGGAAACGCGCTATATAAGTTGAGACCATTTACCATATAGATGAGCACAGGACTTTTACATTCAGTGACAGTGTATGTTGAAGAAGTGAGTGTTCTCCTAACAAGTCTAACTCGACTTGAAAATAAAGGCTGGAGCCTTTGGGTGTATAACACGAGAGAAGTTTATTTCCCATCAATACAGAACCAGAGTGTGTGTTTCCACAGGAGTAGACTTAAATACAGTAGTTCAAAGAGTTGGGTCAAAAAAAGAGCCAGTAAGGCTTGTATGACACACCTGGACAAAGACAGTAATAAGTATATACAAGGCATCTGTGAGGCAATGCCAAGGGAAACAGAGAAGTGTTTGTGAGGGGCAAATGCAGCACTAAGATGATGCCGGGCATTGACTGAGTTATCTTAAAGCAATGTCATCAATGGGCAGCATGAGATGTGTCCTTGGAAAGCAGCGCAGGGACTAGATAATTAGTTTTTGATCCTTATGACTAGGATTGACAGAAGTGTGAGAAAATACTGGATTTATATACAATAACAGTCAAAATGTTGTTGTTTTTTAAATTATAATGAAGTAAAATTTGTATTTTTATTTGGGTCACATCTTGATCCATTGAAGATCGGTCCTGAAGCTTCAGTATTTGAGAATCACAGATTCAGGACATTGTCCAGTCTGAAAACAGGACATCTGTGTCATTGTGACATACTGTATAAAGTGCCTTTATCATTGTACTTACTAATAGAATATTGCCTGATTTTATTGATTATTCAACCTTTGAGATGCTTTGTTATATACACATTGTTTAGTTATTGGTAATCCTGTGTCAATAAACTGAATTGATCAAAACAGTGTTATAAAGTGAGTTTTTTGTTTTTTTAATTTAAAATGATCCGTGCAAAAAGGAAGAGAAAAACTTTACTTTATCTATACACCAAATCTGACTTCCGAAACATCACAAGAGCTTTCTGATTTTGCTGGGTGAAGCAGTCTCTCCCAATACTGAGAAGTTATTTTCATACGGTCAGGAAGAGAAGAGGAATGCTATAGTTGATATTTACCCACCAACTTCCTTCCCTGGATGACAGATGTTTTGGCCTGCCCACACATAAATACAATTCTTCCCGCAGCCATTTTACACAAAAGGTTCTCAGTGCAGAACAAATTCAGGCTTCTAATTCATTTAGTCAGCTGTGTTTGGTCATATGCAAAGTGTGTATGTGGGCGTGATCAGGGCTTATGAAATATTCATGATTTCTGTTTCTAAATAATGCAGCCGTTTTCGTGCTCAACCCCCTGGCAAACAAACAGTAACTGTCAGCCTTGGATCAAGTGAAATTTACACAAATGCGGTATCAGAAATTAAATGCAAATATTTATTGATCTGCAGAAAACCCATGGACCCTTTAATTACATTAAAGGCTTTATTTAAATCCAAAATAGAAATACTGAATCAATCAGCATTACTAAATAAGCATAAAATAAAATCAATCAAACCTAAACCACATTGAAATTAAAGGTTTCGGACATAATGACAATTCCCTATGATGCTGGGGTTGTGCTAACTCCTGCAGGGTTACAATCTCACTGGCTACAAACCTCAACTAAGATCCCCTCTGGTATGAAGACCCCCAGTAAAGAGTGTCAGGACTCTCCGAATTAAATAGAGGTAAAAAAAAACAACAACAAAAAAGCTCTACAGTCTACGCTGGACTAAACATACACTGATCCCGACGATGCGCTTTTGTCCATACAACACACACACACAAAATAAAACATTCAACCCATTCTCATTGGTCAATATAGCTTTTATTTCAGCAAATCATACATAGACTGTAAAAAAAATGTGGTCTGTAGCGTAACCTAACGCTATCCAAAGTGTGATGACAGATTGTGACTGGAGTAGCTACAGTGTCTGAGGTCATTTTTAAAACCCTTTGCATGTCGTTTCACACAGAAAAATGAAACAAAAAAGATACTACACTCTGAACCAGGTGGCAGTGCGTCAAGTCGAGAGGAAATTCCAAGTTAAAAGAATGACACTCTAGTGGTAAGACTATTTGATGGCACTTCTCAACATGGAATCTCTTGAAATTGTTCAAATGAATGGTTAGATTTTGAGCGAGCGTCACCAGATTTGTGCACGTAAAATAGCTCTGTAGAATCCACAAATCTGGGATCAACTTCACTTACATAGAATTACACAAAAGTCATTACAGCGTGTACAAATCAAGTCGAAGCAAATCATAACATTGCAACATGAGCAGCTCTTTTCTTACAAGCGAAACCAAAGCCCTCCTATATTAGTCAATGTGCGATATCAAATCCAGCATACTGCTGCTTATACTGCTTAACTGCTATGTAAGTCTGTGCTTTTTAAATTTTTTATATCTAGCATCCTTATGTTATAATGTACTGGATCAGGAGACATACACCAGGCAAGCCTAACAGTATATCCACTTGCGTATTCACGTGTTTCAGGAACTTCTTCCTTTTATGGCATATCATTTGTCGTACTTTTGACCAATATATTCATAGCTTTTGATAGCGTCTGACATCTGTTATGCCTGACTGGTGTATGTAAGAATCCATAACTTTACTTAACTTTACCTAAACCAGTCTAGATCCAAATAATCACGATTAAAAAAAAGCCTCTCTAATTCGTTTGTAACCGTGAGTTTGTTTACAAGCTTATTCTTCACTATTCCCAGCGTCAAAAAGGCACACCTCTCGTCCTTCCTCCCCCACCAGACGTTTCCATCGCGGTCGGCACGGTAGCGTGTGGGTTTATGACTGTGCAACATGTTTTTAATGCGTCTGTTACACTGCATGTTCAAATGCACATTAAGACTCTAAAATAGACAAAAATAATAATGAAAAAACACATCAACACCATAAAAACAATGAGATACAGATTGCTGATGCTTCAAAGGTCAGCAAACATAATGCTCTCACGTGTTTTTGAGGCGAGATTCTGTTGTTGTTTTTTTCCATCTCGAGCTACAATATTTTAAGTTTTTTTCTTCTTTTTTTTAGGCTCAACAGAAAGAAACATTACGCGCTATGAAACATGCTTTGAAACATGTTTTATCTTTCGCATTCATCCGAGAGTGGATTAGAAAAATAGATACATTTTCCTCCCAGCCCCAGCATGTTTTCTTTCTTCAAAACAGTAATTTGTCATTCTTTGCTGCCTGAGCCTTTAGAGATTATTCTGTACATTTTTTATTTTTTATTGAAGCTCAAATGTCTGCTCTGATTGCTATCCGGCTACACTGCCTTTTAATTCCACTAATAAAGCGTTTCTAACTTTATCTCCATGTTCCATACAGTTACAGTCACAGTTACAAATTAAAGATCAAAAGAAAACCTCAAGAGTGCAATAATTCCTTATCTACATCTGGGACGACCCACCTATAATACACGGGAACACTGGAGAAAGAGAGGGAGGCGGGGGTTTCTTTTAAAACAGGGTGCCCCAGAGCGTTAACATACCTCAGCACAAGGACACTAAGGAAATGAGGACTGTCCAATGAGGGGGAGAGGTCTTTAGAATCCAAAGCAGTGGACTGCCCGGTCTTAAGATTCTCATGTTCACACAAATCAAAAGTGCCTATTTATAATGAGACGAGATCAGAAATGTCCAGCAGTATTTCAATTTTTTTTTCAAACAAACAATACACAGACAGAAGTCCATTGGCGGTTAGTACTATTAGGTTTCTGCCTCGGGGGGAGATCACCATGATTCGTGCAGGCGGACCGAACACAGTCGTCTGTTTGTTTGGGGCTTAAGTTTTACGAAAGGTATTCGTCCCCAGCATCTTCGTCCTCGTCATCCTCGTCTTCGTCTGTGTACTCGTCGTCGATGACTGGGTCGATAGGGGGAAGGTAATCGTCATCTTCATCATCTGGATCTGCATCGTCTTCTGCATCCACTTGGGGGTCTCCACTGCCAAGGTCTCCGGATGACTCCAAAACCACGCCTGGAAAATATATGACCAAGTATTACCAAAGTAAAGATGGAAGAAGAGCTCTCAAGCAACCAGAAGTTCTCAGCCCGACTAGCTCGAGAAATGCTGTCTTTATGTTCACATGATCTCTGTCTCTTAACAATTTATAAACAACAAGTCACATTTATAGATGCAAACGTGCAGCACTATCGGGAAAAGGAAACAAACTTAACTTTGTTTCGCTTTACTCTTTGTCATACCGTCACATGTTTCAGCAAGGCTACTTTGTGCCGCCCTTGATTTACATACACAAACTACCAGTGACGTGCAGTGAGGTTTGTTGCTGGTGAGGCACATGCTAAATAAGTAAACAAAACAGCAGGGGAAAAAATGCAACTTGCCGTGTATAGCATTCAATAGCAACACATTTAAACATAAAATACATTCTCACGATATTGCAAATAAAAATTAAAAGACAACATAGTGGACTTGACCAGGACTCGTACCCCGCCCCTCCAAGTGATAAGTTAATGACAATCCTGATGCTCCACGCGGGCAGTACGTGATAGTGGCGACATTTCCAGCATAAACACTCGTCTACAGCATTTCATCTATAAAATGTCAGCCTAATCAGTTTTCCCTTTTACTTACTCCTTTACGTTTAAATTGCCTCTCCTAAACCGTGCAGAGTAATAAAACAGCTTGTTTTCACTTGTAGTCCACATGTTTAGTAGAAATGTGTAGCGCTGATACAGCGCCCCCTCGTATTGTCAGGGCAGTGCATTGGAGGCGAGCCTCACTTCGGGACTATCAAAACGCGATTTAAAGTCAAATGAACAGGTTAAACAAGTTGTTCTTATGCCTGATTCTTTATCCAGGTGATAGAAAACCAACGTGCCCAACAAAAACCCATTTACAAATGTATTTTACTTTTAGGGGGCGAAAAAAGCCCCGAATGGGACAGAGCGCTGAGGGAATGAGCCGAGCTCAAGTATGTGCAGGACTCTGGAGGCTCGCCGCAGCTCCGCCCTCTTTACACGATATCGACAACTGATAAAACATTTGGGCATTTTTTAACCACGAGATTGATTAAAATCATAGGAAATCCCAATCATCCAGAAGAGAGAGAAGGGACTTGTTTTTTATAAAGTTTATTGTATTTTTTAATTT
Source organism: Neogobius melanostomus (assembly GCA_007210695.1). Taxonomy (NCBI): domain Eukaryota; kingdom Metazoa; phylum Chordata; class Actinopteri; order Gobiiformes; family Gobiidae; genus Neogobius; species Neogobius melanostomus. Next base: position 4,816,063 of record VHKM01000004.1, on the reverse strand, counting down.
TTGTTTTTTCCATGATGACTGGTGAGGCCTGGCCTCACCTGCCTCCCCTGACCGCACGTCACTGCAAACTACTGGTCTGTCTGTACCAATAGCAAGACCATAATAATATATTAGAAGTTATTTATGGCTTTCTGGAAATTTACAACCAAGATAAGGCTGAAACGACGTTGTCAGTGTGATACCCACCACAGTCTGCGGGCCATGGGTACGCGATCCGGCCACCTCGTTGCCATAGCGATCCACACACCAGCACTGTCCACTGCTGCTGTGGCACTGGTGCGATCTGTAGTAGCCCTCTTCATCACAGGATGGCAGATACTGACCTAATAGTACAATAGAGTACAAAGACAGTTGGCGCGATGATGCTTCACAAAGTGTGTATGATTGTACTTGCAACGTGTGTGACTCACCAAGGAGCTTCTTTCCCGGCTGCTTTTTGTTGATACTGGACAGCTCTGCCTTACAAGGCGAGTCTGCAGAAAGAAGAGACAAAGCATTGTGGTGAGAAAAAGCTTAAGTCGGCTGCTTTTCTTTCTGTTTTCTGTTTTCTTTTTTTGGGCAGTTCTCCTCTTTTGTACGGACGTTCTGCTTTTGTCAGGATGTTTGAATTGTTAGTTGTGGTCTAAAGTCATTTCTAACTTTCCAAACATATTTCTATCACCCCAGTTCTTCACAGGGATGTGTTTATAAGCATGTTCCGCACTTTTTAGTGAACAATACTGTCACTGGTTATGTATGTAATTAAATGCACAGCGCACAAAGGTCTGTTTTTACAAATGTTTACTTTTACAATATACTGAAGTATAACGTGAAGTCCCGCTTATAAAGGCTGGGGCAGAAGCTATGACCGAGTGAGCTAAATGAGAAATGTAATCAAGTATAATGAAATAATATTGGCCTCTGTACAAGGTCTCAGCGTTTATATTTTAGTTTGTGAAATGTAAGACACAAATTTACTCATTTAGGTACAAGTAAGTTGTTTAATGAAAAGTTCACTTTATGTTCGAACTTGTCTATATTAATGTTATCCTAATGTGCTAAGTAGTGTACAAAAATCCAGTGATCTGAATGCCTTTTAATTTCAATTTCAATTTAAGGAAAACCCCTTGTGATGTAACCTGTTGTTTGCACTTTTCCACTCACAGCATACCAGGATCTGTACATAGACCAAAGTAGCAGCCAAACCCACCCAAAAGTACCTGAAAAAACGTCCCAAAACCCAAGGACACGGCTGGAGCCACCTCGCTCCTCCAATAATGCCCCCCCATATTTCACATGGAACACGACACGGCCATAAATAAGAGGGCGAACCTCTCACAGAACCATGCATGTACTTTTAGAGTGAAAGACAGTTGGTATATAAATATATTTTGGCCCATAGGCTTTATTCACGCAGTAATTTTTGGTGTAATTTCTCATCATTACACATAAGATCATTTATGGACATCTGTGGTTTAATTTCCTTGTGAGCAATATTTAGAAATACATATACTGAGAAAAGTTGTGACATGTCGAAAACGTATTTTATTACTGCTCTGTTGGTCTACCTGTGTATCTCTGGAAGCACGTGCACCACTCCGAGCTGGTTATGACGTCGTCCATGTGCGTGTCGCAGGACTTGAAGAAGACATCGGAGCACGGTTCATTCCTGTCCATGTACAGGCTCTTGATCTCTGACTGGTCCAGCTGCATGTCAAAGTTTGTGTCAAGGCGGGAGAACATCCAGCCGAGAGGGTCCTTGCAGATGGGTGATGCGCCCACTTCAAACTCTGCAATGGAAACGCAAGAGCCTATTTAACACACTAGTTATTGTAAGTCTTTGCAGTATGCTGTGCTTGTTTTTAAAACTTACTGTTCTTTTCTGGCTTTTGGATTTTGATCCTTTTGTGGTTGCCGTTCTCGTGTAGCACTCTGAACCAGTCCCTTAGGCGGTTTACTACCTCCTTCAGATCTGATTCACTACACACTTTGACACAGAAATGATAAATATTGGTAATGCTGCCCACTCTCCGCTATGATACTGCACTACTTCAAAATCATTCAGCCCATTAATTATATTACAGTAAAAAATAAAATGTGTGGAGGATATACTAAATTGGATACCTCTTTTCCCGGGTGTAGTCGGTTTGGGCTGGGTAGGACAGGGGCACATGCCTGGGCACTTGACGCCAATTTTCTTTCCTGAGATGCATGCTTGGTACTCCAGTTTACACTGAAAAACACACAAAGATTACAGATGGCCAGACTGAAAATTACCCGCAATAAGGAACTGAAACCCTACTAGAGGATGTGAAAGGAGGTCACTTGTGTTTTTGCATGTAAAGGGTAAACATTGTGGTTATGTTTCTGCTGAAAGGTGCATGTTTGCCTGTACCTTGGTGGAGTACGAGTGGCCGTCAGTACCACAGACAGGAGACGGGTGGACCACTGGGCATGGCTTGCACTTCGATCCTGGGCTCTGGTACAAGCTGGGATCCTTGAAACTGCACAACAAAATGAATATAAATTAGTTAAGTTATTTCTTCATAATTTGCGTTGTGCTCACCCTTTTGGTCAGTTAAACTAGTCTGTAAAGTGTTTGCTCTAGTGCAGGGGTCCCCAACTAAATCAGCTAAAGGTCCGCAAACCTTTCTTTCATAACTTTCGACATATGTCCAAGATCCGGACATATGCAGTCATTGCTCTTGAAAATGTTAAAACATGATCACAGGTTGTCTATTAACACAGTAGAGCTGATTAATGAATAATTTTGTCATTTTATTTCAATGTTATTCAAATTGTTGAGATAATTTTAAATACCGCCCTAGAAATTAAGTATATTGAGAGGATGAAAAGGCTTTGGGTCTGGACTAAAGCCTCTGGTGGTTCGGATCTGGACCCAGGTCTGCCAGTTGGGGACTCTTGCTCTAGTAGCTTTCAAAGTTTTTTCACTTTTAGTCTACTTCCTTAAAAAGAGAAGTCAAGAATAATTTGCTATGAAGTGTAACCTTCATTCATCATATCCATTGTAGCTAATATTGATGAAGCTTTATTTTATTTTATTTTATTTTATTTATTTATTTTCCGTTTTTGTTTCAAGGCTGTAGGATTGTCGGATTTGTGTGATTATTTGATGATTTGCTCACCCTGTGCATTAGTAATTGTGCTGTTGCTAAGAATGGGAATGAGGTCAGAGCGGTGTTACTGTCCTGGTTCAGTGGACAGTGTTTGAGACAGAAACACAAACATAGAAAGCCCTTTCATATCGCTTGGCAGGGCTTGCTGTTCGTTACACCGCGCTGCCAGAGCGGGGAGTTAATTGGACTGAAAGGTAATGCCACACAACAAGAGAGCAATGTAAAGGATAGACCTTAAAGAAACCAATGGAGATTCTTGTGGAATAAAAATTGTATTACTTTTGTAAAATTGGGTTACTTTTGTCCTGATCTTGTACAAAGAAACATGTTTATGGATTGCACACTTATTCTAGGAAAGCAGCCCTGTCTTGCTTTCCTAGAATAAGCATTGGTCTCTTGAAATCTCCTCAATGACTCGTAAAGACAGCACATTTTCTGGTAGTGAAGCTGTACAGCTTGTACCACCTATGCAGTTTATCACCTCACTCTACCTGGTACTGACCCCATCTGAGTACAATACTGGGGAAAACTCCCCTCTGAGAGAGGAAATAGGCATCAACCTCCCCCTATAAAACAATTCCTGTTTTGGAGTTGGTTTCATTTCCGATTTGAGTGCCTTTTGGTACTTATGGTACTTTCCACCCAACAACTCACATTAAAAAGAGCTTAATATGTTATTAGTCATGGTCAGATAGTGAAAAAAAAAATATGAAGTGAGACAGGAAGGTGGACAACCAAATTAGATTTCCACAGAATCAGCTGTCATGTGTCTTTCAATTCTGGTTTGGTCACATATGAGGAACTGAATGTAAGGGCAGCTTGGACTTTATGTCTGGGTCATGTACTTCATAATATTCTAGTATGTAACTACATGGATGTGAACGGTCTTACCTAATTCTCCTCTGGCTGACACACGTAGCTTTTTTGTAATCCTCTGCCACACACACCTTGTGGCGGCTGCATTTGGTCTTTAGACAGGGGTCTTTGGCTGGATCAAGGGCTGCAACACAAATAATAGACACTTATATATGCTATGCATGTTTGATAATGAAACTATGCTTATGACCAATTTTCAGACTAAAACTGGACACTATTCGATTATGCACGGTCACCAGGAGCCATTTATGACTGTTTTCTAAGTAAATGGTAATCTGCTTGTTACATCTTACACATGCACTCAGCATTAACATGATAGACTTGATATTTTTATTGGTTTCTACTTGGTATGGACATTGCATGGCCAAACATGATTTTTCAAGCAAGTTTGTTACTTTGTGGATCATATTGGCCAAAACTGGACACTTGGGACACATCCTGTGTAGAACTGGACAATCAATGGTTTTGGAGGTGTGGGGACATGGACAGAGACTCAAAACTGGGACTGTGGTAACTGGGACGTCTGGTCACCCTAACTATGCTGGACAGTTTTGAGTTAGGAGCAAATTCTACAAATTATGCTTGTTTGGTGTCAAGGGTATGCAACTTAATTTTCACAGAAAATCTAATTAAAATAATCAAATGGAAGCATTAATTAGATAGTTTATTAAAATGTTCTCATACTTTTTTATGTGGTAGCCATATTGTTTACTAACAATGTCTGTGATGCTGCATATCACAGCCTATGCATGTTCTAGACCTTTGTATGAATCCTCTCAAGCAGGCGAATGTCTCTTAGCATTGAACACAACACTAACACTAGCATGCTCAAATCTACAGTAAAAACAGATGGACACGTTAGCATTGCTACTTCTGATGCGGCATCCACATGAACTCTAATTGAATCCTGCCGCCGACTCCTTCAAAAACTGATCTGGTATCAGCTCTTCACTCCCAAAGAGGAAAGCCTCTCTGACAGCTGATTTCAGATCTGCCTCTCCAGCGTTGTCTCTCTCCACATACAAATGATATCAGATCCGAGGTCAGCTATCCGTTCGGTTCCTGTGCACAAGAGGCTATGCCTGGTACTACTACTGATGTCAGAACAGTAGTGAGTGACCTCTGCCTTGAAAGAACCTTACTGTAATCCCTGAGCAGCTTTGTCAGATAATCTAGCCCTGATCCCACGCGGCTAAAGGTATTGTTTGATGATACAGGCGCGCGTGTGCGGACTTGGGATTCTGTGTGGAGGATCTAGTGCTCAGTCAAGGAGCGATGGTGTTTGTGTCCTCATTTGCCTCCATGTTTTATACGCTTAGCCATGCTTCTTAACAGGGAAAGAGGAACACGTCATGACTTCTACAGCTGGAGAGATAAATTGAGAAAAAAACCAACAAAAAACGTAGTTGCATTTTTTTCGCTGATCATTTTGTCACTGGCAGAGCTATTACTAATAATGTTAAAAACGTCATCATTCATGGACCAGATGTTAATTAACCACTAATCAGCATCAGCGCTTCAGTGTCAGTGTTGATCAAAAATACATTAGGGTCATATGCGCAGGGCAACATCTTACTGACTGTGTAACTCAATATATTTGCTCGATTGTAGACTGTCTGCTTACTGTCATCAACACAGAACCAGTGCTACAATGACAGTTCTCACCTTGATCAAATGGTTTAGATGGATTCCATGCTCTTGGCTCCTAAAAGAGACAAATGCGTTGGAACATTATTTACATTTTGAGGTCAATTTTTGAGCTGTATTCAAAATAAGTGCAATACAAACCTCCACTTCCTTTAAGAGAACGCATTATATAAAATAAACAAGAAAGAAAACACGCTTTAGTAAGTGCTCATGACACATGCGGCACATACATTCTGACAGAGAATTTTCAGCCACACAACAACATGAATTCAAACATACAGCACTCATAAGATCTTCTCAATCAAACCAATTACTGCAGCCAATGTCACAGAGAAGTCATTATTCACAATCTTGCATGGGAACAGTGTAAAGCGGAAGGGTATTTGACATCTTCCTTTCAGGCTCCGGAGTACTGCTTGAAACTTGTCTTTATCAGTAAAATGTGCCTAATTTACATCCATTAAAGCCACTGCTTGAGTTGCTGCCGTTCGTGCTTGAAACAGGTACACTGAGGTGAGTGCGTCTGCTTTTAATAGACGCAAAATAAGCTGACACACCCAGGGGGGCAGGCCTCTGATGCAAACGTGAAAGCAGCTTAAGAAACTGGCAGCTCTCTAGGTCTTTTAAACAGTCTCCCACTGTCTGAAGTAGATCGCCATAGCACTCTGTATTCTCTTATGTTGTCAATGATGATGAGATATAAATTTGTTATGCTACTTTCAAGTGTGCACAATGAAATCTAGCACAGCAAAACACAGATAAATCAGAAAGTCACTTTTACCAGTAATAATCTAGTTCATATGAAGGGGACAGAAAAAGAGCATTGTTATAGTTTCAGTAACTGATGCCATGTCCATTTAACTCACTGGTAATTTCCAGGTCCTGAAGACATTTAAGACAATAAAACAAACAATGCCAAGTACAAATAACATGAAACATTCTCAGTTCCACTGTTCACAGACTTGGATTGATTTGAACCATTTCACTTCAGCAGGTATGGTGTTTCAGATACAGTATATGTGGCCCTTTTACTGCGAACACACTCATACCTGGCTGGTGTGCAGTCAACACTGGCAGCACCTCTTTTGGTGACACATAAATGTAGCTCGCAGCGACAGGAAGGGCATCAGATGTAAAAATCTGCCAAATCACCATGCGACTAAGGCGACTCTTGACATATAATGGAGCAACTAGATGACACATCATAAGGAACCATGCAACAGACTGCTGTATCAAAATTTGCTGAGTTTCTATGTCAACAATAAACAAATATAATAAAATATTACACTATGTATTTTGTGAAAATTCTTTGACAGTACTTTTTGTTGTGCATTACCAGGGGTGAAATGACAGTCTTTAGTTTAATGCTCCTGAAATTTTGCATGTGGTGTTTATTAAAAACTAACCATTTGATCCATATGCACTTAATTGTAAATCCAATTTAAAAAATCTGCTAGACCAGTCTCTATTCAGTCTAAACTAAACAGACAAGATGTTGTTGTTTGATGTATTCTAAACATATTTGAGTCTTTCTGTTTTGCAGATGTTTTGCAATAATAAGCTTACTATACATTGGTTGTGTTCATTCGCCCACATTAAAGATTCAAATCAGCTGCTCTCACTTTCTCAGTTTGGAGACGATTAATAGAATTCAGGTCTTGATCTGATAGAGACAGGAACCTGAGGAAGTGCCATGCTTTCCCATGCCATGCACATAGCACACCCAGTAATAAGAACATTTCATTATGGGGTCAGGGACGCGATTTGGAAGAGTCAAGGCGACAAATGTGCTTCCTGCCCGATTCCTTAATGGCCTCAGCGAACACACAGGGAAGCACACAATACCAGTGTAAACAAACAAACAATCAAACAAACAAACCTGTGAGCAGAATTGTGCGGTGACGCATGGGAACCTGTCAGCTCCACATAACATCAAACACCTGAGTCTGCTACGCTACTCACGAAACCTTCTGTTTAGGTGCACAGTACCCTCATTCTTTTATTGGTCTACTTTCAGGTTACCTTTCTATTCTACCACAGTTTGTGGCTTTTATACATATGCAGCATTACAATTGTACTAAATGCATGATATTCAATGGGCAAACTTATTTTTTTTTCACTAAGCACGTTTAGCATGATAATAATTACTTGCACACATTATATATAGGCCAACACAATATTGAAAAAACAACCCAAAACATCCTGCAATTTTTGCTATGGGTATTGCAATTATAGTCAGAAATGTAATTTTTCAATCTTTGATTTCTTTGTTGTTTTTAGTAGGCATTAATTACCTATACTGCAGTCTTTCCCATTTGTTAATTACGGCCATTAAATTACAATTTTGATTTAAGTGCGATTAATTGAGCAGTGCAGTTAATGCACTTGCTACACTCAACAGGTCCTTTATCTCGCCATTCTGCCACTCCTCACTTACTCTTTGTTTTTTCACTTTGTTCTTACTAACGGGTGTTCCGACAGTTCCTTCCTTCCCTTGCATCCTTGCTCCTTTCTCTTCTAACCAACAGGAGAAGTATGTGCAGACTTTAGTCGAAATACTGGCTGCATCTGTCGTGCTCAAGCTTGTCGCATGCACACACACACACACACACACTCTTGTGGTGCTTTGAAGTGGAAAAGGCCCGGAGCTCTGTACCTTCCCTACATCATTCACCCTCCACAACACAAACATTATGGCACAAGCACAGCCAATCACAAGGAGGGGAGCATGCTAATCTTCAAAAATGAGGCCAGTCAAAACAAGCTTTAAATTCATGTTTTTTTGTGACATTTTGTATTTGTTGCCATGCTATCGTCTTTATCTTTAGCTGATCCTTAATACTTATATGAGCCACTATTGTGCAAAGTGGGAACCAGAGTATGTAGGGCCTGGGGCAGCTGTGACCATCTAAAGTGGAACCTACAATAAATGAGAAGCCTGCACCGTAGTGCACTTACCAGGACCCACTTACAGCTTTCATGCATCAGATGAGAGCTGAGGTACATGTGTAAAACAAGCTCTTCTCGGGCGATAGAGGCTTTACATCAGGATGTTTTCACCACAGGTGCGGTATGGCACCTATTTTAATCAACTACAGTATATCCTGAATTTATTCTTCAACTCACAACTGATTCATAGAACTATGGGTCTTTAGGTACACTTCTGGACAATGGCGCTAGCTGGCACACAAATAACCATCCCTTTATGTCTTGTATAAGGAAGCCAAAGAGAAGCTAGTTTCCTGGGACTGGACATGAAGTCTTCACAGCCTCTTTCAACTCCTCTTTCATGGGAGTTCTGAGACCCTGTCATTACCAAGTGAAATTTTGCATTGTGATAAGACAATATCTTGTACGGTAATCTTTATGCAGTTCAGCAACTGTACAGTACAGTGTTAAACATACTCTAAGATTTTATAGCCTAGCTAAAATTATTTACCTAGTCCATCCCTAGATATAGAGTGAGCTAAGCAAAAAAGACATGTTTATTTAGAGCATTCACCAAACTAATATTGGAGTTGAATTGTTGATTCTAAGGTCAAACATTTAAATGTTTTAAATATATATTAGCCTTTAGCTGCACTAAAGCCAGTCCTTCTTTCATCTCTCTGCTCACTCTTATCTCTTAACTGTATAAGTTAAAGAATCTTAAGTAACCCACGGCCAATCACAGCCCAGTACTGACACTTCATTTGCATAATCCAAATCCTGCTCAGGACTGCAGTTGGACCTGAGGTGTGTCTTATGGGTTCAGTGCAGTGATTGGCTCACATGTCTCTATCTGCCAATAGAGAGTTTTAAAAAACCTCGCTCATGTACGTGCTGGAAGTTACATGAAAAGAACATGAAAGCTCTGAAAGGGGGTTTCTCTCAATCATAAATCAAGGAGTTTAAATATAGAGGAGTGTCATACTGACAAGAAGCTTTGGGGAACTCAGGAAAACCTGTTTAAATAAGAGTACATCATTTGAGCCTTTCATGTAAGCCTATAGGTGACAGTGAACAGCCTATAAATTAGTCAATATCTTAGATCAAAAGGCTGTAGGTTTTAGTTTTCCAATTGACTTTAAGATTAAATAAAACAATAGCCCAACAAACAAGATTTCTTCAACGTTAGGATGTGCCTAAATATTATGATCAGGAAACTCAAAACCGAACAATAACAAAACCATGGACGTCAGAATGAAAATGCAGACCAACACACGTCTAACATCCTGGAAATTCTTTTTTGTTCAAGGGGGCTTTCATACCGCTCCAAACAATCCTTCAGAGAGTGTATAGCCTTCAGTTCGATAAACCGAAAATGACAGAGCTGAGAATGTCAGGTGTTCTCTGTTGGAAGTGCAGGCCTACAGCAGACTAGCTTCAGTGTACCTGCCTGTAATTAGGCCCCATTGGCTGCAACCCCTCGTCACACGATGCCCTTTTTGTTGTTCGTGCTCTGATTTATAAAACACGCTGGCAGACATATTGGCAGTGTATTTACTGTATCACTGGCGCGGGTGATAAATGTGTGACAAACAGCCCAAGCGACAGGCCCCGTGACGCGTCGCTTGACAAGGGGAAAACGAGAGGCGCATGATCACAGAGCAATGTGGATGACTAGGGAGCTTTTGCTCCGATTGATACAACACGCTCACAAGGACAAAACAGTTACTCACGTCTCTGAATTTATCCCATCTCTCCGACAGCCATTTATCATCCAAAAAATTGCCGTTGTCTGAACGAGCAGACACATGGCCAAAGGCGACGGCGCACACGCTCAGCAAAGCGACGCTCAGCATCTGCGGACACAACAACAGAGTGGTGATCGGACACGGGATCAGGCTGTAAAGACGCGGCTATCACGTTGAAAACAACTCAATATAAGCCTATGGGCTTAGACACGTATAAAACAGAACACAACAAATGCAGTGTTTTCTTACCATGTCGCATCAGTTGCTCCACAGCCTCGATGTGCTTGCTGCCGTTTGCTGTCTCTAGTAATAACAGCGCTCTCTCCTCTTTCTCTCCCTCCCTCCTCTCGTTTTCCGCACACAACAGGAGCGCGCCTCCCAGCGTGCGCGTTCACTAAGCTTTGGTTCCTTTTCTGGGTAACAGACCTTTGTGGTGTTGTGGTCGTTCATCACACGCAAATTTAGTATGTCATGGTGTAAAAAACACATGTCCCCCCCCCCCCAAATAGCCATGTGTTCAGAGTCTCCTGAAAGTCAAAGTCATCATATTATGTATATGTTAATATGTCACAAATGCATGTTAAAATGTTGCAAAAGCTGCACATGTTAATGTAAAGAATTGTCATGTTTATATGTATTGTACATTGAACTCGGAATAATCATTCAATCAATCAATCAATCATCACGGAAAGCCATGTGCTCATCTGTGGCAGCCTTCTCAGCTGATCAGGAGTGCCGCATTTTCCGCAAAAAGACACAACTGTCAGGTAAAAAAAGAAACGAGAAAGAAAAGATTGAGCTTTCACTTTCAGATGTGCCTGCCTTGTATATCAAATAGTATATGCAGCAGAAGTCTAAGAGAAATTGATGCCCTACTAATATTATTCCAGCATCTGAGACAAGATCTCCATACAGTGGTCTGGCCGGTCAACTCATCACTATGCATGGTGCAGCAGAAACCCACATTGACCTCAGCTTCACATCTTCATCCTCCTGAGGGGCTGTGTGTGTAGGCATGTGGAAAGATCAGAAGGGGCAGATACATTTGAAAGTCAAACGAGAACTATATGAAGTATGAAGTGCGCCTGCATCACTGAGATATACAAGAGTGGCCCCGGGAGGTCGGGTGTTAAGCAGTCAGTGCTTACTGAGTAATAAAAAGGTGTTTTCTGTAACAGGATGCGTGCAGCAGGTCAAAAGGAAGTTGGCAGCAAAGAAAACCTTTGTGGTTGACAAAAACAAAGGTGATTATTTTTAGCGTCTTTAAACTTTGTTTCTCCAACATCTCAACATGCATTGATGACTTTAGCTTTTGAATTATGGACAGACACTGTATATATTTTGTATATAATCTCCAAAAGGTAATCTTACTATACACTTCCAAGATGCAAAATGTTTTGTTGTGGCAATAAGCAAAGTCAATGCTCAATCTAAACAACAAGGAGTTACAAGCCACATAGAGCCCCAATACAGAAGATTTTATTATTATTTTAGTATTAATAATGACTTTAAACCTATAACTACAGTAAACATTATATCTACAAGCAAGAGGCAGAGGTTTTGCTATAAAATCTGTTTACCTGCAAAGTCTGACACCAAGTAACTTAATCATTTTACAACCTCAATTCATTTGTTTTGTCTTGCAATTATAATTTTACATTACTGCTTGGATCATATTTGACTTTATCCTCAAGACATACAAAATGAGCGGTTTCTCTGGTTGTTTACACAATTGCTAACTGTATAAACATATACTTTGACCTCAGTTAGTCACACACTATCTGGCATCATTCTTTGCCCATTCCAACATGAGGAGGCATGTTATGCCATCTACTCGGGCGAGCATCTTGATTTTCTATGAGCAGATCCAGTTTCAGGCCATCCTATCCATCTTCGATCAAACCACTGTCTGCTTCTATCACTTGAACATGCATACAGGGGCGTGGCTTGCCAACAGATAAACAGGCAACTATTGGAACCTCAAGACCCCAGAGGCAAGACAGTGACTCAGTCATAAAAAGCTCACTGAAGTAAGTCTAAGTTAGTGATTGTTCTCCACTTTATTGTAATTCCAAAAGAGAAAAGGCACCACTATTCTAATTTTTGAAGTTTGTTTGGAATTTTTGATGAAAAATAAATTACTTTACATAAATTATGTCGTAGCAGTAAACCGTTTCTTCATTTTCACGAGTACTGGATTCAGTTAGTGTGATAAAATTGGTTTGAATGGTATACCTTAAACATTATATGCTTGGGACCATGAGCTTCCTACTGCGCTACTAACACAAGATAACATAGTGAGAACATCAGCTGTAGTGGCCACATCAACTCTGCTTCTCGGATGAAATGGCCGATAGTCCAGCATCAAATCAGATCAAACTTTCTTTGAAAAGCACTTTTCATATAAAAAAAAAGCAACATAAAGTTCTTTACAAGGTACTTGTATGCACAGCTTGTCTTGAATCAGGTTTAGCCAGGGAGAAAATTAAGTCATTAACTATCCTAGCAACTATAGATGCATAAACACGTGTTCTAGGCCAGGGATCCATTCATTATTCAAAGGCAGGCATTAAAGATGAAGATGTGGTCAGATTCACACAGGATTTATAGTTAGGCTGCGACTGCTGAAGCCGATCATCTCCTGAGAGTTGATGGGATCCTTAGTTTCACCGTAGTCCCCCTTTTAAGTAAAGTCACAGTTGTTGTTGACTCAGTGGCTGTCTGTTGGGCTGACAAAGAATAGATGTGAAGAGTGGGGCGGAAACAGTGCATGCTTGTGTGTATTTGAAGGAGAGCCCCGAAGCTTGTCTCAAGTAGTGAAGATTTTACAGCTCAGTGGCTTTGTCGCTGTGCACCTGCTCAACTGAAGGAGGATAAGAGGGCAAAATGGTGATGGAGGTGGGTGCAGTTGAAAAAACAAAACAAAAAACAATCAAACCGAAAAACTAAAAAAAAAAATAAGAACAATAGACAGATCTTCGTACCCTATAGAGCTTCATATTGTGTTGACCATTTATTTGCATAAAGGAGAACTGCAATCAGATCAGATTCATTTGGTTGAATTTTAGTAATGAAATATTTAACTATTTAATGATTTATTATTATTATTATTATTATTATTATTACTTTATTATTATTTAACTATTAGTAAGGATCTAAATGCAATCACACATTAATTCAATTCTAGTTTTAGGGATTTTTGGTCTTTCTTCCTTACAAAAGTCTACTAGAACCAAGACATTTCTGGGCTGTCTTGCATGTACTGATTTTTGGAGGTCAATCCACAGATCTTTAATGACGCTTAGATCAAGAGACTGTGAAGGCATGTTAAAGCCTTCAGACTGCAACCTTAAGGTCGTCCATTGTGGATCTTGTGTTTTTACGATCCTTATTTTGTAGAGGACATTTTTTATTTGAACTTTTTCACAGATGATGTTATGTTTTCCTTCAGAACTGGTTGGAAATTAATTGAATCCAATGAACAAAAATCTCTCTGACTTGAATTGAATTGAAATATCATACTGTATTATATATATTTTTTCTTTTTTGTTAATTTAATTATTAATCTGTTCTATATTTGCATGTGCTTGCAGTTTTATTAGGCCCGAGCAGACTGCCGTCGCAAGCGCCTATTGTAATCGCAACGCAGTGCGCGTAGCGCACTGTACCTAGGTGCGCGGAGCGCACGAAAACAGCGCACACCTTTGGTGTGGGCCCTTTATACTTATAATTGCAGCAAAATAAATCGGGGTATATGGCCAACTGTCATACGGAGGTGGATGACAAGCGCGTGGGGGTCGTTGAGAGCTTTCCAAAAATGTATAATATGTTGTCGTTGCGAAAGCGACTATATTGTTTTTGCAAAAAGTGTATTGGTCACTAAACAACATCATGAAGGCCAAGGAGCACACCAGAGAGGTCAGGGATAAAGTTGTGGAGAAGTTTAAAGCAGTGTTAAGTTATACAAAGATTTCCCAAGATTTGAACGTCTCATGGAGCACTGTTCAATCCATCATTCGGAAATGGAAAGAGTATAGCACCACTGCGGACTTACCAAGACACGGCCGTCCACCTAAACTAACAGACCGAACAAGGAGAGCACTGGTAAGAAATGCAACCAAGTGCCCTAAGATAACTCTGGAGGAGCTGCGACTTACTGCCGCTGAGCTGGGGGAATCTGTACATGGAACATGGAAGTCGTACTTTACACAAATTTGGCCTTCATGGACGAGTGGCAAGAAGAAAGCCATTATTGAAAAGAGGCCATAAGAAATCCCGTTTGAAGTTTGCTAGAAGTCATATGGAGGACACAGCTACCATGTGGAAGAAGGTGCTTTGGTCAGATGGGACAAAAATTGAACTTTTTGGCCCAAATGCAAAACGTTATGTATGGCGCAAACCTAACACTGCTCATTGTCCTGAGTGCACCATCTCCAGGGTCAAATATGGTGGAGGGAGCATCATGCTATGGGGCTGCTTTTCCTCAGCAGGGACTGGGAAGATTGTAAGAATAGTTGGGAAGATGGATGGAGCCAAATACAGGGACATTTTGGAGGAAAACCTGCTGGAGTCAGCAAGAGAATTGAGGATGGGGCGGAGATTCACCTTCAGGCAGGACAATGACCCTAAACACAAAGCTAAATCTACAATGGAATGGTTTAAAAAAAACAACATATTAATGTGTTAGAATGGGCCAGTCAAAGTCCTGACCTAAATCCTATTGAAAATCTGTGGAAAGACCTGAAAACTGCTGTTCACAAACACTCTCCTTCTTGACTTGATGCAGTTATTGCAGCAAAAGGGGGTTCCACAAAGTATTTTTTCATGCTGTATGAATACTTGTGCACGCCCCACTTTTCACTTTTCTATTTTTCGAAAAATAACAGAATCATGTATCATTTTGCTTTCACTTCACAGTTGTCTGTTACTTGTGTGTGAACTTTCAGTAAAAAATTCAAAATAAATCTTTACGTTTGGGATTGTAAACATGACAAAATGTGCAAAAGTTCAAGGTGTATTAGTACTTTCGCAAGGCACTGTATGTGAGACAGGAAGAGAACCCGGATGGAGTGAGTGAATTATCTCTGGAAACAGACATTTTAAGGATAACAGCTCCACTCCAATTCATCCAGTCCTAAGACATGCTAATAGAGGAGAAATGTCATGGTCCTACACAGGAAAGACAATATAAAATAAGCGCTAAACGTGTCTGTTACTACATATACAGTAAAGAAGGGGGTCAGCTATAGATACTTGAAATTATATAATGTGCATGCAGACATAGACTCATGTTGCTATTAAGAATCACACTGCTTTTATTTTACAAGCTGTAAACCATTTTACCAATATTCCCTTGTACAGTTTATATATGGGATTTAGACAGGACAGACAAACCTTCTGTAAAATGTAATAAGCATTTATAATAATTTAAAGGAGCAATATGCAACTTTTAATGCAAAAAAGGTGATATTAATATGTATTTGATCTTTCAGTGACCGGATGCTTGGGTAGTTAGCAGCATAGCGCCTTTACAGTACCATTCCGATGGCCTGTAGGACGATCCAGGATCAAATGTTTTTGAGTTTTTTTACTGCTGATTGAACCGTATCTATTGTTACATATGCATTCCATTCAAAAAATCTACCAAAAACCCCCCCAAAAAAACTGAAATAAAATTGATCCTGAAGCATCATGGGGTCACTGGAATAGTAAGTGAAGGCACAAGCTAACCACCCACACAGCCACTGGGTCACTGAAAGCTCAAATACGCACTAATATGAACATTTGTTTTTACATAAAAGTTGCATAGTGCACCTTTAAGGTGTAAAACATTTAAATCTGTTTGAATGATGTTAGGCTGGATACTGCATTTTAATATTTGGCCTAATTTCAGTGAAAAATTATGTTGTCAATCAAATACATTAAAAATACATAAGAAAAAATACAGAAATGTAAAATTTCTCAAAATCATCTTGCGACCCCATTGACAGTCATGTGCGACCCCACTACAGTGTCCCGTGAGCCCCAGGAGGTCCCGACCCACACTTTGGGGGCTGAACACAGTGCACCATAACTTTACAAAACTGGAGTGATGGATGCGGTAAATGAGCCTCTGTCACCTATGTACTGTAGTTAGAAAATCACAAGTTTCTAGCAAGAATAGACCTAGAATTTACCACAGTAACAATGACTGTAGCCTCTTTCTGATCAATTTAATGTTATTTTCATTGGAGAGAGAAAAAAGTGTTTTTCTTTAAAAAATAACGCTAGTGTGTAAATCTTGGCCTAAAAAAATGTTTAGCAACAGTACAGCAGGAAAACTTTATGTGGTGTTAGTATCCCTCTTGTGGTCACTAGTGAACATTACACACATGCTTACTATTAATTGTTTAGGCCTACATCTATGGATTAGAAGGCTAAATCTTGGCTATCTATAGCAATCTGTGCTTGTATGTGTATACGCACATACAGCACGTAAACTATGGATTATTTACTAGAGGCTTTTATCATTGTTCAGACAGTCTATAGTTTTGGCCTAACAAAAAGCCTGCTTTAGTTATCAGATGGCTCTTATTTATTGCATTCATTTTATGTCGCCTATTTATTTTTTGTCTCAAAAGCACCTTGTGACTACATTACAAATATTTAGACTTGTTTTACTCAGCCCCCACTGTATTCTTGTTTGTCTCACAAACATGGACTCAGCTCTGTCACTCCTCACAGGAGGCTTCGGTCATGCTCTGTGGATTGGGTGTCCCAGGGTGATAAACAATTGATACATAGCTCAGGTGACACACCTGATCTGTGGGGGCAGAGGGAGAAAGGAAGGGGTGAGGGGGAAAAAAGAGAGAGTGGAACAAAGCGAATGAGAGCAGCACCCATATAGATGGACCAAGACTGCCACGGCTACTGATGAGTCAGAGCACAGCTCAGGCCATGGGTTGTGTGGACTGGGAATGTACGGAGAAAAATGAATTGGTCTCAAATAAAGGGACTCTGTGTTGTCTCCTTAACCACACACAGTGAAGACTTGACTAACCTCATCCTCATCATGCTGTCTGTGTGCATTTGTGTTTACCATATACACAGTGTTAGTTTACATGCAAACCTCTGTCTGCAGTACACTCTCCTCCAGATAAGCCTCTGTCTCCTGTAAACAAGGGGGGTGCACACAACCCCTTTAGACTATTCTAAGGCGTCTACATTAATAACTAACTTAGATAAGGAAAAGGGTAGCTTGTTTAATTTATAAGGCCAATGACGTTAGGCTCTGATGACTTAGCAACATTGTTAAACCTGAATGCAAATTAGGGCCACTGGACGTGATCACATATTTGTGGTCAACGTTGCAGCATGTTCCACAACTGCAACAGCGGCACACTAAGAAATCATCTACAAATACCCTGCACCTGTGTGCACGGTGCACCATCCCTACCCTCATGACTCAACCAGCCACTCGGGCGGTTTTGCCTTTGCCACTCCCTTACTTTACATGTCCCCACTCCGCGAGTCCCGCCTCTCTCTCACCGCGCGATCGGCCGTCTGTGAAAGGCTAGCTTGATGTATACTCGGACATCTTCGATAACTAATGTAGTCTAACTTCACTTATGGGGTCTAAGTGCTGACGTTCACATTTTTACAGACGCTTTAGATTCAGAAAAGGATCCTCAGGTCAACGGCATTTTACCCTAACCTCTTAGTTAGGAGCAACTCTACAATTAAGGTAAGGTCAATACACACACACACACACACACACACACACACGGGTACAACAGGTGTAACTAGCATAGTTGAGCTAGCGTAGAAACCTATCTATTTAAGATCACCGTGTAATAACGGTAGTAGTAACCAACTGAAACAAATATTATTGTTTTATTGTTTATGCTACCTGAACTTTCCACCGGAGAAAAGTGTCAGGTGCGACGACCGAAACCAGAAGCAGCAGGTGTTCACGTCACGCACCTGCAAGTGCCATTGAGTAACACATTTATAAGAGCTGTTTGTTTCCTTTGACTTCCTTTGACTTGTCGTCGAAATGTTTCGTCCTCATTTAAACTAGTTTTGCGGGAAATGTCAGTTCACTTTACACCTTTCTATTAACAATAGCTTTGTCAACAACCAGCCAAACGCCAATTACACCGTAGCTAACGTTTTAGTGAATGCCGTTTTACTTTCATGAACTTTTCCTAAATGTGAAATACTCTCGTCATTATTCCCGTGGAGGTGTTTCCACAAAGTAATACAAAGTAATATCTATCTCCCCTTGCTGGGATTAATAAAGTATCTATCTATCTATCTATCTATCTATCTATCTATCTATCTATCTATCTATCTATCTATCTATCTATCTATCTATCTATCTATCTATCTATCTATCTATCTATCTATCTATCTATCTATCTATCTATCTATCTATCTGTTTTACGTCAGAAATGAGTCATGTGATGTGAGGTGATTTTCCTCTAGCACACTGCTGATAATGTGTCATGATAAGTAAGTAACGTAACGTGCAAACTCCAACATATAAGAATAACGTAGATATGAAAGGTAAGGACCCGAATGTCTTCACAATTTAAGTAAATATGTGAAAATACTGTACAATTTGAAGCTACGCTGGGTAACTGTGTATTACAGTCAACATGTTTAAGTGAGGCTCTAATCAAAGACATTACTAAAAAAAAGTAAGAAAAAACTATCCTGATATTTCCAAAGAATTCCCCCCTGAAGTTAGATGAAGCAAATAATATATTAAATTAAGACACAAGGAAATTAGCTGAATTACATGTAAATAATTTAAACTTTGTTTCATCTCCACCTGTCACCTGAAAGCTTTTGTCACTTTCTCATGGAGGAAAGAGTAACCAAATGCTTTACACAAGTAAGAGTAATGTTACTTCAAAATAAAGTTATTCAAGTAGAAGTAATAAATACTGTGTGATAAAACTGCTGTAACTGATTACTACACTCCCTGCAAACCTCTTCTCAATGTATTTGATGGAGGGGTATTCACTTTGAATAGTTTGTGAATACAATGAGAAACGGTTTTATGTTAATTTTATTGCCAAAAGAAATGTCTGTGCTGTCAAAAAATTCAAGCCTGTAGGCCCTGTTATTATGTGTTGAGGGCTATTTAATGACCAGTAATGAGGAAATAAATGTGAATCATTCATTTTGGATAGAGCATAGTTCTGTACTGTGCTGTACTATTCTATATTGAATAGTACAGCAGAGCTGGACAATAATCTACTGTACAACAGACATTTTTGTTTGGAGATATAAATAAGAGGGGAAAGTGCTATTTCTAACTTTTATTTATTTATTGAAAAGTCTATTGTCCCTTTGAGTAGGTTGCAAATTTAAACATAAGTTTAAGTGCATAAGTTGGTATATTAACATGCACTGTCCCGATCAAATAAACTAACACATTTGCAATGGTTTACAAATGTGTTACAAATTTGTGTTACAAATCTTGCGATTCAGCATACCATTGTATTCTGGGCTGGGACGATCCACTTTTGTCACGATTTGATACGTATCATGATACTCGGGGGCCGATCCGTAATGTATTGCAATACAGTAAGTAATTATTATAAGTAATGCTTACCTTGAATAGTGTAAGTTATGTGTACAAAGTTTATAAACCAAATGCCATTTGACATTTATTGAAGCGTTAAGATTGAAAAGTGCATTAACACAAAATTTAACAAAGGGCTTTGTGACCGTTACTGGAAACGAGCAGGATAAAAATGCCTCCAAACATGAGTATTGAAAGTATTGCGATACTTGATAAAGTATCAGTACTTTGTATTGCAGCAAAAAGTATTGCAATCCGAACCGATATTTTGTCCCAGCCCTATGTACCATACAATGCAATGCTGTACTACACTACTATATTATGCTATGGTAGACTATACTATAGGGGAGCACTTAGTGGTTTTCAAGTTCAAGTGATGAACACTAAGGTTTACTGTTTTTAGTTTAAAAAAAAGTAAAAAAAAAACAAGGTTACAGTAATTATGTGACGGACCTGTTTCCTGTGCCATCCTGTCCTAGATAAATGTTAATGTCTACCCTTCCGAATAGTGACCCAACCGTCCCCTTGGACCAACCCTCCCTGGTCATGGGGGAGGGTTGGGTGGGTCAAGTAATCGCTATAATTAAAATGGGTATTCTTCTGTATCTATTGAATATTAAAGCCTCATTTTAGAGGTATCTGCTCATTGTTCTGAAGAATGTGCATATTTGGTATCTTGGCAAAATGTTGACAGCCTTGGCAGTAAAGCTACGAAATGTCTTATGTGACCCAACCCCTCCCCCCTCTCCCCTACCATTCTACAATAATATAATCTAATACAATGAAAAATAATCCAATCCAACCAGTCTACTAACTAATATTTTCAACAATAATTGAAATATGCAAATGCATTTGCCTTTCCAACAGAACAGGTGCACCCATCAAATGCTGATGAAGCATTAAACAATGAGGGTATGCAAGGAGGCAATGTTGCCATTATAAACAGCTCCATGTTTTCACATGTGAACAGTGTCCTGCCATGTCCCACGAACCTTTATTAAAACTTTCACCTTCAATCACAAGAGAAAAAGTATGGTTGTGTACAGTATGTAGATCATGGATCATGTGACACTGATTATCTTGTCTTTCTCATCCTAACTTAGTTTGCCCTTGCAGGTACAAAGAGATTGCTTTATATTGCACCATATATGCAAAAATGCCTTGTGATTTAGCAAAAAGCCTTTGCTGATAACATATCAGTTCCAAAGTAGACTGTGACCCAAGAGTTAAGGTGAATTTGTTTCAGACCAGCACGTATGACTTTTCTTTCCTTCTGGTTCAACATGTGTGGTCTTTATCTGCACTCAAACCCTGGCGACATTAGGACGCTTTCTTCAGACTGTATGAACCGAAGTGGCTGGACTTAAGTTCCTGGAAGTCACCTTTGTCTTTCACAGAGCACAGAGAGGTCTGGGGATGTGTGAGAACGGACCCCATTCCACCAAACAGCCTTCCGCTGGAACAATAGATACACATCCAAGCTCAGGGGTACATGATGCAAAAGTTTGGACACCACTCTACTCACTGTTAAATTATAATGTTGTTGATGTTATGTGAACGCAACCTTTATCCATATTTAATCTATATAATCACTTATACAGCTCTATATTATAGCTTCAGTTCCATTAAATTTGCCTTTGTAAAGCCCAATATCTCAACCGATGTTGTCTTACAGGGCTTCCTAAAGACTGCTAATTTGATCAAAGAGAAAAGAAACAGGTATAGGTTGCATGTGTGTTATTTTAATATTTCTTTGACCAGAAAGCAGTGAACAGAATTGCCATTAAGTTCTTTATTTGATTGATTGATTGATTTTTTTTTCTAAATCAATCAAGCAATCAGCCAATCAGGCAAGCAAATGTAATGTTCAAATGCCAAACAATCATCAGTGAAGGGATGGATGAATAATTGTCCCAAGGCGTCCCCTGTTCTTAAATCCTCCTTCTCTGCATGTGAATTCCAGAGATATTGTAGTGTTTCCCTGCTTTGTTCATTTAAATACCCCTAAAATTATGATGTGTCTCCATCCCATTCAAAGTTCTACCTTAGAACTTTGAATGTTCTAAGGCTGAACCCCGCTCATTTTTATCCTGTTAATTAATTTAATTTGATAATTTTCCCAGCCCTCTCTGTGGGGCGCGTAACCAGACTCCACTGTCGGTAACGTTAGTCAGGATGCATCACAGTGCTCCGTAGACAGTGGCTGGTCTCTATAGCTACACTCAACAGTCTGGCCCTCGAAGTGTTTGTAACGCTATCCTCTTGGACATTGCTAAACAAGATGGCGGCCGGCCACCTCAAGGCCTTTTGCAACTCAGCTGTTTGTGAAAGACACACCAAACGCAGATGGTTAACACGTCATATTATGTTCAGATCCAATCGCCTTCCCCTTTGTGTATTTTTCTGATGCAGAGTAGTGCACTGTGCTGACATTATATCGTATTGAGTTGATATAAAGTTCATATGATATTATTTGGCTGAAAATGATTCAAATCGGCCTCAAAATATCGTCGGAGCTCATTCACTATAGGCCACTTGGCTCCTCTAGAGTAAAAAAAATAGTATCTGACACAGAACAAACCATATCAGTCAATCTCTATTTTCTACACCATTTTGACGATTTATATAAAATCTGAATGCATGTATTTGAGCACAGCGGGATAAAGCGTCTTTGTGTTTGACTTTGTGAATAGAGGCTGGAGGTTTAGAATGACGTTGGTGCTGCCCACATCATGTCAGCGTTCGCACTGCTGAGTCCAGAGACGTGGAACTGAAATACAGAACAAACAATAGAGGCTCATTAGGCAAAGGGTTAACACTCAGGGTGAACAATTATCTGTTGTAGGTTGCTAAAAAATATACGAAAGAAGATGGCTACTTTTGTTTAAAATAGTTCTAGTCATGCTAATACTCAATATAATAATCTAAATGATTAATCGAGCTAATAAAAGTTAAGTATTTGAGGTAAATATAGATTACTGTGCTGAAGAAGTACTACATAACTGGTGATCAGAAAGACTTAATGTTCAAATTAATATATTTTTCAAGAACTTGAAATACAAAAGTGAATTCAAGAAAACACTTAAATGATCTCATACGCAAGCCTACTTTTCTCACTTGAGAGTACTTAACTATTGATAAAACAACTAGAAGTGAAAAGTTGTGTGTGTGTGTGGGGGGGAAGCTCCGAAAAAATATAGTTTTAGAAAATGTAACTAAATTGTGTCCACAAATCTATATCTTTTATATCAACTTGAAATGTTTTCAGGTTGCCATATGCAATACAATGTCTAAAACAGTACATACTTGTTTTTTAAGTGTCTTAACTGTGGTTAGTATATGGTCGTAAACATGTGTATGAAATGCTGACTTTGGTGTGCTGTGCTATGTAAGAACTGCCTGTTAACATCAGTCTTGTGATTGTGATTGCAGCCATGGTTCTGCCTTCACCGTCGCTACTCTTTTGTCTCCTCACCTGTTGGCCCATATGTTGGGCTGGCAAAGTCATTGTGGTGCCCCCCATCATGTTTGAGTCGCACCTGTACATCTTCAAGACTCTGGCCAAGGCTCTGGCCCAGGAGGGCCATGAGACCCACTTATTGGTGTCAGAGGGGCGGGAGGTGCCGCCATCTTCTCACTACCATTTACAGCGCTACCCAGGAATTTTTAACAGCAGCACTGCAGACACTTTTCTCCAGTCCAAAGTCAACAACATCTTCTCTGGTCGCTTGACATTTCTGGAGCTCTTTGACATTCTCGAGCACTACTCTCAGAACTGTGATGCTGTGGTGGGCAGCGCGGAGGTCATGAGACGCCTCAAAGAGGCCAAGTTTGACCTGTTGCTGGTGGATCCTAACGAGATGTGTGGCTTTGTGATTGCACACATCCTGGGTGTGCAGTATGCTGTGTTTGGAACCGGCCTGTGGTATCCTGCAGAGGCGGGTGCCCCAGCTCCGCTCTCATATGTTCCAGAATTCAACTCTCTGCTGACAGACCGCATGACGCTACTGGAGAGGATTACCAACACAGCTGTCTACCTGGTGCAGCGGATAGGCATCCAGTACATCGCGCTTCCTAAATATGACCG
This sequence comes from Neogobius melanostomus, assembly GCA_007210695.1. Lineage (NCBI taxonomy): Eukaryota > Metazoa > Chordata > Actinopteri > Gobiiformes > Gobiidae > Neogobius > Neogobius melanostomus. The sequence continues at coordinate 4,792,087 of VHKM01000004.1, read as the reverse complement.
CATTATGAAGAAGCATGGAGTGGAGCCTCAGGTGGCCATGAATGATCTGGTGCAGGGCAGTCGCCTGTGGATGCTGTGCACTGACCTGGCTCTGGAGTTCCCCAGGCCCACCCTGCCCCATGTGGTGTACATCGGGGGCATTCTCACCAAGCCCCCCAGCCTGCTGCCAGAGGTCAGTGTTGAAAACTCTACAAACAGCATGTTAATTTGTTTTTCAACACTGTTAACTTGGAGCCAAAATGTCACATGCAGTAGATTGCATCTTACATCAGGATCATATTCAGGATCATATTCATCTACTGCTCTCATCATTTGCAAATATTTCCTTATTAATGATATGTGCGATAAAACATTGTAGCTAATTATTTAAATCCGCAATTGCTACACAGACACAAAAAGAGCCTTAACAATAAGTACTCTGAGACAGGGTTAGAGCAAAATGGAGTTTGAGCAGATAGCAGAGGGGTGTCAAGGAGGGCATTGGAGCACGGAGATAGGGGCACATCCAATGTGGGGACGAGGAGAGCACAGACCACTGGTATCTGCTGCGGGGGGGGGGGGGGGTGGGGTGGAATGCCACTGGAGCTAATAGGGTGCATTGTGTCACATTGTGTGGAAGGAGTTGTGATGGAAGTGAAGGGAGAAGGCGGCCATTGTTGTGTGGCGCTCTGCGGGCACACTGAGGAGGCTCTGTGCGGGCACTGAGGCTGCGTTGTGGGGACAGTTGGAGCTGTGCGCTGGGACACAAGGCCCTGTGTGCCCTGCAGCTGGAGCCTTTTCTCTGTCTCCCCATTTGTCCTCTGCCCCTCAGCGTATCGGAACCACTTTACCCCAGTTTAAACTGTCATGTCCCAGACGCTTGAGACCTTTTCCAAAATAGCTTCACCTCTGTTTCTAACCCAGAATACAGTTGCCATGCATTTGACTGGAAGCTGTAATAAAACCACCAGGTGACTAACTGAAGTACAGGTACTCCCGGAATAAACCACTGAAATATGTACCATGTGCTGCAGGTCCACAGATGCAAAGCTGCAGCAATCTCCTCTGTGTACAATGGACAAACTTCATACACAACAAGTATGAAGTTGTTGTGTCCTTATTTTCCCGATAATGACCGGAGTCCTATACATTATCCCGCTTATTATACGGCTGTTTGCCAACTGTACACACACAAATAAACTTCATACACTTTTATGATGGTTTTGTGTAGACTATAAACACAGAGTAACACCAACTCATGACATCAGCAGGTAGGGGGAAGTTGTCTCTTTCTGAGTTCTGGAGAAAGAGACAACTTTATGTGCAGGATAAACTAAATGTGCATGAATGAAACAAAAACAACACACCCATATATGTTTAAGGAAACATTTTTGTAACATGGTGAGATGCTCAATAAATGATTTTATCAAAGTACCTTCAGTGAACGTACGTACTCATTCCTCTAATCTTACCAATCATTTTGAATAGTTTTTTCCTGGTTTATGTTCCCTCAGGATTTTGAATCGTGGGTGAATGACACAGCGGAGCATGGCTTTGTGGTGGTGTCCTTTGGAGCTGGGGTTAAGTACCTTTCCCATGACATTGCACACAAACTGGCTGGAGCGCTGGCCCGGCTGCCACAGCGCATTGTCTGGAGGTAAATGCACAAACATTTAAGATACAGACTCCAGGCTTCAAGTCAAAGCCATACTTTAATGGCTGAACTCAACTGCACCTCATGCTGGATTACAAAGTAATTAATTTAAGCTCTATTTTTCCTTTCAGTTCAGTGAGCAGCTTACCACATGCTTTTCATACTGAGTTTGTATGGTCAATGTTTTGGTCTTAGAAGATTAGGCTTTTACTGTTTGTTGTTGCTGAGTCGTCAGTGATAAATGCAACTGAAATCTTATCAGATGTAATAATTTACCCATTGAGTTCCATTGAAGTGACTCATTAACAAATGTGGAGAAACTGATTGCTGCTGTTGTGTTAGGTCATAAAACATTTGCTCTTGTTAAAAGTAGTAAAAAATGACATCAAAATCAAATCAAACTTTATTTATAAAGCGCTTTTCATACAAAATGTAACACAAAGTGCTTTACACAGTGCTTAAAAATAATTAAAATCGTCCCCACAAGCAAATATACATAAATAACAACAACCCCCACCTCCCCCCACCCCACCCGCACACACAGACACATATACATACAGACAGCCCAGCAGTTAAAAGTCTTAAATAAAAATAGACATACAGTGGGGTACATAAGGCTGAGTACAGATGGACCGACTCCACAGACTTCTCTGTGGAAACAACTCTGACAGAATGTAATCTTATACTTACTGTCAGTGTTGTTTTTGGCAGCCCTTTTAGTTTTAGTCTTAGTCTTAGTCTTTTGGACGAAAATGCTTATAGTTTTAGTCACATTTTAGTCATTTCAAAATGTGATAGTTTTAGTCACGTTTTAGTCAGACGAAAATTGAAAAGGTTTTGTCAGTTGTCAGTTTCATTATAAAAAGTTATAATTAATCTCAATAAGTATTGAAAATTGGGATAAATAATAGTTATCTATTGGCTTTATAGCTTTTGACAAACAGATTACACCACAATAGGCACTAGTAGAAGTGTCATTGTGAACAGGACTTTCACCAAAAGTGCCCACTCTCCTCGTCCTCTGATCACCGCTTCCAGATTATTATTATTTTTTATCAACAGCACTGTCTGCATAAACGTAGCCAACCTCAACATGCTTTCTGCGTTCATATGCTACGGTATTTAAAACTATCTTGAGTTCGATGTCCCGGTGACATCGATGTCAGACGCGCTCCGTGGAAGATGTACGCTAGCAGTGCACTGCACGCATGGATGTTCTCCACGGGGAAAGGGGGATAGAGAGAGAGAGAAAGAGGCGCCGCTGCCCGGCTGCATCATGAGAGCTGACGGCGCCGCTCTGTTTCACGTTTACCGGTGTGTTCTTCCGCTCCGCGTACAAACTCTGTTTGTGAACGATCTGAGGAACCACTTTCTCCCATTTTAGTCTCGTCTCGTCTCATAGACGTCTCGTCAGGTTTTAGTCCCCAAAGAGCTTGTCATTGTTACGTTATCATCATTTAAGAAAGGGGCGTCAACGAAATGATATCGTTATCGTCTTCGTTGATGAAAACAACACTGCTTACTGTACTTATCTATTGGCATTTAGTGGATACAAGTTAATGTTTCAACATGTGGCTAGGTGCACTGAGTGCTCGACTGAAGGCTAAAGCAGGGTCTTATTTGAGCAAATAAATCTATTAAATGTGATGTCATGCTTGACAGCAGCTGTTTTATTAAAGAGGGGTATTATGCTTTTTTCAATCACATAGCACCAGTCTATAGCATACTACAATGATGACGTAACCTTCTGTTAGTCTGTATATGCAGTAAATTAAAATAACTGCCTTGAATAAAATTGCTCTCTCAAAATGGCTGTACTGAACGTCTTGAAATAGGCCTCTGTCTCTTTAAGAAGCTTCCCGACACGCCCCCTTCAGCACACTGCTGTGGCATTTAAACAACACTACTGTGCGGGGAGGGGGCTCTGCTGAGCTGAGGAGCAGTGGTTGGTGGCTTGGCTGGTGACAAAAGGTCCAGAGGCGTCTCCAGGAGGTGGGGGCGTTCCTAGGAGACTGAGGCATAGCTACACCTAAAATGGCTGCCGTCTAAGTTTTTACTGATTACTCAAAAATATGTGAATGAGCCAAGGCAACACTCCAGGCATGTGTTTAATGAGAGAATGACATAATAACATGATATAAAGCTTGAAAAAGTCGATTTTACATAATACCCCCCTTTAAGAGTGTGTTCAAACTTTAGGTCAGGGATCTCTAACCAGTTGGTCGAGAGCTACCACTCGCTCTACAGCTCTTTCTAGGTAGCTTGCCAAAGACATACACTTGATGACTCACATTTTAGATGCATTTTCTTTTTGTTCTGAACATGCTGAACACAATCTGCAAACATTTGGGTCAAAAGTATAAGGACAAACCAAGTCCTTTTCTTTGAAATATTATCTTTGCTCCTGAGTGATCTCCTTCTAAGTGTCTTTGACGCCTAAGTAGCTATCTGATGTTTTATTGCATTATAGTAGCTTGTCAGGTAAAAATGGTTGGAGATCAATGCTTTAGGTATTCGGTTCTCTTAAAGTAAAACAAGCGCACCTTGTTTGAAAAAAGGAAAAAAAAACGCATATGCAAGTGTATATACCGGTACTATAAATGGCATGCACTTTGCTCCAACATTGCTAATGCACTACTACTTAATCCTGCAGTTTTCTCTGTTGAAAAAACTAAACTCTGGCACGCTGTTTAACTCGACCTCCAGTGAATAAAATTTTATAGTGCATGTTTTTTTGTTGTCGTTTTTTTTACTTTTTGGGCCCTCTCTTGCTGGTGTCCCCAGAGAAAGATTTATCAACTTAAGTAGGGGTTTTAAGACCTTCTAAAAACTAAAACTTTGGAGACTAACTTCTCTGTACAAGTCAGCAGTTAGTTGTTGGTTATGACCAGCCAATAGTGACTGCTCTCTGTATTGCTCTTATCCTGCTCTATTAGTGAAGGATTTGTCAAGTTTCAAAAGTAAGTAAGAAAGTGTCAAAAGAAAACTGTGCTATGTATGACTCAAAGTTCAGTGATGGTGAAACGTGGGGAGGGAGATATGAGGGATATGCCAAATGAAATGTGTCACTGGTAATGGGCTGCATGAATGTTTGGTTGTACAGTGAACACAAAGAGATAGAGTTGAACATGTTGAGGAGAGGAAAATGGTGTTTATCTGTATGTAGTTATTGCATGGAGCTTCAGTTCAACTTTACTTGACGTTAAAGCCACACTGTGTAACGTTTCATCCTTTAAACGGGATAGAATACAGTCATTAGGTTCACTATGGGTGAATAATGTGGGGGGGTCGCCAGGTCATATAAAAATATAAAATATATATATACTGTATATATTTATTATCTTATTGTAGCATGAACCTGACCCAAACCCAACTGTCATGCGCGATATCCTGGCCTGAATTTCGATCTGAACTCTACTATGGGTCTTTTAATTGAGTCAAACATGAGGTTTAAACGCATTAAGTCATCTCACAAATGCTTTATTTTGAAAGCCCACTGCCGAAAGCATTATCGGTGAAAGTTTGAACGTATGTGTTATCTTGTGATGTAGCAGCATGTAACCTGGGATATTTTGTAGTGTACCTTTAAATTCAAAGTGTGTGTGAAAATGACCATGGCACTATCAATGCGCTTTTGGTACTTTTACAAATAATACTGTGACATGTCCATGTTATACATAAAATGTGCAAAAAAGAAGTCAGTGTGGGTGGTTGTAACAGGAAAGACAGCCTTTTTAATGCAATGTGTAATTGATTTACAGTGAAAACAGGAACTTAGGGAGTGAATGAAAGATGAAAAATGCCAGTAAATCATTATTTGTTTCTAAGCTGTTTTGAAATGTTCACTTTTTACAGATTCTCAGGGGTCCCACCTCGTAACCTTGGCAACAACACCAAGCTAGTTGACTGGATGCCGCAGAATGACCTCTTAGGTGTGTTCATAGTCTAAATGTTTTTTGCCCGTTTTGTTTGCTGAATGAGTGGCCTGATGTTGAACAATCAGGCCACATGTCAATACTCATGACAGTTTCCACAGTTTGCACAGTAGGGGCATTTATGACCAGTCACTGTCAATAATTAAGTTAAGTGATTGTGTAAAAGTTTGTTAATATGCGAAGTACAAATAAGTCCTAATAAGACTTTTAGAGATTACCTGTAAACATTGGACTGAGATCAGTGCAACATTAACCGTGTTTGTGCTGTTGAGAAAGGTTTAGCGGTCAATTGTACTTGGTGTAAAAAGAGTGTGAAACAAAGTGTCTTTTGATGAGAGTAGCCAAAGCCAAGGTTACAGTCAAACTTGAAACCAGAGCTTCAGACAATACAAGAACATTAACTTTGTAACCTCCTGAGTAAGTGTTGCCCTGTGAGCCCTTAAGGTCACATAAAATCTATAAAAAGGTTTGGTTACTTAATTTGTATATATTTGTTTATTTGTTCGGCACAATGTATACCAATGAACACACAAAATACGCCACACCGGATTGTAGCTATGGGCTAAATTCCATCTGTTGTCCATCACACGTTTTACGTTTAGTAGAGCGTTAAGCATAAAAATTGTGCACTTTGTGAAGATTGAAGATTACATATTATAGGCATTAATTTCAGATGTGTAGGAAGGCTGGATTTGACCTCTGAGGGCAGCCATCTTGGATTTTTCAAAATGGCCACCGTAAAACTTATTTTTCTAAACTGTTTAGATTCTAATTGACCTATAGTTTTGAGCTTGTGTCAAAACCTACATTTTAAGGGGCAAAGAATCCAATGGAATCAAATTCAATAAGCTAGACCTGACCACATTGCTGTTTTACTCTTTTAATTAACAATTTTACTGATGTTCAACTAAGCATCATGGCACACTTTAATGCCATAAAATAAAACAATTATAGGCAAGGCAAGGCAAATTTATTTATACAGCACATTTCATGCACAATAAAACAAATACATCAATACAACGCATAAAAATATATAAAAAATACAAATATGTATTTATTAAAATTATATATTAAAATGAGTTAACATACAGTCAATTGCCAGAGGCAGCAGTGAATAAGAGTCCTTTCAGCCTGGACTTAAACACAGTCAGGGTTGAGGCCTGTCTCACATCCTCCCGGAGGCTGTTCCACACTTTTGCTGCATGAATCTGAAATGCAGCCTCACCATGTTTAGTCCTGACTCTAGGAACCACCAGGAGACCCCTCCCTGAGGTTCTCAAGGCCCGAGGTAGTTCATACAGCTGTAACATGTCAGAGATGTACTTTGGTGCCCGACCATGAACGGACTTGTACACAAGCAGAGCTATTTTAAATTGTATTCTCTGAGTGACAGGAAGCCAGTGCAGAGAACGGAGCACTGGACTAATATGGTCGTATTTCCTGGTTCTTGTCAGGACTCGAGCAGCAGCATTTTGGATATTCTGCAGCTGTCTAACAGCTCGTTTAGATAGGCCAGTGAACATGCCGTTACAATAGTCTAACCGACTGGAGACAAACGCATTAATTAATCTCTCCAAATCTGGTTTTGACACTATGTTTTTTATTTTGGCAATGTTTTTTAGGTGGTAATAGGCCGCTGATGTAATGGACTTAATATGACTGGTAAAATTCAGGTCTAAGTCCATGATTACCCCTAGATTTGATTTTTTGGTTCTAGTGAAAGAGCCGCAAGATGACCAATGACAACCTCTGTGTTTTTGTGGACCAAAGACAATTACAATCTGTATGTAACTGAAGGAAGTTGTTTTGCATCCACACACTACTCTGTGCAATGACACAGTGTATCTACAGGCCCAGATTCACCCGCTGTCAGTGAAACATAGATCTGAGTATCATCTGCGTAATTGTGATAGGACACGTTGTTACTAGATATTAATTGACCCAATGCAAGCATGTACAGATTGAACAAGAGGGGCCCCAGAATCGACCCCTGGGGAACCCCACAGGTCAATGGCATCCGGTCTGAGACACAGTATCCCATCTCGACATAGTAAGTTCGGTCCTCAAGGTAGGATCTGAACCACTCGAAAGCCTTTTCAGGCCTAACCCACCCAGGTTTTTAACCTCTCTAGTATAATCCCATGGTTCACTGTGTCAAACGCAGCACTAAGGTCCAGCAGGACTAAAACCGTGACCTTGCCTGCATCTGTATTTAGCCTGATGTCATTCGTCACCTTGATCAAGGCCATCTCAGTACTGTTGAAGGGTCTAAACACACGTCAAAAACATTATTTACAAGAAGAAATTCTGTAAGCTGGTCATGCACAGCTTTCTCCAAGATTTTTCCCAAGAATGGCAGATTAGATATAGGCCGATAATTATTCATTTCTGTGGCAGCAAGGTAAACAGAAACAGATAAACGTTTAAGTGGAAGTTCAGCTCAACTCTGATTGAAAGCCAACTCAAACAGATGTGTTTTTATAACTGAAAATACTGCAGTTAGCAGCAGCATGCAGCATACCTGAACAACTGCTGAACATGTGTTTTGGACCATCCCATTTGCAGCCATGTGGTTCACTCATGTACACGTTTCCATAGCAACATGGGCAAATTCTCACCAGGTGGAACAGCATATTTTTGATACTGGACAATGCAAAATAATATAGCCACATGTGTTAGAAATATTAAATGCATAGAAATACACTATTTTACACACTTTGAATATGATTTTTTTCCATACAGGCTTAAAAAAATCAGCATTTTGGCTTTTTGAGGTCAATGACCTCTCACGGTCATCAGAGGTCAAATACAGCTTACCTCCACATCTAAAAATAAACCTTATGGTATGGGCTAACTGTAATAAAACTTTCATGCTTTCTTCATAAAAACACACAATGGTGCATTTTTATGAAGCTTAACCGCTCTAGTTCTAAAAATCTCTTATTTACAATCTGTGCTTTTCACACATCTTATCTTGTTAGTAATTGGGTCCAAACATTTTCCATAGGCATCATAAGCATCATTATCAACCCGCAATAATGATGCTTTCTGTTTTAATGGTATTGTGAGAAAATTATTTTAGTTAGTTCAGTAGTTAGTAGTTATTAGTTCATTTGTTCTGACAGAGAAGATAATTATTAATTAACTAAAAACCTGGATTTAAAGCTATCCTCCACCTTAATATAAATGTTCTTTAGAATATTATGATGTTGCATGAACACAACCTATGACTTTCCTCTGCAGGACATGCCAATACAAGGGCTTTCCTGAGCCATGGTGGTCTGAACAGCATCTATGAGGCCATGTACCATGGGGTTCCTGTTGTGGGCGTTCCTCTGTTTGGAGACCATTATGACACCATGACCCGTGTAGCGGCCAAAGGCATGGGGATTATGCTTCACTGGAAGTCTATGACAGAAGATGATCTGTACTCGGCGCTCACGAGCGTCATCAAAGACTCAAAGTATGCGCTCTGTACTCTTTTAAGTTTTGAGAATTTTAATCAATAATCTTTAAGTTATGTAGAAACGCAGAGTGAATAAATGTGAATGCTTTTTCCAGGTACCGTAAGCAGGCAGGCCTTCTCTCTACCATTCACAAGGACCAGCCGGGCCACCCGGTGACCAGGGCTGTGTACTGGATCTGCTACATCCTCCGGCACAAAGGAGCTAACCACCTGCGCGCAGCAGTCTACGACGTGTCTGTCTACCAGTACTTCCTCTTAGATGTGGTCCTCACTGTAGGGGCCGCTGTGATTGTGGTCATTTTTGCACTCTCACGCTTAAATCGAATGATGAGGGGAAAAGCCAAAGACAGTAAGAGGAGAGAGGCTGTTGCAAGTGGTGATGCAAACTTGATGAATGGACACTGCCACAGTGAGAGCTTGGTCAATGGGAAACACAAACGTAATGGTTCCATAAAAAGTGAAAAGAAGATAGATTAATAATTCAGCTGGCCACAAGGAAAGGGAAGACGTGGCCCCAAAGACACTCCTCTTGCGTAGCTTTAATGGTTAGCAAAGATTTTGAAGACAAAGCTGCTGTTAGAATATCAAAAAGTTTTGATTCCTACTGTAGATGTCATCCTGTAGGATGTAGTGTATTGTGCAAGGGGAGCGGGGTGTGTCTGTGTGGATGTATGTTTATGTGTGCACTGAGACAAATTAAAAACTTAAACGGCAGCAGCTACAGCTACTATACAACACTAAATTGGAAAATGGTGAGGATACAATACATGGGAGAAAACCGTGTGTGCAGTTTCTCTTGACATCTTCCCTGATGTCTTCCAGACAGTTCTGAGCGCCAAACTTTGTTCTCAGAATGAAGTATAACATGAAATACTTGTTTTGTTTTAGCGGTAAACACTGTTTCAGAGTAGTTCATGGTAAACTGTAAATAGTGGAGAAATCTATTTATTATTTCTGTACAAATGCATTTAAATGTTAAGTCTTTAACCTATGCTATTTTTGAAAATAATTTATTTCGTTTTCTCAGTTCACCCTTATTTGCTCTCACCTAAGCAAATATTTGTACAATGTTGTGTCTGCTTTTTGGGAGCAGCAGTTAGTGCAGTGTGTACATTTATCCACAGTATTCATGGTGATCCTCATTTCAAATCAATTTGCCTGGTGTTAAATCTATATTCTTTCACACAGTCGTGCCAACCTATGACTGCTTACAGTCACCCCACAAAAGCATTTGGTTTGGCCTCATGACGAGTCACTCTCTTTAGTAGAGGATTGGGAGGTACGACCAAGAATACTGTGGATTGCTATGGCCATAGCAAATGGCCATGTTATTGAAGCTGTTTATGAATCCTGCAACACTCTCTTTATTAGCACCTCGCTCGATTGCCATTTAAGTGGTTGTTTATGTTGCAAATGTTTAGTTAAAGTGAGGTAAGGCTTATTTGAGTGAATACTTTTGAGAACGTAAATTATTTCAGATTAGGAAGAGGGTGTAATATAGTTAATGAATTCAAATGTTTCGCTTGAATTATCTTTCATAGCATTCGTGACCAGGCCACAAGCCTTCTAAGCCAATTACTGGCTTGATCTAAAAATTTAAAAAAAGTCATATTATTATTATTATTATTTATTATTATTATTTCTTACACCAATTCTATTTACACGTTGTTTTTAGTTGCTTCATAAGTCATCATCTGCCAGCATCACGATGTCTTACTTCTTAAATACATCAAGCAAAGGTGACAAGTACAGCAGCGATGCACCTACAAGCTAATGCTCTATAACAGTGACCAAAGTCAAACAAGCAATACAATATTTTAGCGATGAAATTGTTGAAAATATATTATTCAACATCTTGCTGCACCCAAAAGCTTTAAAAAATTTAATTCTGTAAAACTTATAGTTTTTCAGTCTCTGTGAGCTTTGAAAATGGCTGAGACCAACCTAAACCAGTTGACACTATTGGAACTTCACTGCATACTTGAATCTTCAACCTCATCATCCTCTTGATCAGCTGGGAATCAAAGGGTTGTCATCGGTCAGTCAAGCAATGAACAGGGTCTAGTTAAAAACGGTTTGTTTTCTCAGTATTAATTGTGAGCTTGTATCTGTTGTATTCTTACGTGTATTAGCATTTTTTAACTTTAAAAATACAAAATGTCCATGCATTTTGTCAACCTTTTACAGTTTGTGTTTAGCTTTTTGTTTGTTCTCCTTCAGTGCATCTCTCCTCTTTTTTTTTACTTGATAGCTTTAGTTACCTTTTTTAATTTTGACTTCTAGGCTGTAAACATTCCCTATACTGTCACAAAGACTCCATGTTGTATATAATGTAAACCAAATACTAATGCTGAATAAACACAAGACATTTTGTTTGCAGAAGTGGTTTTGTTTTTAGTCAGTTACTCCATCTAAAAACATTTAACAAAGGCACAAAAATCCATGTTTTGTGGCCTGCCGGTTCAATATACCACTTGATGCTGCTAGTGTCACTTTGATAGGGGATGTATAGGCTTTCTGCAGTGGGAGGTTTTACAGGTATCAAATGGTAGAAAAGTAGCCCAGTCCAAAGCCGCATGCACACAACCCGGGCCAAGATAGGGTTATCTAATGTTGTATGCCTGTGCGGCGTGAGGCAAGGGTAACAAAATACCCCAGCCGCCACTCTGACTCGCTCACAGGCCCTCTTACTTTATTCATGAAGCCTGCAGGGGATCACAGACCTCTCTCACACACAGTCAAAAGCATTTAAGTATGCTCATTTACCTCTGTGAAGTGGTTTGTGGCCAAATAGTCAAAAAAAAAAAAACATTTTATACACACTTTTGTTTTTGGTAATACATTTAGTAAACCTAAAAGTATAAAGTGTGTAAACTGACCATGTATTACTAGTAATAACTTCCCCTCTCAAAATTGCACATTGTAGTCATTATTCATTCACTCCATACATGGTGGTGGAAAGCTAACACTTTAGCCACAGCTGCTCTGGCGTAGACTGACAGAAGTGATGCTGCTAATTTGCGCCATTGGCCGGAACCTTTTGGTCATGAAACGGCCTGCTCTACCATTTGAGCCACTGTCTTGCTTTAGGACGTTGACTTTCTATGACATGTGCTTTTTGAGTGAAAGAACATTTCCTGGGTATTCTTGACACAACCCTGATGTTCATTTTTTTGTTTGTTAATTCATTAGTTGACATAAATATCTGTACTTAGTCAATATTTTTCCTCATTGCCCCACTTTGTTCTAAATTGTTGTTCAGATTTTGTCTGCAAAAGTGCCTGTGATGAAAACTCAACAAAATTGAACATTTCCCCTTGTATTTTTCTTTGTGTATGTTATGTATCTACTTCACACCTTAAAGGCTTAATATCATAAGGAGCAATTAGACACAGCTCAGAGATGCCTCCTTTTTGCACAAGACCTAAGCAGTAGGATTGCTGATGTTTAACTTGAGGGTGTACTCTAATCATAAGGTCTCTGACATGCACAAATTGTATTTCCAGTGTGTGTGCCTATGAGCTTTATGTGCCAATGACGGTTATGCCTGGCTTTGTCTGTTAGACATTTCAAATAGTTGTTTTCACAAGGCTTAAATAAGAGGTCGTGAAATCCTAAAATGCATCATAGCTTTAAATATGTATTACTGTTTATGTAATGCCAAATCTTCCTCAAAATATTTAGCAAAACAAAAGCCTTAAATTGCATAAACTTGAAAATGATTTCCATCTTGTTGCTTTGTTTTATTTTGAATTACCTTTTTGAAACCTTGTGCCCTAGAGGCTATTTAAGTCCATAAATTGTATTAATACCTCGACTAAAATCTTGACTATGACGAAAGTCTTTTCATGTAGCCCAACTTCCACACCTAACTGTGGTTCATTATGCGCTGACAGGAGAAAGGAAACTTTGAGTCAGTTTTTGTGTTATATGAATAGGCCATAGAAGTTTTATATTCTCTGTACATGCAGGAAATAGACCCAGGAGGAAGTGTAGCAGTGTAGAGAAAAGAACTCTGACCTTTTTGATGAACCAATGTGTAACAAACGGCCTATTTCACGTTGAGTGTTCGTTAAGGACGTTTGTGGACTTAACAGGTTTGTCATTTATCAATTTCCTTTTTTTTTTTGTGCCATTCTCGAAAAACGCTGGGTTTCAGAGGCCATCACTTTCGTTACAGACCTCGAATAAAATGTTTTTCTATTTCACCTTTGCTCTTTTATTGTTTTTCAGTTCTAGATGTGTGACTCACAGTACCCAGTGGGGGCAGGAGCCAGTTTTTCCCTTAAAACTGCATTACACTTTCACAAGTTGTATCTATCTCTGTGTGTTGAGTGAATGAAGTGAATTTAATATAGTGATATGGAATAAAGTGAAAGTTGCCATGTCTGTGCATTAATTTGGACTAATGATGGCTTTTTCTCCTAAATGCTTACTGACATATCCAACACACAACGCACATTTAGCTTACTGGCACAACTGAAATATAGGACCCAAAAGCAGACAGACGACAGATTAGCAAATGTTAGTTTTATTTCTTTGAAGACTTGGAGAGTGGGGCAAGGCTGGGGACCGGAAGACCAGGTTAGTACAGGACCAGGAGATGGACGGAGACAAGCCAGAGGACTGAACACGAGAATACAGACTGGTAGGTATCTTGCAGGTAAGTTGGTGGAGTATAAAGATGCAAATATCTGCGTATAATGATGCAAATATCTGCAAATAGGCAGATGGTCAGGTAAGTATGGGCGGGCGGGCAGGCAGACTGGAGGCAGGTAGTACGCAGACAGTTTTCTGGACAAAAAGATAATTGAGATAAGTACAAAAATCAGGTGTAAAAATGGAAAACAGGTGGATACTGACTGAATGAAGTCAACAAACAGACTGGCAGTGTGTAGCAGGGAAACCAAGGTAACCAGGTAATCGGCAGATTGAAGCCAGCTATGCCAACCTGCACCCAGGAGCTGCCACGCCCACGCAGGTGGAGACATACAAAACACAAAAGGGAGGGGGAGAGGTAGAGGAAAACTGGAGCGAAGGTTGTACATTGTGACACTTCGAGCCTTGATATGGACTTTATCCACAGCTGGTACCAAAGTGTCACACTGCAAGGCGTTAAACAGGACGTGAGAATTGTTGGGTGATTAACTGCTGACATCATCAGTGACATCAGCTGGAGGCAGGAAGTGATCAAGAGAAATAAGATTAAACTAAAACTTGCGATTATAAGTGTAAAACTATAACTAAAAAATGTGGTCCTGACGATAAAAAAAGGTTTATCTGATATTTCCAAAAACAGTTAGACATTTGTTTATCGTTACTATAACAACAGCTACAATGGAAATAGATAGGAATCGAGCTTCCTGCCTCCAGCTAAGCCCGGAATGTTTACAAACAATTAAAGGGTCTAACAACCAATCGATCTACAGTCTTCAAACGTCAAAATTGATCTTTTATTTTTATTTTTATGAAAACGTCTGCTTAAGGGTCTACCCTATATGTTTCTATTACAGTTGCTATATGCTTATAGTTCACACTGATTAGTCTTGTGTTAGTTTTAATGTGTGCAATATCTGTCGTATAACAAACGCCAACACGCTCCTATCTGCTATACTGCCTTTTTGTAATGAGACCCCTAAAAACAACTTAATTCTCATGGTCTCATTCATGGTCCTGGAGATCTCTTGGTACCTGCGGTGGAAGGGCGTTACAACTTTGGCGTTGTCGGCAGGATCACCATAGACCATGAGTGAACCATGATGGAACCGAATAACCCACAACTAAACAGGGAGGCACCGACTTCAAGCCCGAGCTTTGGAATCACTAGCCACATTTTGTCCGACTGCAGTCCACACACTGTTTTAATCCAGTCTGCTGAAATGCAAAGTACTGTGCCCTCTTGCCATGAGTTTTCAAGAGCACAAAGTCTCAAGAAGGATCTGGGCATTAGTGCTACAGGACCACCTAGTGGAAGGATCAAGACGCATGGAGGGGTGAAGTTTTAATGAGTGATAGATTTTTTTAAACAAATGGTTAATTTTGGAGCATTGTTTGGGTATACTGGACATTGAGGATTTTCATGAAGACAGGAGCGCTACAGAAATGGAAATGTGAAAATTTGGAGCTAGTTGCATGGCGTAAATAAAGTGAACGAGAGCCTGTTGGAACGTTAGACCACCTGTCCTGCTGTAAAATGGTCTTGGGAAAAGTCCAAGCATGGGTCGTGTTCTGGCCAAACCCTGCCTTTGCTCATCAGGATGGTGCTCCTTCTATTGCCTCTTGTGAAGATGATTGAGCTTATGCCACCATTGCTCAAAGATCTTGCTGCTGGTGGTGATGCTGCTACCGTTGCCACACCTGGTGGCAATTCCAACTTGACATTCTCTACTAGACCTACGAACTGCCTCTAGAAGACATTGAGACATATACATTATGTGGACAGTCATTGGGACAGTCGGCCGCTCTGCAGAGTGGGCATGGGGAACACTGGGGTCGCAGTACCTGACCGTGGCTAGGACCCGGAAGCCAGAAGCAGAGCGAGCCGACGCAGCCTGGACCCCTGGCAAGAACATGCAGTACCTTTTGTGAACTACCAACAGTGGACTCTTCCCCCGGACGTATAACAAACGCCAACACGCTCCTATCTGCTATACTGCCTTTTTGTAATAAAACAAATTCTCATGGTCTCATTCATGGTCCTGGTGATCTCTCGGTACCTGCGGTGGAAGGGTGTTACATGTTCAAACCATGTGTTTTTTTAAATTATTTTTTAGAAAAATTAGATTGATTTGTACAAGGAAATTATAAAACTGTATACCAGTATTTTAACCATACCTGCAGGTGCTTGTATTTTCTATTTGATTAGTTATATTGCCTAAATAAGTAGATCTTAGTATGTCAAATTAATAATCAAGTTAATAATTTGAATTCTATGTATGTTTTTGTTTTCAGAATTCTATGGAAACAGTCTTTAGCATCTTTACAAAATCTATTTCAGTCGATAAGAAACACACAGAACAGAGCTATACAATGCTGTTTAACTAAAGCAGTTTTATTTTCAGAGTAACAGCAAATCACTTTTAAAACAGTATGTAGTATTGAAAGCTGCAGACCCGGAGCCGAGGCCGATCCACGACGGTGAGACCGATTCACGGTGATAATGCATCCTGTTGGTAGGAGTGAATCCACAACGGTATTATTTGTTAATATTTGGTTAAGGTTAAGGTATACTTTATTAATTATTTGATGTTTACAATTATTTTTAGGCTTAGTTTAGGGTCGTTGGGATTAGGGTTAGGATAGGATTAGGGTTAAGGTTAGGTTAGGGTTGTTAGGATTTGGTTTAGGGTCATTTAGGGGGGGAAAAACAAGCAATTCCTATGCTGTTATACGTTATGTTATATTTATCTATCAACAGAAGCATAGTTACACTTCCCAGATTTGTTGATAAGATTATTATTATTATTATTATTATTATTAATTTGTATTTTTTGAATGAAACATTTGAAATAACTCAGTTTGTAACTCCTCACGTGCGTTAAGTAGACCAACATATCAAAATCAATCTTCCTAGATTGGGCTAGATTAGTTTTATCCAGCAGAGGGCGCACTGTCATGGTGGATTCGCTTCACGGTAGATTGTTCATTGGTCCCAAAGTGTAATTTATTTATATTGTAGTTTCGCAACGTGTCCAGTAGAGGGTAGTAGAGTTATACTTACCACAACCATGGCGCGTGGTCTGTTTTTAAGATCTTTTTTTTCTTCTTCCACCAACTCCTACAGATCGACACCTGTGTGGAGTAAAACATAAAACTTTTACAGATACAAAACGGCTAAAAAGCAACTGTAAGCAGAGTCTACAGTCTGGTAAGTATGAAGACATATTTTTTTTAGATGAGTCAAGAATCGTCTGTGAGCTGCATTTTGTAGACAGTTGTTTTTTTGAGCTACAAACTTAAGTGTATTGCAACTTACTGAACCTTAGGCTAATGCAACTTAATTGAAGCAAAATCAGTATAGGTTGTAATGCTTTATTAAACTGCAATCTTAACGGTGATCAAAACTAATCAGTGCGTTTCTAGTATATTTTCTTTTCTTTTTTAAATTTTTTTTCATTAAGGCTTGAAAATTTAAGATATGTGTTAGAGCAAATGAAATCGTTGTGTACAATAGAATATTTTCAGATACAATTGCAAAACCCTTGGGCTGGTTCAAAGTCACCGACATGAGACGGTGGCTTCTTTGGACTCTGGTGATGACTTTATTACTGTATTTAAAATACTCAATTATTATTCTTCAAGAGAGGAGCTAGAGCTTTGCAAATTACAGTATACACATGAGTTACCTGCCCCATCTCAGGTCTATTGAATCTCAACTGAAACCCAGGACCAGTAGAAACAGGCAGATTATTACCAGTAGAGCTGACATGAATTTGAACTACACTTGATGAAAAATTATATTCCTAGATTAGCATCCATAAAAAGAAAAGAAAAAGAAAGGCCACGAGTACACACAATTTTAGGCCTTAACAGCCTCATGAGGAATGACATTCTCCTTTCCAGCCAAAAAACACATCCAAAAATTATTCAACTCACACTTTATTGGATGCATTCTCTGAGTGTTTTGTTATGATCATATGATAGGCTGACCAGTGTCTATATCTGTTTGTGAGACAGTTTGGGATGGATGGAGCCATGTCACTGCGTCACCATGGAGATAAGAGAAGCCTGACAGCCACGGCGGGAGAATGACAGCTTTTGTATCAATCATCCTCGTGAACGCGTGTGGGAGGGTAAGTTATGGGCCGAGGAAAGGGTATTAGGCTGGAATAAAAAATAAATCAATGTCATGTGGCCGACGTGTCAGCAGCTGTTGACAGTTTGGCCTCACCTCGAGCGGTAATCTCTACACTGCACTGACCGCACAGGCACGCACATGCTGCAGTGACACAGACGCACAGACGCCCGTGTGTGTCACCCATGTCTAAGTGCCTGGACTGTACCCAGGAGAAGCGAGTTGGCCAAATGCTGCAATGGCACACTATATCCACTCAATTTGTCCTTTGCTTAAACTACTAAGATGCCGTTAGTGTGTTTACTGAAAACACTTAATGTTAGGGCACAGATGCCATGTGTCAACACAGAAATCTGTGCTCTGCAATAATAACCTTAACCTGCCAGATACCTTTTGTAATTATGTAAAGTGGATATGAACAAAAAAAATCTTCAAAGTGCTAGCAAAATATTTCATTCATTTAGCTTTGGTGCTGTTTGGTTGCATAGTTTGAAATGACATGCCTTGAAACTGGAGGTGGATCCAACTTGCATTTTTATTTGAAAATTGTGAACTAATACAGCACTCTCCGATTAGGGGGATATTATTTGTTTATCAAGTAACATAATATAACATGTAGAAATTATAAACTGAACAGATTTCTATTCCTGTTAGGTTAACGCAAGGGTGCAAACCATAAACGGAGTAATTGTCTGGACAATATCCAGTTAATTGGGACACTTACAGACATACACTAACAAGCGGCCTTTTATTTTGAAACTGAGCCTTGTGGCGATTTCATAATTGCCACTACATGTTTGTGTAAGATCTCTGTTTCATTTATATTTGCAGAAGCACTGAATATTTTCTTTGCTGATGGTTAAAAAGTGAAAACGTTAGTAATGTTTTAATCACTAGCTTCGTATGTAAAGAAGGAAGACACGCACATCCCAAAAAACTTAAAAAGCGTGCCTGAACGAGAGAAAATACAAAGAAACAAGAAAGATCCGCACAGCTTGCTTAGCTCCCAAGTAGACATTTTTTAATGATGCTTACACCTAGGTGACGTTTCGGGCGTCTTGGTCCTTTATCAGACGTCTGACGACTTGAAATGTGAATCACAGCTCTGCAGAAGGATGTCCTTTTATCCTAAAACTGTAAAATTAGATTGCAAAAGCTTTTAATGCCAATGCCATGGCTAATTTTGAAGCAATTTTTGGGTGATTTAAAGACAAACTTATGCGCCGCGAACTGAGCAGCATATTATCTGGAATTGTGTATTAAATTGTGGAAAATCAGACACATATTTAGTTATTGGATCAAATGGAAGCTGAGTGACAAATATAACTAAGTAAAGAGTAAATCACCACAAAATAAACACAGCGCTAAAGCCATTCTGGACTAAGACATGAACATCACTGCTGCCTTCTTTAAAGGGGGGTATTATGTAAAATCGACTTTTTCAAGCTTTATATCATGTTATTATGTCATTCCCTCATTAAACACATGCCTGGAGTGTTGCCTTGGCTCATTCACATATTTTTGAGTAATCAGTAAAAACTTAGACGGCAGCCATTTTAGGTGTAGCTATGCCTCAGTCCTCCTAGGAACGCCCCCACCTCCTGGAGACGCCTCTGGACCTTTTGTCACCAGCCAAGCCACCAACCACTGCTCCTCAGCTCAGCAGAGCCCCCTCCCCTCACAGTAGTGTTGTTTAGATGCCACAGCAGTGTGCTGAAGGGGGCGTGTCGGAAAGCTTCTTAAAGAGACAGAGGCCTATTTCAAGACGTTCAGTACAGCCATTTTGAGAGAGCAATTTTATTCAAGGCAGTTATTTTAATTTACTGCATATACAGTACAGACCAACAGAAGGTTACGTCATCATTGTAGTATGCTATAGACTGGTGCTATGTGATTGAAAAAAGCATAATACCCCCTCTTTAAATAAAACTGGCCTCTATGTTGAATTAACGACAGCCTAGTGGATTGTGAGTTCCGGTCCCGGGTCTGACAATTTGCTGAATGTCTCTCCCTGCTTTTTGCTCCCTTTCCCCTGTGCAGTTCTGGCTTTACTGTTGTCTGAACAAATATCTGAGCAGGAAATCCACAAATGTTAAATCTCATCACTGTTAGTTTGTTAGCCCACAAACACATTTGTATCTGGTGGCTTAACGTCTGTTCAGCTGAGAACCATGCGCCTGTGTAATTGACTAAGGCCACTACTGTTGTTGTATAACATCTCACTTTGGAATGCAGCTGATCGCCCAGTGGTTACTGTTGCGGCACATTTGGTGTAACACTGTTCTGCCCTCAGTGTCGGTGGCTTCGACAATTTGCTGATTGTCTCTCCTTAGAAAAATCACTTTGTCATTTGTTTTATGTGGATAGGCTCAGTGATTACAGAGATAATGACCATAAAAAATACATAAATCTGCATTTTGACAGCTGAAAGGCACACCTTTTAGATTTCTAACCTGCGTCACACCACAGTATTAATCAACCTGCTCTTTAGATTATTATTTCCCGTGAACACAACCGATGAATGCATTTGAGAGTGGGAGCCTAGAAATGACGGCCCTGATGTCAGAATTCTCCATCCCGCGGCGGATCTGAGAGCCGAGTGAGAGCGGCCCGTGGCGAGATGCGGCGCTTGAGATTGGAGGGGACTTGGAGAGATAGAGCGATAGAGATCTAACCTCCACTGTGATTAGGCACTGACCTCGCAGGCCTGCTGTTTGCTCCGATAAAGCAACAGGAAGCCGCCACACACACACCTCCCCCCTGTCCCAGCGCCGATTTCTCAACTCCACACATCATTTGATCCTTATCCAATGCTCATTTCATTTCTCTCCCCTCTCCACTTCCCCCCCTGGGTTTTCTTGCTTTTCAAATTTCCATCCATTCATTACAATCTTGCCATGATCTCCTTTGCTGCTTCCTATGAAAAATGCTGGCTTTTAAAGTTCATTGGGGGTGAACTTGCCATAGGACAGACTTGGCCCGGTGAAGCCCACGTGTGCCGATTCATAAAGCCACATAAGGTTAGCACATTTATCAATCCAGTTCATTCAGTTACGTTTGTGGCGTAGTCAAATTGTTGATGAAAGGCCCATACACACAGCTACATGAACAATCAATCATTCGCGTACTGACTGTTGTCTAAGAAAAAAACTCTTACATGTAAACAGGCCTAATGCAGTCAGTTCTAAAGCATTAGTATAAAGAGGAGCCCAATCACAACACTAAATTATGAAGAGATGGGTTGATTACATTCATCTGGGGAGTGCTGACGTGTAACATGTATAAATAAATTGGCTCCAAGACGCCTGGCACCTATCGACTTCAATTTAAAAAAAAAGAAAAACTTAAGCAAAATACAAAATCAATATTTTTTTATGGCGACTCTTGTCTTTGATTATCTTTGTTTGACCTGCCGTTCACTATTGATCCATTAGGTCCCAGATGAAGGGCCAGTGAAGCCCATCTGCAGACTGCGCGGGGACAGACTGTCCGGGGACGACCTGGAAGTGGGGAAGATGGATTCATCGCCTTCAATACAGGTAGGCGCCAAATTGTTTTTAAATGATTCAGCCTTTGTTTGGGTTTTGATCTTTGACAGGGTTTCAGATTTCTGCGTTAAAGAAGAACTAAGTAACTTGTTTACCTTAATAAATCCTTTTTCGTAGTCTCTCTGGGGGTAATATAAGTGTTAATGGATTATTGGGGGGGTCTTTTATCTTCCCCCGGTGTCTCTGTCCAGAAAAACCACCCTTGCAACTTTCCCTGCTCCGGGTCACAGGTGCAATACACACAATAGAATCACGAAGAAGAAGCTAACAGGCTAACGGGTAAAGCTAACTGCGGGCTAGATTATCTCCATTGAGTCATTATCTTCAAAATTATCTCCATTGAGTCATTGAGTTTTGGCACAATGTACAATATCCCTGTCCCTTTGTCTTTTCTGTCAGCGTAGTATTTACTCACACGGACAATAATGAGTAAAAAAACGCAACATGCTACGACACCTGCAGTGGCGCTTATGGCCTCTAGGGGCATGAGTACTTAGTTCTGCTTTAATTCAAGTTGATGTCAGCCTGCAGTGGTTTAGGCTTAGACTGTGCACTGGAAAGAAGCAGGCAATTGTAGGATTAGTAGGAGTCAGGGTTGCCAGGTCTGCAATATTCCCGTTGAATGGGGCAGGGTTCTGACGTTTCTACATTATGGCTGTGTTTTTCCATGTAAAAAAGCTATTCACAGCTCAATTCTCAATAAAAAAAACAAAAAGGTCTACAAATCTAAGGCCATCTGTGCTGCTCTTTCTGTGTGTGTGTGAGAGAGAGAGGGGCAGATTTGTATTGGAAGAGCACAGAAGGTTTATAAATGCGCAAGATAAAATGGAAATTATACACATGTCCAATTGTATGCACACGGGTTTTGTGAGGGCATTACGCGGGTTTGGCTGATGATACCTGCAACCCCAGCATTTGTAGTAAATGTGTCCCATAAACAATTCTATTTTAGACAACCTTAATTTGTAGTAATCCTTTGCATGCAGGATTTTTTTTTTAATTATCAAAGCAATGAGTAATTACTGACAAATGGCAACAATGAAAGTGTTACAATTATTATGGATTTAGTTGATTTTACCAACTAAATTTAATTAGGTGTAATCACGTTTTCCTCATAGAGTGATGCTTTGCCGTTTGTGTTGTAAAGTGTAGTTCGTTTGAAGTCATTTAGATTTGCTCCGCTGATACTGTTGCTGAACTCTTCTCAAAGTAATGTGCACTTATGGCCATTACATTGCAAGGCTCCGCTGGTTAAAACACATCTTCATAAATCACCAGTCTTTAATGTTAGCTTGAGTCAACATGGCCACCAGTGAGTGGAAAGCTGACTGATAGCTTTATGCCTGTGATAAGACATTCAAACTGAGTAAACTCCGTCATGTGCTCTCGGCACTTCTCCTGAAAGCTTGATCTGATGTCAAATAAGTGTGTTAGAAGACTTGTCAGGTAGCGAGATATCAGATAGCCACACTGTCAGCAATAACTCATTTTAAAGTCTGACTTAAAGCGCGTCTAACATAGTTATCTCCTCCCATACTGTATATTGGTGGTATTCACGGGAGCGTGCGCATGTGCAGGACCCCTCCATCACTGCCAGCTGTGGCCCGTGTGCTCTTTGCTTGGTTGGGGCTTGATGGATGAATCCTCCCCGAGCTGCTCTGTTAAAGCGCCTCTCTATCAGACTACAGCCGCATGGGCCCTCACATTTGATTAGATCCCAATGGAAGCCAGTTGCTCCTTGTCATCACTTATACAGCAGCACAGCACCTAGACGCAACACAGGCGAACGGCGGAGCAGGGGGCCCCGACGCGCTGTGGAAGCCATTTGGGTGCAAAGAGCAGGGTATAATGCTGCTCATGTACATCCAGGTCTCACACGGGGCCTGGTGCTCATGCCCAGTTGAGCAAGTGTGAAGGGGAGCTACAAAGACAGGCTTTTGTAAGGGAAGGATTTGATGCTCTTAGTTTTGATGTTGTTCATGTGCAAGGTGGCCTAAGTCTCAAATGAAATGGTTTGACTTTAAAATGTCTAGTTTTGTTTTGGCCAGTATTTTCACTTTGATACGGTATTTGCCATCAGCCTTAAAGCTTCGTTATGAGCCAACATTTTATTCAGTCAGACAAGCTTTGTTTGATCACTCCAGTGGAGGTCTTGCAGCAATAGCTTTAAGGCTAAGTCGAGGGCACTGTGCTGTCAATTCAGCTGCAGCAAATGCAGTTACGCTGCTGCCTTGGGCTTGTATAGCACTTTTATTTGTATTTAAATCTAAATAGAAATGGAACCTCAAATTGAGTGACAATGAATAATATCCAATCCATCCAATCCAACTTTATTTATAGAGCACTTAAAACAACGTCGACCAAAGTGCTGAACACAGCAGTAAAAATTACATTAATAAACAAATGAACAGTAAAAACAAAAACAAAATCCAAAACATTCAAAAGTCAAACTTCTCAGGCTGTGTTAAAAGCCAAGGAAAAAGGTGCGTTTTAAGGGAGGATTTAAAAAGAACAAGAGACTCTGTCTGTCTAAGGTGCAGGGGCAGTGCGTTCCACAGTTTAGGACCAGCCACAGCGAAAGAGCGGTTGCCTCTGGTTTTCCATTTTGTTTTGGGAACAACCAGCAAGGACATATCTGCTGACCTCAGGGAGCGTGCAGGGGTATAGGGCTGCAGCAGGTCAGACAGATACTGACCATCACCATAACACCAGTACAATTTTCTGTTGCTATGATATGACATCACACGCACAACCTCTATAATTATTTTATCTTATTCTTACTAGTTAATGTAGAACACTGCCCTGTTTTATAGAAAATTGGGTAAAAACTATAAAAACTTGATCTACACGAAATGCAGTATCGGTGTCTGCATATACATTAATATAAATAAAATATAAATAAAGCTAACAACATATACAATGCCCATCAGTTAACAATTAGTAAGTGAATAAATGTTGAGTAATTTCCATTCCCTCAGATGTATATTATTTAGTTGAGCCCATGCCGCCTGCCCTTCACCGAAAGCGCCACACCTGAATGAGAATCAGTCCCATTACATCTCTCCACACAGCTCCAAAAGCTTTCTGTCTCATTTGTTTTTCTGCCTCTAAATGCCTCATCTCTCGCCTTGCCTTTGTCACTATTTACATGTCAATGACTTCCGTGTGAGTGCCTTTCTTTTCCCTTTTTGTCTCTCCTATTTACATGTCACAGGCTTTTTCACTGCTTGATGGCGCCGCGTCGAAATGAACGTCATTTGCTCGCTGACAGTTGGGACCATTTTACCAGCTATTACTCTCATCCATTCTGGTCAGTGAATAGAGATGACAATGAGAGCATGGAGCTGTGAAGAGATTCCTTGCGTTTTCGTGTGAGTGACGCAGCCCCTGTCCCGTTCACCTCTGATACAGTGTTTTCACATAATGCTCCGAATTCGTGTCAGCCGTGGTGGCTTTTGTTCTTCATAAATGTAATAATTGCTTCAACTATGTAATGACTCTCAAGACAATAATAATAAATAGGAGGGGGTGAAGCGGTGCAAGGTTCTCCTGCTGCGGATGAGTTGCAATTGGGCAGGGTTTGCCCAAAATGATTATTCGGATCTCCATTAGCTGTCCGCATATTGACAGCTACTCTCGGGGGCGTTCCATGACTGGCAGTACACAGTGCTTCACAAATAACTACATACATGCATTTGTTTTTTAGACTTTTTTGATTGATGGCCCTTGTCTCCTGACTCCATTTTGACACACAATGAACTGTTTTTACAGCTTTAATTATAGTCTTCCTTTTCAGCTATTTAGAGTGACATGTAATTATATACTAGAGACTACAGCTATTAGGGAAATTGACTCAGGGATGACTCACAGGTATGATGATTGCCGACTGAACTGCTGTAGCCCAAATATATGATATAAAAGCTTCGATTCATTGATATAGGAAAGTTAAAGCATATGGATATTCTTGCAACTTGATTGGCACGTTTAATTTTTCAGGATTATCTAGTTTGGACGATATTTTGGATATTAAAATACATTTTTAACATTTGAAATCAAAATAAAACTAATCGGGTTCTAGCTACGGAATTGTATTATGTGGAAGCCATCATCACGTGCGACACACTTCCCCCACTGTGCCAAACCAACATGAAGGGCATTCGCTATAAAACTTGCCAAATCACTGTGGCTCAACTGCAGAGAAAGCAAAAAACTGAAATATATATATATATATATATATATATAATATATATATATATATATATATATATATATATATACACACAGTGCCTTGCGAAAGTACTAATACACCTTGAACTTTTGCACATTTTGTCATGTTTAGTTTAGTTTGTTTTTTGAGCACATTATTAAAAAAACTAAAATTGCTTGATTGCATTATCATTGCAATAAAATAAAACTCAAAAGGAGTAGGCCGAAGCAAGAAAGCTTATAAATGCCTACCCCCCATTCAAAGTAAGTACTTACTGTACATGCATTTCAGATTAATTCTAGAAATACAAAACATAATTGTAAGTCCTTTCAAAAGAAAGGCCCATCATAACACTAGCCTGGCTAACGCCAGACTGCTGTGTGCGCTCGAATCTTTTCGAACTTCACAACAGCCTGGGGACCATGGCCGACATTTTTCCATGGATTTGGGCACCAATCACAGAACGAGGAGGGACGGTAAGACGATGACGCGCTATTTGACATACGGAAGCTTGTAGTTTGTTTAGGGATAAAAAAAATAAAAAATATTTACGGATCCAACATGACAGCAGCAGATGCGATGCCATCTTTCGATCAAGCTTTAGAACGTGTTCTAAATAGTTTAGCTCAAAAGTTTACAGCAGGTACGTCATACGTCATCTGATACCATGATACGATTGGCTATGGCTACATGCAGACGCATGAGAGACATTCGTAGCGCCCAATGAACGGCTATGGACAATCGTAAACCACACCTCTCCTACGAGAAAATGAATTGGTGGTCCCCAGACTAAATATCACTTGTGATTTTAGTCTGGCGTTAGCCAGGCTATCATAACACTGTGAATATACATAACTGAAACGCATGTGTCCAGCTACAGGTAAATAATAACGGAAATAATAACGGTGATTGTCCATATATATATATATATATATATTTGTCCATATATATATATAGTCCCCTCAATAACAATCTACGCACGAAAGAGAGAAAGAGCGTGTCTCCAATTGGCGGTAAATGACCAAAAACACATAGACAGTAGGTGAGTTTCTTGATTCATAATCCTGCGCAAATATTAACGCAAAACTGCTAATAACACAGCATCAATGGCAGGCGCCCGCCCTTCGCTGATTGGTTTACTCCGCTTCCTGTTTGCTTGCGTATCTACCTCTGTGGGAAATGGATTTGACGCAGCGGTGACCAGACTCAATCACTGGTACGGCGGTGACTCTGGATTTTTCCAGGCTAGGCTATTAAACCCACTGTGATTGTTGTCAGTTTAAAGACATTAAAGGAACAGGGCACCGTTATTCCATACTGAGATATGTTCTTACCTGAGCTTAGACGAGTTGATGCGTACCCGTCTGATCTTTAGGCATGCGCTCAGTCACGCAAGTAGACGAAAGACGTTGTTAGCATTTAGCCTCTCCCTATTTAAATACGGTTACGTACCTTAGGAGCACTTTGACGTCCGCGCAGTAAAGTGAAGATATTACTGCGCGGACGTGCTCGTAAGGTGTTATTACGCCTTACAATATAGTAACCCTTTTTATCCGCTTAGAAAATCGACATGTTTAATTTTGTGTAACTAGACTTGGATCGTGTAACTACACACGCAACCGTATTTTAATAGGGAAAAACGTGAAAGAGTTTTAACTTCACCCCGTTTGGCCCCATAGAGGAGAGGAGGAGAGGCTAAATGCTAACATCTTTGGTCTGTTTGCGTGAGTGAGCGCACACACAAAGACCAGACAGGTACGCATCAACTCGTCTAAGCTCAGGCCTATTCCTCTAAACTACATGATGAACAAGGAAGATTTGTGGATGCAATCCCTAAAAAAACATAGCAGGGTTAAACATTTGAAGATTCTATTTGGATATATATTTGGAAATATACTCCATATACTATCGGTTGCTGCCTCTTACATGATACCAGATTCTAGAAAGCTGTGAACTAGAGGTGCACAATATATTTGGTAATCCAAGATAGTTATCCAATATAAAAACGTTTTCCTCATATTATGCAGCCTTTCTGTAAACATGATCTATTATGAGATTACGATCAAATTCAGTGTTTGCGTTTGGCTAAAATTCTTAAGTAAAACTTAACAGAAACAGCAACTTCAGCAGGACGCTGGAGAACTTCCTAATAAAGGACGTGCCTGGAGATAAGTGCGGACTGATGATGTGCTTTAAAAATAACCCCACTAATTTCCTTTTAATCAGCGCCACGAGCGCTTTGGCCCAGCGCTAAATCAGTGCTGCAGAAGTGATTTGGAGGATTGTGGAGTGAGATGTGATCGAAAAGCGCTGACGGGCCAGGGACCAACCGCAGCTCACATGTCTGAACGTCACGAACACACAAGAGCACGAGTCTACTGTTGTTTTTAAAAGTTCCGCCTGCCATTAATGATTTAGTCTTACAGGCAGGACAGAAATATGACTGCTTATGACTGAAATATTAATGCAGCTCCATGAATAATTAATGAACCTGATTTCTGGAATAAAGATGCAGTTGACTTACTGTAGATGAAGGTGAGCTACTGTTTGCAACTGTGCTGAAGGTGCAGGTTTTCACTGGAAAATGTGGCGTCTGGCTTTATGGATGTAAATGAGAAGAAAAAGGAAATTGCAGTACTGATTTGAGAGCAACTTATGCATTTAGTGAAGTGTGACTGGTATTTAAATTCCAGGTAGGTAGGTATCCCATGTTGTTAGACAAAGCAGTATTCAAATGGTTAGCCAAAACAACACGCAACGTTTGAAAGCACTCCACGCTTTTGCCATCTGGCTGCAAAGGGAGAGTGAAGATATTTGTTTAGTTTTTTGTAACAGAAAAAGTATCCATTGCTAATATTTTCTCATAGCCAGACCATACCAAGACCTAATGAACCTAATTGGACTACATACTAAAGTGTCCCTTGATGTCTTTGATTGCCATTTTAATTTTCATTAGATTTTTTTTTCTTTTCTTTTTTAGGAAATTCCATCTCACTGTATTTTATGATTAATTTATGAAAAGTCAGGTGAGCAGTGTTACCCATTTGAACTACTGTTTGCGGCTATCTTCCACATACTGTAACATAAATGCATACATATAAAGCTAGTGGCAAGTATGACTCTGGAATTTAATTTATGTTTAGGGCGCACTCGCACTTGTGCATCCGAACCGCGCCCAAGCGCTGGAAGCACCTTCAGCGCGGTTCGTTTGTGTAGTGTGAGAGCAATCAAACCGTGCCCGTGCCCGAGTCCGACTCGGTTCCGGACTTTGGCCCGCTTGGAGGAGGTGAGCTCGGCGCGGTTGCTCGTGTATGCGCACACGCACCGGTACAAGCAGCTGTCATGTGAGCGGCTGCGTTTCTGTCACGGTAAAACAGTGAGAAAAGGCTGGATGTATAACGTGTGTCAGTGCCACAACTGCGTATACCTTCTGATGAACGAACAGACCTGCAGCGGCCGACTCCTCGTCTCCCCGGCCCCCTACCGCTCTTCCCGGCGTCCTTGCTCTCGGCTCCCCCGGTTCCCCGGCCGCCTACCATTCTCCCGGGCCGCGTCACGCTCGTCTTGTGTCTGACTTTACGGGTAGCGGCCTGTACAGATATAAGCTGCGGGTGCATTTCGATCGCTTGTGATTTTGGTCCATGTTCGTGTTAAGTGCTTCATTGCAGCATAGGCTATAACCTACTACCAGGAGTTCCAGGAGCAGCTGGGTTTATTATAATTTTTTCTTCCTTTCCGCATAAATCATGTTGCGCTGCTGCTCCATGTGTACACTTGTAAACAACTCCTCGTGCTGTTCTAATCGGCGCGGCTCGGTTCGTTTGTGTAAGTGTGAGCGTGAGCGTGGGCCGTTCGGGGCATCCAGACCTTTCCTCAGATGAGCTAGAGACTGGCACGGATCGGATGTCAAGTGTGAGTGCGCCCGATTAATAAGTGAGCCAAGAACAAATCCCTGTGGAACTCCTTTTGGTCTTTAACAGTGGTGTGCTGGGATCCGCTGGATTGGTCTGCAACAACTTGAACTAATGCGGAGGTGTGTTCCACTTAAACCCCTCTGAGTTAGTTCAACGTCAAACGGTATCTCCCTGCCCCAAGAATGAAAAGTTAGATTCAAAATGTTTTTCTGATTTTCATTCATCAATCGTTATTTTGATAGATTTACCTGACAATTACGCTTGTGTGACTTAGTTTATATCTGGAACAGCAGCCCAGGCTCCTGCTGCAGCCCAGTTAAAGCCTTTAGGCCTGGAATAGCACAATCGTGAGTCTGTTATTAATTCATTATTTTATTCTGTCAGCCCAAAAGCACCGCAACCGAGCGGCCCAGTGGGAAACGTCCCGACTCTCCCGATTAACCAGCACGCCACTTTATTTCTGATTATTGAAGATTGTTCACAATAGAATGTAGTTTATATGAATTGATTAAATGTATAATACCAACTTGTCCAGCAACAAAACAAAACAATGATAATTTGGAACTTACGATTTTTTCCCACCATTTCGTTGAGGAGTTTGATTTCCAAACTTTTTGATGAACTGTCATGTCCTTAGATATTCCCTAGTCACTGCGATTTCTCCGCAGGCATCACTATGTCCTCTCCCAACCCTTTTTTTCCTCTCACAATTAGTGGAGCGTCGGATTGATTCTCTCCCTGCCGTTTTATCTTGACTCTCTGGCCCCGTTAAGATTTTTTTTTTATTTTGGTAATGTAACAGATAGATAGTTCTGGAGTGTTGGAGATAGTTTGACTTGACGCTCGAGGCAAAGAAGACATTAATACACGCTAATGATCCTTTAAAATGAAGCCCTAGAGGTGCACAGGAAGGACAGAGGACAGAAATGTGTCTTTGTCGATGCTTCACAATATAAAGATTGCCGAAAGCTTGTAGGTCACCGGGACTGAAAAGGCAGATCTTATCACAGAGCAGGAATACGGATTACGTGATGAAGCAGATAGGAAGAGGAAATATTACGAATGCTCCCTATGTGCTTCTTATTATTGCTTATTTACGTCTACATTGAACGGATGATTGTTGCTCAGTAATGCAGTATCTGTTCTAGGGGTGTCACGATTTCAATTTTTTGAGTCACGATTATTGTGAGAGAAAATATTGCGATTTTACGATTATTCACGATTATTGACCGAATGAAAGGATAGAACTGATATTTTTAGGTTTTGTCTTTAAAAACCTTTTAATACTTGTAAACATTCACTGTTTCTAAAATTGAAAATGCTTTAAGATTGTGTTGCATTAAACTAAATAGGCCTACATTGAATAATACAAAACAATGTCAGCTTTACTTCTTTATAATGACCATTATCATAATTATTTTACTATATATTATTAGGCCACAGGCTAGGCTAGGTTTTATGTTCTCAAAAGTTATGCTGTTGCTTAATTATTTGTCAGATGTTTTGATGAACAGAGAATGAAACGTGTTTACAAAATTACTAAGGAGACTCTTTTGAACAGCTGATTTCCACATGTGCGCGGTTTCACTTTCCTCGCTGAAGCAGAGCGGAGCGCGTTAGCTTTTTGTTTACATCCTGAGCCAGTTGTGGCGGCTATTTCCGAACATTTGGACAACTTTTTTGGGAATTATGCAGTTCGTTACCTTGACCTGGACATTCACAGCGACGGATTATCTCCAAGATGTTGTTTATATTCGACGTAGCCGATATCAGCGCCTTTTGCTGCAACTTCCTGACGACAGGGTTTGCATAACGGATGTTCCATCGACAATAACGTCGTCTTGGCTTGGTCATCTTTTGGATCCTAAAGAGGTCCCACTCTGCTGACTTCAATAGTTTTTGGGTGGATACAACACTGGAGGAGAGCGTCCTTCTGCCTTGCTCAATTATCGGTGAGTTTATGCGCTGTTTATGGCGTGCAGCGGCTCGTGCGTCAGCGTGAAAAATGTCCGCGGTAAACCGTGGCTTCTGAAATTCTTACGGATAACCTACCGCGTCCTTTTATAATCGTGGTAATCGTAAAACCGGTTAATCTTGACATCCCTAATCTGTTCACATTTTCATCCAAATTGCAGAAAGAAACAAATTAAACTTAGACTGTATAAAGATGAAATGCAGTTGAGAATGTAATAGGATAAACAAGTGTTGCAAGAGCGCAGAATTTTGAATATGTTGCACATACCTTGGTCCCAATGGTTTTCATAGATTTACCGCGGCCACATCGGGGATACTTTGTTTTATACTCTTGAGACGTATTGCAACATGTCATCTTCTCCAGTAGCTGACTGACACGAAACCTAAAAGGGGTCTTTAAAGTATCCCTGAGCGCGAATTGAGAAAATATAAGCATACAGTGATGTTCAGCACTTTTTGCGAAATCACTGCATAGTTAAATACATTTCTTGAACATTTTT
Source organism: Neogobius melanostomus (assembly GCA_007210695.1). Lineage (NCBI taxonomy): Eukaryota > Metazoa > Chordata > Actinopteri > Gobiiformes > Gobiidae > Neogobius > Neogobius melanostomus. Next base: position 4,760,116 of record VHKM01000004.1, on the reverse strand, counting down.
ATTTACAAGTACCTGTATTATGTATAAATACCTGTTTCCTTTTTCCCAAAACTTGGACAAACATCTATCCAACAACGGTGTTTTGTTTTTGTTTTTTAGACAGGGACAGTGCACAATTTAACATTTAACCAATCTGGAGGCGAAAAGAGCATGCTAAGTATAAATAAATTTCATTGACACTGCAGTTAGTGTGTAGTGCGTGGTTCTGACCACCTGTGAAATCACTGTGCAAAACATTTAAAGCCTTTAGGCAAAGCACTTGTCTTTCCAACAATAGTGTTTTCATAAGCAGCCAACTGGGTGGAGATCTAAAGAGAGAGGCAGGAGCACTAATCAATAGGAGAGGGCGGACTGGTGTCAAACGGCATATAAACAAACAAGCCATTATCCACTGACACTTGCTCACACATACACAACAGCGTGGCGCATGTCTAAACGCTACGACACACACAGGCTGAGTATTTACTAAATCCCTCATAAAAGCGGCTGCTAATATGTGTCTTTGAATGCTAAAGGTGAAACAGTGAGTAAGTCATTCCTATTCATGGTGCCTCTCTGTGTGCGCGTAGATGACCCAACTGAGTTTTTAACTAGAAGCATTAGCTCAGAGTAATGCTTGTGTTTGTCTAGCCACAACTCCATCACATTTAACCACATTCGATTTGACCTCTTCCTATATTTGCTATTTTGGAAGTAATGATTATTATACTGACATTTGGATGGTGTTGTGTGGAATAAAATATGTAAAATGAAGCTTCTGCTACAGATTTACTCACGGTGGACCAAATGTTCGTAAAAGTACTGCTACTGTAAAATAATATAACTTAAGTACAAGTTAAAAGTACAGTTACTTCAAAAGGTAACTGAGTACTATATACGCGCCACAACCAGTAGGTCAGCACTACACCCCACAGAGTTAGAAAACTTAAATAAACATAAATAAACATTAGTGTTGGAAATATACACTGAATAGGCAACTGAATTCTGAAAAGTCAATGGTGTAGCCGGCATGCTCACATCAATCCTAACATCAGCGTGCCGTTACACCAGGAACTTTTCAGAATTCAGTTTCCTATTCTAAAACATTTCATTTCCATCTTATTTCTATGGGCCTGGCCATAGTGACGGTGGAAAGAAGCCAGAGATCAGAAATCCAGGATAGAAATTTTAAATAATGCATGTACTATGAACATATTTGTCTCCTATAGATCTTCTTATGTTCTATCCAGATTTTGTTGTATCGTATAACTAGTATAACTTTTTGTGTTCTTCTAAAATTGCTCCAGACGGGAGAGGCTTGCTCATGTATACACTGATATTCGTGTATTGATCCGTGGCTCATATCTGGTGCGGTGCCACTTAGGAGCCTCGTGTTAAGCCCGGCTATGAGACGTGTTAGCGATATGTGCTCCATCTGCTGCGCATGCATCTGTGTCGCCTGCTTGGACTTTGTACACACACAAGAGTGCACGTGTGTGTTCAAGTTCTGTATTGCTGGGTACGGGTGACAGAGCGAGAAAGCAAGCGAAGTGTTATTGATTTTTTTTTGCCCAGCCTTGCCAGAGAAAGATCTGTTTGGGTGGAACTGTGATTACCTCTCCTCTCTCTCTTCCTTTTACCCTTTCACTTGGCATGCCAGCGCTATCTAAGTGTCCTACAGCACGGCCGCCTCAATCGTTAGGCCGTAACAAAGCGTGTGATCTGTGACGCGCTCGTTTTCCAGACTATTTCGGGACTCATGGCACATCTGGAAGGAAGATGATGTTGTTAGCGGCTTATTAAAGCTATATGGTTTATTTTGTAGTATCACACTGCAGTTTTTGTATGGTGGTTGCCTGTATGAGTTTATGTGAGTGCGCTTTCAAAAACAATAGCAGTTTTATCAAAGGTTTTAAAAGATTTAGAAGTGAATCAGTTGCTTAGTTACCGGAGTGGGTTTCTGGGAGTTTGCATATGACTCTAAATAGACCTGTATTAAACAAGGGAAAAGATGCTGCTACTCAACGCAGACAAATATCTGTGTTTATAAAAGTATCCATGTAGGTGTGGACAGGGGGTATTCATAGGTTTTTTGTGAATGTCAGCACAGTTAACATTTAGACATTTCTGTAACATGGGAAATTGAGTTTGATTCAGTATTTAAACTAATTAAAACATGCATGGTAACAAAATAAGATCGTTAAGTAGAAGTGCAATAATACCAGAACACAATGGCATATTGTTTATAATTCACAGTTTAAGTGTTATACAAATTGTGCTTGTTCTGTCATTGTGTACTAAGTAACTGGTCTAAGGTCATCTATATGTTGTTGTTGTTTTTTTCCTTCTTTTTATTCAATGAGACAAAATGACAATAATCCCATAAAACACAGAGTTGTACCTTCCCAGATTGTCTTATTACAGGAATTAAATACCTAATGAAAACATTTAGGTAAAGTATGGTCCACACTTATCGCTGTGTGTGCAGTACAGATCATTTTGTTACCAGAGTTTATACTGTCGTGTTTACAATGTTTATTAAAATCAATCTTGGACCAGCTGGTAGTCGAGTTGTTAAAGGAACAGGCCACCGTTTTTCCATACTGAGATATGTTCTTACTCAAGTTGATACGCACCTATCTGGTCTTTGTGCCCGTGGAAGAGCATGGTCGCTTCTAACTTCACCCTGTTTGGAGCCATAGGAATATACTGGGAGAGGCCAAATGCTAACAACATCTTTGGTCTTTTTGCGTGACTGAGGGCACACCGTTTTTCCATACTGAGATACAGTATGTTCTTACCTGAGCTTAGACGAGTTGATATGTACCTGTCTGGTCTTTGTGTGCGCCCGTGGAAGAGCTTGGTAGCTTCCAATTTAACCCCCATTTGGAGCTATAGGAATATGCTGGGAGAGGCCAAATGCTAACAACATCTTTGGTCTTTTTGCATGATTGAGCACACGCACAAAGACCAGACAGGTATGTATTTCACGCACTTATCTCATAATGTACAAAATATAATAATATATGCAACTTAATAGCCTTAACTGTCACTTTGTGGATGAGATTCTATTTTTGTCAAACTAGTTCCCAAAGTTTTCAAGTTCAACTTTTCAACTTGTTTACTGAATTTTATGACATGGAAATCCATGTTGTTTTTTGTTGTTGTTTTTGTTTTGTTTATTATGGACCTAATCTAATCACACAATGCTAAAAACACCACCATTGCCATTTGCTCTGTTACGCTTGTATAGTGTATGAAACGTAATTGTAATTCCCAACCAACAAAACAAACATCAAATGTTTTGTTTTGTTAAAGATTTTGGATAAAATGATTAAAGGGTTGATTACGATTTTATTCATGTTTTTGTCAGCTCATTAAGTTTTGCCCTGATATTGTATTGTGTAAAAATGTGTACAATTTTAGAATTGTTGAGAATTGAAAAGTTGTTTTGCAAGAAATACCAACTTGTCTAAAATAGGTTAAAAGCCAGAAAAAAAGCATAATATTATTGGACATTTTATGCATGGTTGCTACCACAACGTGACCAACTTTCTGGCACAAACGCTCAATATAAATGTAATCTTGTATAGCCCTAATCTTATCTTGCAACATACGGCCATGTTCCCTTCACAGAGGTCAGGGCCACGCCGTTCAACATGCCCCACTTTCATTAACAAATCCGCAACTCATTACTACATTACTGCATGTCTGTCTGATACATCCTGCTCCCAGATCAGTGTGTTCAGGCCTGCCCACACATCTGTCTCCCTCCTGCCTACTACCTCCTGGCTCAGTGCATCGCAGACGCACACACAAAAGCCTATCTGTGTTCCGTAGTGAGATAAACAGATAAATGATTAGTGGCAATTGGGAAAAGGGAGTCTCCCTGTCACGTAATGAGAGACAGAGTGGAGTGAGATTAAAAGTGCAACACTGCATCGAAGAGATTATTGGTGTTGTGTTTTTTCCCCCCGTAAGTATGTGTGGTTGGCTGCTTTTCTCATTACTGGATTAAAGAGCATCTGGGTGGTTCAATGTGCCTATTCGAGCCTGCATTTCAAAGTCATGAGGGGAAAGAATACACGGTCTTCTCATGTACTTGGTACCTTTAACAGAGGAATCTGGGGGGAGAAGATATAAATCGAATTAAAGCTGGTCACAGGGAAATAAATGAAATTGCTGCGTCGGGGGGACTGTGTGGCAAAGAGTGGCTAAGATTTAGTATAGAAAGGAGGCGTGCGTGTGTGTGTGTGTGTGTGTGTGTGTGTGTGTGTGTGTGTGTGCCTGAAAGTGCGAGGAAACTCTGGAGTCAAATCTATTTCTGGTTGTATAATGAAAGGTGGACTGTGAAGGGCTTAGCTGGATAAGGTGCTGAGTACTCAGGCTGTGAGCAGAGAAGGAAGGAGGAAAAGGAGATGAGAGGAATCAACAGAAAGAGGCACTTGCCCACTTGTTTGGTAATGTCATCTCGGTTTGCTGCTATATTTTGACTTTGGCAGGGAGTTCAGTTTACTATGTATACGACTTGGTAAATCTATAATGCCATAAAGTGAATGGTTGTCAGCAGTCTCAAGTAAAGGTTTACTGCAAAGGTCAGTTAAATCCCAATGTTGAGACCAAGTTTGAAAAGTCTGACAAGTTTGCACTGTGCTGTAGCACTAAGCTATTCACACATCACTTTGTTTACGTCATAAACCAGGAGCGTCAAACTCATTTTGAAAATACTATTGAGAAAACATTTTTCTTTCAATTAATAATAATAATAATAATAATAATAATAATAAATAATGATGAGCACTTTCTCCAATGAAGGTGCTTGAGTCATCTTCTGTACTCAGTAGTTGAAGTCTTGAACGTTTCACTTCTCATCCAAAAGGCTTCGTCAGCAGACTAAAGTCCCGCTCAGCCCGCAGCTAGATAAAGACCAGGAGGAGGAGTTGGGGTGATGAGCACTGTGATTTTAAAATAGTGCTGATTAGGTCAAAAGCCCGACAAGGCTGTAGCCTAATAAATGATAATAATGGTACATGTGTATTGCGCTTTACAAGCCTGTGGCACAAGTTTCTGTAAGTGCTACATTGCAGTAATTATTCATTCACTCCACACTTGGTGGTGGAAAGCTACTTTTTTAGCCAGAGCTACCCTGTTATTTGTTTAAAAATACATAACTCCGCACAGGAATGAGCTAGAGACTTTGTTTTTTTAAAACATACATAGGAATTAATGCTCTACAAGTCACTGGCCAAATCTGGCCCACAGGCCTTATGTTTGACACATCCATCCATCCATCCATCCATTTTCTTCCACTTGTCTGTTGCCGGGTCGTGGGGGCAGCCATTGGAGCTGCCCAAATCACATTGCACCAGCACCTATGGCTCCTCCTGCTGGTGGCGAGTCCACGGAAGAACCTCATGGTTCTACCCGGGCCTGTTGGTCTCTCATAAGGGGCTTCTGAACCGCTCTTTGTCTGACCCGTCACCTAGGACCTGTTTGCCATGGGAGACCCTACCAGAGGCACGAAGCCCCCGACAACAGAGCCCCCAGGATCATTCAGGTGCTCAAACCCCTCCACCACGTTAAGGTGGCGGTTCCAGGAGGTGTGTCATAAATAACGGTGTCACAATTTAAATTATTTGAGTCACGATTATTGTGATAGAAAATATTGCGATTTTACGATTATTCACGATTATCGACCAAATGAAAAGAAAGAACTGATATTTTTAGTTTTTGTCTTCGATCCTACTTGAACTTGTAAACATTCACCGTTTCTAAAAATGAAAAATGCTTTAAGATTGTTTTGCATTAAAATAAATAGGCCTACACTGAATAATACAAAACAATGTCAACTTTACTACTTTATAATGACCATAATTATCATAATTATTTTACTATATATTATTAGGCCACAAGCTAGGCTAGAAGAGCGTCCTTCTGCCTTGCTCAACTACCGGTGAGTTTACGCACTGTTTATGGTGTGCAGCGGCTCGTACGTCAGCGTGAAAAATGTCTGCGGTAAACTGTGGTTTTTAAAATTCTTACGGATAACCTACCGCGTTCTTTTATAATCATGGTAATCGTAAAACCAGTTAATCTTGACATCCCTAGTCATAAACTATTTTCATTTAAATTTTTTTGCATCATTCCAGCTTGCAGTTTTGCAGTAGGCAATGTCCACAATGATGAAGGATGAGATGTGTAAAGAGAATGTGTAAAGATCTAAGATCTAATATCTCCAAAAAAATAATAATTCAGCCAATTCAGCAGCATTGAAATTAAGGTAGATTAACACACCATTCAAATGCTCTATCAATGGGTGAAGCTGACGACTGCAGCTATTGCAGATGTTTGCCAAAGAGGGAGGCAGTTTATATTTTCATCTCCACACGGCTAAAGCCAAGGTAAGCCAAGTGCAGTGCACTGTTGTCCAGACAGTGGAGACACACAGGAATATTTGTTTGATTTAAAGTTATTTTAAATGCTTGTAAATAATGATTTTAGAAATTGAGGCATGCTGTCATGGTCCCGTTTTGTTTAGTGTTTTTTTTCTTCTTTCGTCTGTTCATGCCCAGTGTGTTTTGTTTTGCCACATCTGTTCTGTTCTTGGCCGTTTCTCACTCTGTGTACTTGTGTGGACTTGTGTGCTCGTGGACTCGTGAAATGTCATCATGCGCGGCCCAAGTCCTGTTCCAATTCAAAGTCTGCTTCTCAGCCAATCCGCTGTAAATCCCCGGATGAGAACTTGCTCCTCCCGTTTTACCGAGGATGCATCAGAAGAGACTTGTGCGCACTCCGCCAGCTATATTTCCCACAATACGTTTCGCTTTGAGCACGTGGATCACCGCGAACCTCCTCCTGCGGTGGCCCCTCCTCAGCGCGCACCAAGCCGCGCTCCAGCTGATAGTTAGTTGAATAGTTGAAATAAACACAGAGATGTGACCAGTTTAAGAATCTTTTATCCTCAGAGAAGTGTCTCACTGCTCAAAGGTTTCTGAGCAGATGTGTTGAAACAACTTTGGTCATGCTTTCATTTTCTCACAACGATCAGCAATAGTAGATTAGACCATATATTGAATAATCATGATAGGAATCTATTTTATAATAGGCTATTTAGCCTATTTAAGAAAAAAAATGACAAAACCACTGTAACATTTATGAATAGCCTAAAGGGAAAACTAATTCTTTATTTATTTCTATTATTATTTCAGTTTATACATAAAAAAATATTTTTAAAGACTTCACACATAATGCATTATGTTTGTATAAATGTATAAATAATGTGAAATTGACTAAAATGTAATTGATGCCTTTAAAAACATCTTTCCACTTCGACAGTGTCCTTTTAATTCCATATGAGGTTGTTTAATTTTATAAAAGCTCACAGCCCCATATTCATGAACGACTTACTGTGATGTCATCAAGTTCACTCGTTCCAAACGCTGAAAAAGCCGAGTCCACACTCCGAGTCTGCATCCACAAGTCTATTCCCTGGAGTTCACAAGTACAGAGTAAGAGTATGCATACTGGGAATAGAGAAACGGTCTTCGCGTCTCCAGTCCTGCCTGTCTGGGCCCTTTCTGCATTTTTATACTGTGTAAGTTTTGGGATTTTTTTATGTTTACTGCTCATTTTTGGCTCTGGAACAGGCCCAAAACTATGCCTGTGCCCAGAGGGTACAGGGCACCTGAGAAGAGGCATAGACTGTGCAAACTAGACCCAGACCTGGATCACAATCAGGATGCATCAGCCCAATCCAAACTCAACATGTGCACTTTTTTTTAAACATTTGATCTGGGATTTGATCAACAGAATCAGTGTAGCCTAGAGCTTCATGTATTACATGCAGGCCCTACTTCTGGCTTTCACCTGACCAATACCAAGACAGCCTATACTCCTCTTTCCCATCACAGGCTCTTCTCCCCTTCTTTGTCATTCTTTAATATTGTGCTGCAACTTTTATGCACTTTAATTTGGCATTTACAACATTGATATATCTATGCTCACCAAACTGCTTTATTTAGCCCACTGTAAAAGTAAGGGTATATCCCGGTGGTCCTGCTGTAGTATCAAAGCACGCAGGGCTTCAGGCTGCAGAAAATTTACCAGTTCAGCACGTGTTTCTACACATGGCCACACATGCTTGATGACATAACGAGGACATCATCCGCTGAACCTGACATAAGGCCGGGCCGGGCTCAGATTTTTTTCAGGCTTGAGCCAAGAATCCAAATTTTAGATTTTGCATCAAGGAACCACTCACCCATTCATTCACCGCAAGTATATGTAAGTTGTGACCGAATAAAAAAAAAGACAACGCCATAAAATGTCACAGGTTAAAAGGGCAATGGGAGCCTAAGTGGTGGTGCAATCAATAAAACAAGGCGGTTTAAAAAAGGAATTAAACTACCTAGCCTCATAAAAGTCCGGATATTAGTAAAAATGTATAAAAGTGGCACCATACACTTGATCGTCCATACAGTCCCAAAGGTTAAAAGGTGCGCAGTTAAAAGTCACCTGCATGGTTCCCGGGCGACCAAGGGGCGCTTTTTGTCACTTTTTCATTGCTTTTTTTGTCTTTTTTTTGCCGGCACATTGCACTTTTGTTTTTGTTTTTTTTGTTTAGGCTTTTAGATTTGGGTAAAGTGTGCACAGTTCACGTGGGAGTTAAGAGGAAACCAAAATTACAATAAAGCAACTTTTAATCAGAATTGGCTTACGTCCTTATTGATCTCAAGAACAGCAGGCAAACTCAAAAGCATGTTTGGCCTAATTGTAGGGATTGTATTTTCATTACAGACTGGCACAACATCCATACATCATTGTGATAATATTGTTGATGATAGTGCCGCTGTAATAAGAGTTTATATCAGCGCATAAGCCTGTTTTTGTATATGCTGCTGCTCCTATTAATCAGAGCCTATCACTTGTGGCTAATGGAGATAGATTATGAAGCACAGAGACGTGACAGTCCCGGGAGAATGTGTTTGTCATACCCACAATACTCCAGTTGTTTTCTGCTCAGCCACCAGAGCCCACCTAGTTATGCCTGTGTGACCTGACCTCCACCCAATGCCATGGAGGTTAAACACAATCGTCCACTAACACACAATCTATCAGTGTGTTGCCTGCCATAATGTACCTCATTTAAACAACATGGAAATGCTCATCCATCTTCAACTTTTTATCCAGGGAGAGGTCACAGGGTCATTTCTCATAACCTGACTTTATATACTGCATTTTATACAGTGTAAGGTTGCTCCAGAGACCTTGTGCATTCTGTCCGGATCAATCACAGTGGGCCAAGCTGTAGACATGGAGCAAATCCAATAATTATTTTTCCTAAACCTATCATTAGCTACAACAGATACTACTGTAGCACTACATCCAATAGTACTGAAGAAGGTGATTCTCGAAAATGTCCGGTTTACTATTCACCTGTTAGTCCCGCCTTAAAATGACATGAAATTGATTCAGCACAAGATTATCTTGAATGGAGTAAATCAAGTGGATAGCTACAGTAGGCTCAAGCCTTCCATCTCCCTAAATGGTAAATGGTCTCAACTTATATAGTGCTTTTCCACCTACATTAGTGAACAAGAACAGCACAGGGTAAAGGCTGTTTTATACTTCAGCGACAGTTCCGTGTTTACGTGCTGAACGCACGTGGGGGCCAATCAGGGAGCGACAGCTGCATCTGCCGCTGAAGTGCACCTGCCGCATAAGGTGACTCCGCGGCAAGTGCTGCAGAACGCAAGTGCCGCGATTGGTTGATCCTTTTGCAAAAGGAAACACACAACACACTCCTTCAGTCTCCCTCTTTGAAGTTATTTTTCATGAATATTTTTCCTATGATTTAGTGCTTTTGTGTTTTCACTTTTTATGTTATTAAAAAAATAAAAAATAGACATAACAACGTTAAGGCAGAGAAGCTACGTGGAAGTTCGTACGAACAGGGCTGCGGTGGGAGGGATAAAACAGCTCTAGCGTGAGTTGGCGGGGAGAGATGCTTGACAAACGGCTTGTGCTTAGTCCATGCTAGCGGTGCTCGGTGCTGCTGGCACTTTCCACTCTATTAAGGGACCGTCAACAAATACTAAACTCGATGGAAAAACAATGTGTCTTTTTTTTTTTTGCTTTATGGATATTTTACCCAGTGACCTCAAATCACTTTACATTTAGTACTAGCTCTTTGCCAAGTGGTCCATAAGGTGTCCCAATATTCTAAAGTGCAGTGGGTCAAAAGCCCTAAAAGGTACTCAGGAAAAAATGTAATATGTAAAATTGTTTATAAAACCCTGTAAAATCTTGTAGGCAGAATGGCAAGTCCCTAGCCCCATTGCCGAGAAAGAGTACCAATATGGGGCCACTGGGTAAAATGCCCATAAAACTATTGAAGAAAATTGACACATTGTTTTCCATAGGCCTGCCACGATAATTACTATATCGACTTATCGCTCGATAAGTAAAATGAAAGACGATAAAAATGTTGTCTCAATAAATGCACGATAAATGCACGTCCTGCGTGTGCTTAAAATAAATACAGAAACAAGAACGCTATCACGACGCTGAGTGAGCGGAGCGTCCATCCAACCCGTTTCCCTGTGCTTAAAGACAGCATTGAGCACATCAGCCGTATCCCCGCATGTATCCAGATCATTTATAGATCAGCGCCTGAGAGAGGCGGGCTGTAAACAAAGTGCCGCGCTACTACGGAGCTTTACTGATTCCAACACATTGTGAACTTTATTACGGAGCAAGAGGGACTCGTGTGAAAACACTTGGAGTTCCAGCCAAAAGAACGCATCACGGAGAGAATAACAACATTAATGCGCACTGCAGGTATGTCCAAGTGAGAACGAAACAAAACCACCGCCCAGTCAGTGTATCAAAGCTAATCAGCGCTACTGTTAGCGAGAGGAACGCGACCGCTTTAGCCACTATCCAAATACAAGTGCAATAGTCCTGAGAACATTACTCAGTGCTTAGGTCTATGTTACTGTTCATAAGCCAGAGAAATGCTGCAGTGGTTTGACAAAGAGTCAACAAGTTTCCCAAAAAAAGCTGCTTCACTCCGACAGCCGTGTATACAGGAGGTTATATTTGAGAAGAAAAGGAAAAAGAAGACAACATATGGCTACTCAACCTTAGCAGTAATACAGTATTATCTGAATCCTTACATTTAATATACATTTTATTCTCACAAGATTTTATTTAACACAGAAGTGAGTTTTGGTCAGGAAATATTAAACCACAATAATGCAGATGAAATATCAATATTATTGTTATTGGGATATTTTTTAAAGATGATACTGTATATTGACTATTAAAAAAAAAAAAAGGTTGCGACAGGCCTAGTTCAAACACAGAACCTGGTGAGAGTGTAAGTTATGTTAAAAGGTTGAGAAGCACAGATGGATACCCAGAGGAAAGGATATTTCAAGAAGAGATCTCAGTAATCACTCATTCCTTTCTCCTAGACCAAATTGAGCATTGTTTAAGACCAATCTGAGCTGACGGATTATTGCTCCTGTTTCTCAATTTTGTCTCCTGAGCAAAAGACTGTACAAAAGCTCGGATTAGACTCTGGTTGTGATTTGAGATCTCATTTTGTCCTTGTAGAAATCTCAAATTGTCCACATTAAATGTCTTCTATTTGTCTCTTGTGTCAATCATTGACACAAGAGAGATTTCACATTAAACTTAAACTAATCTCATTTTAAGGTTGTCTATTTTTTTCCTCATATTTTGCTCATGTGCTGGAAGTTCTCAATATTCTTCAGTAAAAGTACAGATACATGAGCAACACATGTAAAATTAGATTAAAACTGTACATAAGTAAAAGTACAAAGTACCATTTTTACTAGTACTTGATAAGTAAAAAGTAGTATTTCACCATTTTTTTTAACTAAACCCAACCAGGACTAAACTGGGACTAAAGCTGGACTTACCCAGGACTAAATCATGTCCTTTTTTTTTTTTAGTCTGTTTTTTGTCTCCATGGTAGGTGTCATTGAGGCATAACACAGATTGTCCAATGTGGCGGCACGGTAGTAAAGTGGTTAGCGCTCGTGCGTCGCAGCTAGAAGGTCCGGGTTCGATTCCCACCTGGACGGGGCCTTTCTGTGTGGAGTTTGCGTGTTCTCCCCGTGTCTGCGTAGGTTTCCTCCGGGTACTCCGGTTTCCCCTATCACTAAAAACATGTACAATAGACCAGGATGTTTGAGAGTGCGCATGGGGATGACGGATGGAAAATAGCCCAAGGCTAAGGCTAGTTTTGAACCAACTAAAGCCGTGAGTAGTGTCTCGAATTCAGTCAATGCAATGTTGAATTGGCTATCTGAATAGGCTATCTGAATGTCCATATAACTTCACCACATAGGCGCACACCCGACATAATGACCCTTCCTCACTCATGTCACCTCTTGGGTTTATTAATTTTGGTCATAAAAACATAAACTTTACTCGGAAAAACAGGATTTATTTTGCTCGTAAAAACAGAACTTTTCTCGTAAAAACAGGATTTATTTTAGTCATTAAAACAGAAATTACTTTTCTCAAGTAATTTTATTTTGCACATAAAAACAGAACTTTTCTCATAAAAGGATTTATTTGCACATAAAACTCGTAAAACAGAAACTATTCTCGTGAAAACAGAAACTTTTATTTTTCAAATTAATGCAATACGTTGCCGTACTAATTACATCCTTATTAGCCCATCATTTAGATGTTGTTTATTTAATATTTAAAATATTTAATAGAATGAAAAAATATTGTATTTTTTGACCCACGATACTGGCATTAAATTTCACTGTGATGGCATTAAAAAGGTATTAAAAAAGTCTTACATTTCACAAGGCCAAAGCTGGAGCTACCCTGCTCCATTACATGATGCTTGTTATAGATAAGCTGTAAAAGTTTTAACTGAAAATATTTTTAGACTTGCTCAACTCTATTGTGTTTTTACCTCGAAAGTCACATGGCCACCAAGGTTCAGACATTTTTATTATTTCATTAATCAACAAGCTAACTATATATTCTAAGGACTGCATGCCTATTAAGATCTGTTACGGAAGTTTTCTACCTATGAGTGTGCAAGTTACAGACTAATACATGCTATACACTGTCACCCAGTCTATCAGTTTACAAACTGCTACCCTTGGTCTACTGACTGCAACTTGGCATCAATGGCTGATGACTTAGTTGGTGCTGAGAATTTTCGTATGTGGTCCTCCACGACTTGAAAAAGATATTGCTTATGGTCTTCGTTTCCGGTCAATGGAATTGAATTCTTGGATCAGTGCAACTCCACGCTCAGCCAGATCATTCACGTTTGTTTTCTTGGTACTCGGGTTGAGATTCCCACTCACTGGGATTGACCTGCATGATGATGCCATATTTCTGGCCATAGGAAAGACCTCGAGACTTTCGACTGCTGGCGCCAGGTTGTAGTGGCTCATATTTTTTATTTATTTATTTTTATTTATTTATTAGTTTATTTAAACAGGGACAATGCACATTAATTAACATCACTGTAAATGTGCCAGTTTTAGCTCCAAAGCTAATATTGATTGTGAAATAGCCACATCTTTATAGAATAAATATGGAGATAAAACAATATCTCCATTGTGTAATTGGATGTACAATTACAATTTCTGTCAGCGTAGTATTTACTCTTAATAAGTAAAAAAAAAAAACGCAACATGCTACGACACCTGCAGTGGCGCTTATGGCCTCTAGGGGCACGAGTTACGTAGTACTGCTTTAAGTAATAGTTATAGTCAGTCAGTCAGATAAAAAAGTTGGTTTAAATTGCTAAAGAAAGTTCAAGATCGCTTTTTTAGGCCACATGGCAGAAGATTAAACACAAAAAACCACATACTTTTAGTATTGTACATTGTGAAATAAATATTGATTAAAGGTAATTGATTAAAAAATAGTAAAAACGCAATTTTTTTGTGTTTTGAACAATAAATCGCATTGCGCAAGTTCTAAACATTCTTTAAATTTGCTAATATTTTGGCTACTGAATCTTTATATGACCCATCATCAAATGCTGGGTTGGAAGAAAGCAGATTTACATTTTTTTTTTTTCATAGTACAAGGAAGCACTTCCACGTTTCCCCTATTTAAATACGGTTACGTGACACGTCACACAAAATTAAACATGTCGATTTTCTAAGCAGATAAAAAGGGGAACTATATTGCAAGGCATAGTAATATCTAAAGACTAAGGAGCACTTCGACATTACTGTGCAGACGTCGAAGTGCTCCTAAGATATTATTTAAATAGGGGAAACGTGGAAGAGCTTGGTCACGTCTAACCTCACCTCTATTTGGCCCCATAGAGGAGAGGCTTTATGCTAACACCGTCTGTGCTCTATTTACGTGACTGAGGGCACGTGTAAAGACCAGACAGCTACACATCAACTCGTCTAAGCTAAGGTAAGAACATATCTCAGTATGCAAAAACTGTGGCCTATTCCTTTAACCAGTCATCAATTTTTCCAGACCAACTTTTTTTTCTTGGCCACTCTTCCTTCTCTGACATACAGTAACTTGATCTCGTGGCAGTCTAAAAGCTGATTTTTCCTGTTCAAAATGTGAAATTTAGTTTTGGTCCAAGCTCATTTCTAGCTCTCACAATCCCTCCTGCACACCAGAATTGATTATGTAAATTAATTATATGCATGTGTCACAACCGTGTACAGCTTGAGCGGCTTTGAGCGGTGGTAAAAGTAAAGCACTCCCAAAATAATTAGCACTAATTAAAATTGTACTTTTAACTTCCATCGCTAAATAAAAAAACAAACAAAAGACAAAGCAACAAGGTTTGTTGTTTACAACACACTCTGTGGTGGCAAAATACATTTACTCTACAGTAACAAAAAGCCAGGTACCCCAGCTTTAATACTGGTTTCTTATTTGCAATTGTAAAGAGTAAGAACTCTTGCTGTGAGGGCTATTACAGTCCAAGTATTTTTTGAATATGTAAACACACTGTGTTTTGAATATGCATGCATATGTACTAAATATTCCACACACAAATACGGCTTCACAGGCATCTTACAGCTTGGAGGTAGAGAAGCCTCCTGCAGCCGCTGTAGCATAAGGTTTTAATCCCTTTGAGATACCTTCATTCTCTGCGGGTATATCACTTTCATGCTAATATTCCTCTGCTTCTTTTTTCCACATATCCTCGCGTATCCAGCTTCAGGTGGTAAAATTTCCACTTCAAAAACAAACTCTCAAGTACCTGCTCTGCTTTATGTATGACATGGGACTGTGTAAGTGACAGTAATGGGCTGAACTGATAATGCCAAGCACATACTGTAATCCTCTTGTTGCAAGGAGACACACTCTTAAAGCAATTACTCTTTCATTAAGTATCACTCCAAATGGAAATGAGGTGCTTGTGCCACGAGGTGACAAAGACAGACAGACCTCTTCACATTCCAGCCTGGCTGAAGGGATGTGTGGTCTGAGGGTGGACTCTTGAAGCCACTTGCATCGCGTCCACTTATTTTATTTGTAAAAGATAATTCTGTATGAACACTTTTTTTGGTTTTATAGACACCCTCTTAATTTGATAAAATACTGGAAATATAATGGAGGCCAAATACATTCCCGTTCAAAAAATCAACTTAAGTATGACACAAGATGAGTGCGACTGAAAAATAAATAGTTAAGCTTTTTTTTGCAAACTACAAATAAACTGAAATAGGCTGTTTTGCAGCTGATCAAAGTTTAGGACTACATGCCAGTAAAAGGCCAAATCTGTGCAAACATGTGGATTCAGTGTCATTTTCTGTCATGCATTCATGCTGTCCTGACGCCCTGATGGCATTCATTTTGAATGCCTGAAATGATCCTGAGGGTTATGGAACAAAAACATCAAGTGCAAGACCCCAAAACAATGTCCCCAGCACTGAGCCGAAGGATCCAATTGGCTGTCCATCACGAACCTCGACCCAAATGAAGGCCAGTACTGGAGCCGACTGCAGCCCAATAACCATCAGAGGCATCTGCGACTGAAGGGCCTCAAAAACACAAAACGTCTTCAAAGGCCTGATCTCCTTGAACGCCACTGAAATGTCCGTTTGGACTTTACAAGAGAGCACAAAACATGGGACATTGACAGTTTTATTCTCTAATGAGAAAAATGTAATGTAACTTTGTTGGAATTTAATCAGAGTTTGGCAAGTTTCCCTTGTGACTGTGCAATCTTTTACACCATCAAATCTACCATCTAATGAGACTTAACAGCTTTGGCCCTTGAAGAAGAGAATTAGATGATTCTTGAAACAAATACAGTATGTATAAAAATGTCCAGTTGAATAAGACTTCTGTGTTGTACCTACCTGGATGATTACGGTCAATCTTTGTTGGAATCAAATTATTACATTATGAATTGTCGTGATTTTCTTTAGTAAACATACTTTGGACCAACGCATAAATGTTCACAATTACTTTTGTTATCCCCGCTCATCCAAAAACGAAACGAATGCATTAAAATAAACATAAAATCAAACATAAAAAACAAACACAAAAATCCATTCCAAAGTTCATTTGAATAAAATATCTATGGAATAATTTTAATCAAATATTATTATTACATTTGTATTGTAATATTAAGAAAACATGTACTATATAATATGATTTAGTATTTTATGAGTCATGCTCCTTTGCCTATCACTGTATGTAACTAGAAGAGAACAGTGCTCTGATAGCACTGCACGGTGAGCAAAATGAGCACAAATAAGTGCACAGTTGCACAGTCAGACACTGAATCTCACACTGACAACAATAAGTGAAACTAAACTCTTCTATTACATGCTGAACACAAGTCAAAAGTGTAACATGGACTCAATACAGCCTTACAGGCAAGTGTGTTTCAGGCTCAAAATGAAGTACTATGTTGCAAAAAAGAAACAAACAACAAAATCTGGATGGCTAATACTTTCTAAGGTCAGCACACAATGTTAGTTTTTTCTCCAAGGGAATAAAACCGTAGAAACAGCCCAATAACTGCTTGCTTTCTTCATTGGGCTGCTGCTTCTATTGATTGTCAGCTGTCTCCTGGACAGCCAGACTAGCTGATGACCTTTAAAATGTCTTCCTCATGTGTTGGTGAGGTCTGCTGTGGGTGAGGGTGCCATTACATTTATGTCCAGCTGCTGTCTTTGTGGCACTTCAGCCATGTCATCATATTGTTTCATTGATTAACTGCCACACTCACAGTGTGCAAGTGCATAAAGTTACTAAAACTGTATTTTCTTTGTGTCACACTGACAGCTCTGAAATACATTTTAAATATTGAAATAAAATTAGTTTAGTTTATTTATTTGTTTGAGCAGTTAACCTGCTCAAAGGGAGTGGGCCCACCCCAAAAATAAAACAATAGCATTTACATTTAACATTTACAGGGTAGCAAATCATAAACAAATCATACACAAAGGAACATAGGGCAAAGTAACAACAAATAATGAAGAACAATAAAAACAACAACAGCAAAATAAAGAAACAACAACAAAAGAATGTGTTACAACTCATATCTAAGAAATATAAACTCTTTGTAAACTTTTTAAAAATGTACCAGGTTATTGCAAAGTTTGATGTTTTGATCTAGATTATTCCATATTTCAACACCACGTCTCGTGGGACACATGCTTTTCATGGTTGTTCTGGAGTACTGTTTATCAAGCTCATCTTATCTCTCAAGTTGTATTTGACTTCTCGTTTGCAGAACATATTTTGTATACTTTCAGGAAGCGACTTTTGTGAGGCTTTGAACATGATTTGAGCCATCTTAAATTCAGTAAGGTCCTCAAATTTCATTGTTTTTGATTTAAAAAATAATGGATTTGTGTGATCACAGTATCCAGCTAAATGGATTATTCTTATTGCCTTTTTCTGAACTTTAAACAATGGGTCAAGATTACTTTTATAGGCATTTCCCCAGATCTCTACACAATATGTTAGAAAAAAAATAAATAAAATAAAATAAAAATAAATTAATTAAAATTAAAGCCAATGTTACCCGTGCATTCAGCAGCCCATGCCATGCATGCATGTGCATGGAATGCATGGCCAGACACTGATGCTTAACAGTGCAAGAAGACAAGGTTAAGTGGAAGGTCAACGGGCGCGGAGCCGCGGAGATATCCATCACATAAACAATACATTTCCGTAGACACCCTGGCTATTTATTTTTATTTCTGAGGGGAAAAGAAGACAGTTTGTGCAGGTGAGCTGGCAGCCTGCCTGAGGCCAAGCTGACATATCCTCTGCAGATATTTGGACGAGAACACGGAGCGCACGAGTAAACAAACCGACTGGGAGAAACAACTTGAAAAGTTGTTTGCAGGCTCACAAGAGCAAGATCCTTTATTTTTTTAAATAAGGGGTCACACGGTCAAAGCAATACATTAAAACCAAAGTTGGCTCTGTTTACTCTGAAGGCACAAATCTCTAAATGAGAATGTCATGTGTTTTTGATAGACTCCATTCTGGAACTAATTAGCCAATCCATCACAAGTCAAGTAATTACATGTCACATGATCATGGCACCTATTTAGGATGAGATAACAGTGTATCCATCAGTGTATGGAATAGTACCAAACTTTGTGGCAGATCATGGCGTCTTTATTGCAATGTAGTTTCCCTTAAAAGTGTGTGAGTGGTTGGTGTTGGTCAATAGCACAGGTTAAGTTTACTTTATTTGTCCGGGGCTATAAGCAAAATACATTAATCTCACAAAAGAAAAGATGCTTTGTAGCAGATTGCTAATAAGCGAATAAGTCCCCGGGTGCTACTTTTTTCCCCGTAGGTACTGTATGTTCTGCCACTGTTTACATTTCTCATCCAATCAGAGATGTATTAAGATTAGGCACCAGCCCACTTTCCTTAAGGTTAGTGGCTAGGGCAAGGTCACGGTTAAGCTGTTGATATATGTATGACGTTTCACATTCATGACTTGTGATTGGTTGATGGCAGAACATACTGTACCTATGAAAAATATTTTCTTTCCCCGGGCAGGTGCACTAGGATGAGCTAACATTTTTGTTTAAATTAGAACCCTGCATTTGGTTCTATATCTGATCAACTTGTTTATGTCCAAATTCTTCAGAATGTTTGTGGCCTGGTGGTGACAAAATCACTGATCTGCTTCCCTTTGTAATCTGCTTGATTAGGAACATCACAACACTTTAGTGGAACCTCTGAACCTTCCTTTTCCATAAAGTTGTGACCCATCAGTTTTTTTCTGCATTGTAGCTGTATTGTGTCACATCGGAGTGAAAAAATTGTCAGACCAACCATTTCTTCACTCAAATATCAAAGATGTCGGCCCAAAGTTGTTAAGGCTGCTTTCTTCACAACTTCTGCAAATGATTTGGTTTCTTTAGGGATGTCAAATCATTTGCAAGAGCTTTCGCTGGCTGGCTTCAAACCAGTACCATATTATATTATATTTCAAAATGTGAACACATTTCACTACAATGCTTTGATAGATACTTCATGATGGAGAAATGGACCACCCTAAGGTGCACACAACATAACAGCAACATTCTTCAACCAATATTAACCTTAGCTCATCTATCTATCCATTTGAAATTGATCTGTAATTACATAAAACAGATCATGATATCCATTAAAAACAACAACAACAACAACTTCCCCACTACTTCTACTACAACTCGGATCTCATTTTTTAAAAGAGACGGATCTTTTTCTGTGTGTTTTTTGTGGAATATTGCACACATATAACCGAGCAGAAACCACGAATGAATGGATGTTTACATGAACAACGACTTGGTCGGCATTTGCAGCTTCAGTGGCATTAACTGTTGCATTTGCATAAAAGATTAGAATGAATCCTGTTGTAAGCATTAGTAATTTTAATCAAAATGTTTACCTCTGAGCCAATCAATTCTAGCTTAGTAAAGTGCTGGACGGATCCCAAAGATTCGATTCCCATTAAAGAGCCATGAATCTTAAAGCAGAACTAAGTAACTCATGCCCCTAGAGGCCATAAGCGCCACTGCAGGTGTCGAAGCATGTTGCGTTTTTTTTACTCATTAATTGTCCGTGAGAGTAAATACTACGCTGAGAGAAAAGACAACGGGAGAGAGGGATATTGTACATCCAATTACACAATGGAGATAATTTTTTTCATTCAAACTTGGCTGTAAACACTTAAAGTGGCGCTAGCCCGCAGTTAGCTTTGCCCGTTCACCTGTTAGCTTCTTCTTCGTGATTCCATTAGTGTGTATTGCGCCTCCGGGTCGGAGCAGGGAAAGTTGCAATTGTGGTTTTCTGGCCAGAGACACCAGGGGGAGATGAAAGACTCCCCAATCATCTCATTAACATTTGTATTACCCCCAGAGGGACTACGAAAAGGATTTATTAAGGTAAACAAGTTACTTAGTTCTTCTTTAACACTACCTACCATCACTGAGTGCAGAGTGATCGAATAATGCCATGTAAGACGTCTAAGAGTGTCCGGAAAAGCGCTTTATAAAATGGATGCATTTGTATTATTAGTATTATTTTCCTTTCATCAATCAATGGACCTGAGGAACATTCAACCTCGCAAATTTATTGCACTATGATTGTCATTGCTGTGTGGGAGGAAACAACAATAGTGGATAGGACACTGATTCTGCTGAGAATTGATTGCTTGTCTCAAAAATTCAACCCATAAACTTCAGGCACCCTTCACAGTCTGCTCCTTATGTCAGACTATTTCAAACTAAGAATCCCTCTGCTGTGAAACCTTATTATTAGAATTTCCTCTCTGCAAGGCACACCTGTCTGAATAAACTCGCGATTTGATTGAGTTTTAAAAAATGGGTCCAAATTTCACACCCCTCGCGAGCTGAGATGTGGCACAATGTCTCGCCCACCTCCGTGACTCCACTGGTGCGTCCTTCCTCCTGCGTGTGCTCTGACACAACCCCTCTCGCTGCTTCTGTTCTTTCCTCGCTCATCCCTGCTGTCTCCTCTGCCTCCAACACCTCTTGTCATTATGGGTAACTCCCGCTATGACAAGCCATGCTCTTGATCTATTTCTATCTGCCGCACAGACAAGTGTTATATATGTGCCAACTGCTCCCGTGCGCGCTCATCCTTGTGATGGAGAAGCTGTGATATTGTGATATTACCCTGTGAGTTTTTTGTTGTTATTTTTTTACTGTGGTCAACATCTGTTTGGTTTTGCCGGTATTAAAATTCACTTTGGAAGCATATTTCCTTCAGTTATGACACGTGCCATCAAAATATCAGCAACTTTATCTGGAAGCAGTGACAGTTACAGTATGTGGCATTTTAAGTGCAATATCAGTGTACTTTTTTCTACACCTTCATTTTCACAACAACGCTCAGAGTTATTTTTCGAGCAAGAACTTTAGCTTGCAGAATCATTTAATAGGCAGACATGATTAATTTCAGTGTTAGCTCAACAAAACCACCCCAAGAAATGTCTCCACACATTTGTTCTGGACGTGGGCGCACAGGTCAATGCCAGCTCTTCGACAATATTCATAACAGCAGTAGAAATAGTTCCTGAGGTACTTTGGGGCCCTGTCCTAATGATTATGTGAGCTGTATTGAGCTGGAGTTAGAATGACCTATAGCTCTTCCCAAGTAGCCAACAAAACTGCTGCAAGCTGTCTGGGCTTTAAAAACTTAATCGTTTGACCACTTGAGGTCTGCAACTTCTCAATAAGAAAGCGAGTTCTTGCATATGTGTTGGTGTTGAAAGACAACAACACTGCGCTAACTTGCAGTAAATAGGTTTCAGTTTGTGCCAATACCAGTCAGACTCAGACCTTTTTCACCTCAGCAGTTACAGCTAATTAGGTGATATGTTCAAAAGGAACAAAAAACAAAACTGCCTTTTAGGATAGCATTTGCTGTTGAATATTGTGCATAAAGAAGATGATTGTGGTTGCATTAAGACTTCTGATTTATGGACATAGTCAGTGATACCTAAAGATGCAGCAGTATTTGGAGAGTATAGTGAAACAAAAATATCAATTTGACGATACCGTACACTACTTCTAACAACAGATATTGTATACAATCGTTATGGTGTTGTTTGGTCTGCAAAACAAGCCTTATCATAAAAGTAGACCTATTTCATAAGCTGTCAAAGGAAATACCATTGTTACATTTATCATTATGCATGTTTTTCCTTTTGGCAGTTGTGAAAGGGTCAATTGCTTTGACTTCAGTAGCCTCCGGGAAAGGTCTGGAAATAGGGTCATGGTGACGTCGGTCAACGGCTGTAACCAAATGCCATTTAATGTTTAACAGTTACAGTTTTGGCTTATTCCTTTATGTTTTTATCATGAGCAGACAGAAAGACACCTTTGAATATTGAACTGTGCAAACCTCTTTAGTCCCATGCATTATCTTCTCATAAATCTGGAACGCACCCTTTCCCGGCAACATGTCGTGGGCTGTACGTGTTTAGTGCCTGTTGAAGCGATGACACTCGTGTTGCTGTAGTCTCTGTAGTGTCATGAAACACTTCACTGTAATCTCCTCCCTCTAGACCTTGATGTATTTGTTGGCTTTTGGAAGGGGTGGGTGTGTGTGTGCAAATAGGTAATGCACAACCCCTGTCTGCGCCCACCAAACGATACTGTGTGCCTTTTTCTTTTTGACCTCGCATGTACCCTTCCCTCCGGGCGAACGATCCAATCAGGGATAAGCCTATTTCCAGACCCACCCCCTGGGACTCACTGAGATCCAATTGGATAAGGGTTCGTTTCAGATTAGAATCAACAGGGGAGTGCACGGGACAGGGAGACCACACAGACAGCCAACCATCACATGGACGATGCAGACTCTTATTTCTTGTTTACACTTAATTAGGAAATAATCAGCACTACTTCCTGGACCACACCTGCTGGGATCGTAAGGCCTGAGTTCATCTGTTTGTGTCTGTGCAGCTGCAGTGCAAAGATGACTGATGATGAATATTTTTAATTACTCCTTTTCTAATCTCACTCCCCAAAACAAAAATATTGATGACGTTGTTGATAATGAAAGTCTCACTGAATCGATAAACACATTTACAGATGAAGGTGCAAAAAAACTTGACTAATACTTGAGAATGCAATTACCAAGATGTTATGTAAATACAACCTTCATGGTGCAGATGCTCCACCGCTAATAACACTTATAGCTCTGAGCTCTGAAACGACATCTCCAGCCTCTTGGTCGACTGTTCAGGGCGAGCGCAGGATTCCTAAACGCAGAACGGCTGTTGGAAACATTTTGGAAACTCTGCCTTCTCATGTGTGGCAAAACGCCAAAGGAATATGTTACCATCAGAGCACTTGTACACACTTTTACACCTTCTCGCACCAAGTTTTTAACACAAACTGATGAATGTTTGACCTTTTTGTTTTTGCATTTGAGATGTTTTGACCTTGTTTGTAATGATGTAATAACTGGACCTATTCATGTGGCACAAAACTAGCACGAAGTTTAACATCTTCCCTGCCAGCACAAATGAAAATGTGTCGTAAAGCTCCAAAAAGGTCCACATGGTTCTAGAATCGATCCTGGGACCTTCTTGCACTTCTGATTGAGACTAAACCATTTTGATTGAAACTCTTGCTCAGTAAAAGCATATTGTGTTGAGCTGTGATATTTTATGGCTCATTTGCACCTGTCTTTTAGTCCTTAAAGAGTAATTGTGTTCTATGGAGCATCGCCTCGTGTTAAATTGTTTGTTGCTTGGAGGATATGACAATTACTCACACTACAACACACCCAAGTGACTAGATGATGCGTGTCAATATTACAAAGTTTGGTTACTGGAGTCTAATGAATTTATCTAATATTAAAGTGGTTTTCAACTTTGTTACAGGCAACAAACGCGGCTCTCTGAATTTAAAATAGGCAAAAACTGTTTCTTTACCCTGCTGTGCCATCCATACTTGAAAACATGCTGCGATTCTCAATGTCTTCTCAATTGGTTTGTATGAAACATTAATGTTGTGAGTGAAGATAGAAAGTCATTTATTAGGCAAACAGCATGGTGCGTCTGCTTGCATCTCTTGCTCTGTTTACATGTGTTTACTTTTTATTACTGCTTCTGGCAGTCAGACTAAGTCCTTGTCCACTCTGAATGCTGATTTTCACCCCTGACACGCAGATAAGTATATTGTCTACAATTGTACTCAAAACAACCTCAGGCGTTATGAAGGGGCTGGTGTCCAAAAACTGTTGTCTTCCTAAATGTTATATTTCTATGGTACAATCAGACGGTAATTCAAAGGAATTAATTGGCTGCTACATTAATATCGTATAATCATGAGGTTAATATAGATTCTAGTTAAGGCCGTATTATTATGTTTCCCATCAATATTAAATATGGACAGAGCAGTGTACAGTTGAAAACCAAAAATGAAGGTATAACTTAAGCAAGGCGACATTTTGCTTTCTACAGTACATTGTGTTTCTATTCTCTTCTGAAAAAATAAGTTGACTTTATAAGTTGATGTTTTTGTTTTGGCACAACAGAACTGCACAATGCTGCCCTCTACGGGTATCTTCTTCTCTTTCAATATAGTGCTAGCAACCTCCCCTTGGAGGTGCTCACACTGTACAGAGCATAATGCAACACAACTGACCTGCTCACACTGTATGAGTGATATAACCCTAACAGCGTGAGGTTGTTCTGTGGATACAGGTTTGTCAAACAGCATTTTTAAACATCCAAACATTCATAAAACAGTTGCGGTGGCCTAGGTTATGAATTGCAGCCAATATGTCTATGGCTACATATTCAGCGAACCGTTAGCATCTTTGTCCATTCAGTGTTTTCTTCCTCCTGGTGCCTGCAACTGTATTTTAGTGTCTCGAAGCACCTTTTGAAGCGTGCTTTGAAGCTTCGCAGAATGCGACGGCTCCTAATTGATTACAAGGGAAGTTGATCTTCCCCAAAGTTTATTTCAAAAATTGCCAAATAAAATTCATTTTATTTTGCTAATGTAGGTATTAAATGGGATAATAAATCCACTGTGTTTTATTTTGTGAGAATGCCAGTTGTTTCAGTGTCCGTCTTCCCTGTAGTTTCCCTGTCTCCTCAGATTTGCCTGAAGCTCTATGGAAAATCTCACTGAACCTCTACATAAAGCAGTCTCTGATTGGCATGTGCTAACTATGAAGCTCAGCTACTTACTGGAGAAGCAGCTCTAAGAGCCTTGGATTTGAGATTTTGTCATTTGAAAAAGTGATCTTTATCAAAAAAATAAGTTAGCAGAAGTCTATTTAACTTTGAAAACAGTATGGCAAAAAACCTGGACAGTTTTTTTCACCCTCTGCAAGGCTTAAAAAGCTGCCCAATACAGTTCAATGGGTGTCACACACTTTCGGTCCCATGCCTGAGTCTGGACGTAAAAAATAACATACATTTTTAGCATTGATCTTTCCAAAAATTCAAATATTAAGCGTTCTCTTGGAAATAAAACACACAAGGTTAAATTGAAGATTTGTCTAAAATGAAAAAGTAAAATAAACTGAAAAGTAAAAAGAAAGTAATGGGATATTTTATGTCCGTACTCAGGCAGTGGCACATGACCGGAAGTGGGTGGGACTGTTGAGCACTATTCCGCGGTTTAACTTTGCAACCCTTCTGTGAAGCTACAAGAGGTGGAAACTGGGATGGACTTTATTTCTGTCTTGGCTTCTTGTTTTATGAAAGCTTTCAAAATAATGTACTTTTGTGGGGTAAGACTTTTTGGAGAGTAAAACATGTTCTTTGGCGTTATCTCCTCCTGCTTTGTGCTGCTATTATCCACATACAGCTGCATCATGCCACAAGCACAACAGCTCTGCATTGGCAAATGTGGAGTGTTTTTTTGTTTTTGTTCAGTCCTCATCTGGTTTAGTCCCAGGTTTTTTTTGTTTAGTCCAAGTTTAAACCTTTTTGAATTTTAATATTTAGATTTGAATTATGAGTCAAGAGTCTAAATAAATCCTGTCTGCACAAAAGGCTGTGTCTAAAAATTCAGGGTACAATGTTGGTACAGGCAAGGCAACTTTATTTATACCACGCATTTCATACACAAGGCAACTCAATGCACCCTGTTCAGGTATATGCAGGTCCGTGATGATAGAAAATACCACAATGTTTTTCTAACTGTAATAAGACTGATTTAAACAGCATTTTCTTGCCTAAAATACACCAGATTGCAGATTTTATCAGATTAATACAAAAAATCCTGGGGGAGGACCTTTTTGTGTTTTTTACCTGCTGCAGACAACGTTGTTATTATTGTAATTACGTTTATTACGGACACCGCATATACATTGGAAAAACCAGATGCCATGTTTTGAGTGCATTAGCACAAGTGCTCATTTTCAGCACCTGTCCATGAAAGCAACAAACAGTACATTCAGGGAGCATCTCAAACAAGAGCACACCTAGGAAAGATGTATTCTGTGAAATGATTTAAAACGTCTATTGAAAATAAAGCAATTGAAAGCAATACAAAACACCTTCTATTACATGCAATCTATGCCCTGTGCAAGTATGCACAGCCTTTCATATATCGAGCTAATTTAGCGTTCTGAGTCTTTGAGACTAGAGTTCCACCACCTCCTAAAGTCCACTTTAACCACTGGTCATAAGTTCATAGTGAGCAGCCAATTGCAGCACGTAACCCCCGTAAACTGCCTGACAGATGGTGAAGCTGAAAATCAATCTAACAGATAAATTGTCATGTGTTCTAAATTTAGGGCAAAACCGTCATGAAAATTGCACTGCTTAAAGGGGGAAAATGGATCAGATGTGAATCATATTAGAATATGTACATGTTTATGCTATGATTATTAGCCAGTATATGAACATATAGAAAGAAAGAGCTTTTAATTTTTCTATAATCTTCACTTTGTTTGCAACATTTATATTGAAAAAGGATAAAAGTCCATGAATAGAGTTTTGGAGCTGAAAGAAAGTCCATTATTGATTAATAGATTAGTTCTTTTGACATTTCTGTAAAGGTCCCTTTGGCCTGGAGAATTATAACCTCATTACGTCACGGCCATATTGAAAGCCCTCCATCAAGTTTTTAATAACTCCTTTCATCGCAAATAAATGAACGCTGGGTTTGATGTGAGCCAACCACATATTTTCCCTAGTGATGCAAAGTCCATGTAATACTGGGGTGAATATGTAGTGGGCAAAGAAGATTTAGAAAGTGCCGAGCCAGACTATGTGCCTGCGTCTAATTAACAGTAGAGGAGCTTTTGATTAATTAATGTGCTTCATCTGTGTGCGTGTGTGTGTGTGTGCGTGTGTGTGTGTGTGTGTGTGTGTGTGTGTGTGCGTGCGTGCGTGTGTGTGTGTGGTTGCATTTGTGTAAACTGCTAGAACATAAAATTATTACAAATCTGCTCTAGTGAGTAGCCATTTCTGTTAAGTGATTCCTACTTTGTCGCAATGGAAGAAGTGCTTGCAGTGGAGTGTGTTACGGCAAACAAGATGATGATAATGGAGAATGCATGTTGATTATTTAAAGATGTAGGTCAGATCAGAGCTCATTAGAGGGTTACACTAAGAGACTATGGGGTCTGCAGAGTGGCGTCATAATAGAGAATCTTTTTTACGGATGGGAGAAGATCCGAGTTGGCAAAGGCCGGGTGTCCAAGCATGCATGCACTCACTCACTCACATGCATCTATAGTTAAATTAATGACGAGGTGATGCAGATGGGGTGGTGCTGGTAAATAAATGAAGTCTCATGTGGGAGAAGTTCCTGGGAGAGTTCCCACTTTGGTAACACTTTATAATAACCACACCTTATATAGACTTAATAAATGTTGAATTAACACTTAATTCATCATGAACAATTCATTAATTAAGTGTGAGTAACACTTAGTAACTACTTAACTACTACACTGAATAGGTCTTCACATACTTACCTTATTCATTATTATTTAATAATCAAATAATTATGAAGTAACCATTTATAACTACATATATAGATGACTTATTACACCATGATTAAACCGCATGTTAATGATTAATAAGTGTATAAATGATTATAAACTAATACTGCAGTGCATGAGTTATTCAGTCAGTTACTAACAGTTAGTTAAGAGTATTTGTGAGCTTTTCTAAAGTGTACACTATTTTATTACATATTTGTCAAAGACCATTTAGTGTGACAATAAATAATTTATTAACACTGCAGTGCAGGACTTATTACTCAGTTACTAACAGTTACACGTTTTTTGTGAGCTTTTCTAAAGCATACACTATTTAGGCTTTATATAATATCTTTCCAAAATGCATCAAAAGTTGGCTAAAATGTAATCCTTCTTATTGTTTGCATATGGCTTTATATTTAATTTTGTCCATCCTGAAATATTCATTTTTTCTTATAGCTTGAGTATTTTTCTTATTCACATTTTTAACTTGCTCATAACACAAAAGCCTGCACCAAACCCCAGTGGGACCTCATTAGTGATTACATGAGTGTGATTTAGACTGCATGCCTCCTAAATTAAATATTTGTCCATTAAATTATAGTGTGGCACAGAATGGTAAAGTTACATCATGGTCTATTTTTCCATTATTCACATCTCGTCTCTTCATTCCCCTGTCTGGCCCGATGTGCACTGCCGGTCTGTCAGCTCTCCTCGGAGACAGCAGGAAGTGAAAAGGGATTTGGCGCATAAAAAAGGAAAGAGTGGACGAGATGGCTGCTGATGGCTCTCAGGATGTAGATACAATTTCAGTATCAAGATGGGATAACATTTCAATAATAGAATTCAACCTCACTTCTCCTCCTCTGTGGCAGCGGTGCTGTCAGCTCCTGTTTTCTCAGGGATGGGTTAAACTGGGGCTAATCCATCTCATGCTCCGAAGACACACCCTCACACATTCAGACAGACAGCGTCAGACCCTGACTCTATTCAGCCTCTCACACACTTGGAAATTCAGATGAAGATGCCTACAGCTCAGTAAGTGGACTTAATCCGCAGAGAGTTTATTCTGATTGTTTGCTCAATGAATGAGAATGGCACAAGGGTTGTGCGGACAGACTTGAGCAGACTGTTTTGTCAAATATTTCCTTGCTTTGCACCAGAGGTTGTATTAGCATGTGAGTCTTATAGCAAAATCCCAGAGCAATAACCCATCACTATAAAAGTTAACAAAAGAGTTAGATCAGTACGCACATTCAGCCTAAAAACACAGCTAAATCGATATCTGAATTATTATTATTATTATTATTATTATTATTATTATTATTATTATTATTTGATATGGACATAACAACTGCATTGGACCAACCAGATACATTGTTTTTGGTGTTGTAGCAAAACTGCTAATTTGCAACACTTGTCCATAGAAATTAGATGTGGACACATGACAAAGTCAATTAAAAGTGTAAAATGTAGCCATAAAGTGAGTATACTAAATGTAAAAATGGTTCACATTATTTTATCCCACAATATACCCTTTGTAAAATAAATGCAGATGATTATTTTTCCACAGCTGTGAAGTACATAATTTTGACGACCTGGAGTGAAACCTGTACAAAACCTAACCATAGTCTTATGTGCACGACTTTCATCATGCTATAGCAATTTTTATCTCCTTATTAATTAAATCCACAGGGAGCTCTTGTGTGAAATGCAAAACAAAGACACCTTGAGATCAGTTCATCAGTCTAAACTCTTGCATCAGTCAAAAGGTTTGTTTAACCAATTCAGCGTCCCTCTGTGCGAGAAGTAACCATTAATTATTCATTCCAGCTCACCACAGGACTGCATAGCCAAATACATTCACGTCACTTTAACCTGCAGCCCAGCACCGAGCTTGGGTTTTCATCTTTTGCCCACACAGAAACTCACCACATATCACCGGTGGAGAATCTGAGATTTAGTGCTGACATGGTGAAATTCTATATGCCATATCAATATTAAAGAGCGTTTGACACTGGAGAGATCTCACTGATGCGTTTCATATTGCTACATTCTTGATACTGATAATTATTCAAATGCATGTTAAATATGCAGAATGTCAGGTGATAGATGTTTCTTTCATTACTTTCCATAATTGTGACACATTACATTACACATCACCACATGCACTATAAGTGTATCATTTATCTGTCAATTCAGTTACAGCCTTGGCTTTCTAGTGATGCCTCGGAAATTCATTGCCTTCAATTTCGAAAGACTTAAACTGAAAGGTTTGCTTCAGATACACTGGTGGTTCAACTTGGACCAATCACATGGCAGTATTTCCATGAGTGGGAGGGTTTTATATTGCCAACAATAATTGCATACTTACAAAATCAATCAATATAAGAATATAAGTCATACTTTTTTTCATAGTTTGGCAGGGACTCTGGAGCGACTAATATGTGATTTTTTAAAACATTTTAAAATTCAAATATATAATTTCACATGCCCGCCCCCAGGTTGGGAACCACTGCGCTAGAGGCTGCAGGCTAATCGAGCAGCAGAAAGAAAGTTTGGAGGGAGCGAGAAAGCAGAGGTTACTCCTACCACAATGGAGAAAACAAAAAAGCTAATCACGGGCTAAAAGCAAATGAGAGCTTGAAAAACGTGCTGCCGGGAGAGGCTTGTCAATGGTGCAGTTAAGCCTCCGTGCCCAGGAGTTGCCAAGGCGATTGTTCAGAAGTGACACCGACGATGAAGATTTCAATGGATTTAGTGATTTGGAGTGAGATTGAGGGTAACATTGGTATGTTCTTTATGCTATGTTATTTTAGCTGATTATGTGATGTTAACATACCAGACACCTATTAAGTTTGTTGTTTATGCTTCATATAGCTAACCATCAATGTGTGGTGCCATGCTATTGGTCCGACAACCCATTAGTCTGACGTACCATTATTCCAAAAATTTACCATTAAGCAGAGCTGCCAATTGTCCGACATCTCTAACCCAGTTGTGTTGTGGATTAGAGAGCCATATACAACCACTGGCCCAAACCTTAAGGTCAGTGGACTCTTGCCTGAACCTAAGTTTATTTTTCAACCCCTACTCAATGGGACATTTTCGGAATAATGAGACGTCGGACTAATGGGTTGTCGGATTAATGGGCCGACCCCCAATGGGTTACGTTAGCATGCCGTTCGCCTATTCAGCCTCAGCCTATTCAGCTAGCATTTTTTGGCCGGTGCGTCTTATACTCCTGTGCGACTTATAGTCCGGAAAATATGGTAGATAACGTGCCTTAGGCGGGCGGCACGGTAGCTCAGCGGTTAGTGCTCTTGCTTCACAGCTAGAAGGTCCCGGGTTCGATTCCCACCTGGACGTGGCCTTTCTGTGTGGAGTTTGCATGTTCTCCCCGTGTCTGTGTATGTTTCCTCCGGGTACTCTGGTTTCCCCTACCACCAATAACATGTACAATAGGCCAGGATGAATGATGTGCGTGAATGTATGGAGGTGGTCAGATGTGTCAGGCGCAGATGTGTGCAGTCGCGACAGCGCTTCTGTCAGTCTCCCCCAGGGAAAACTGAAGCTACTAACATAGCTTACCACTACCGAGTGTGGAGTGAATGTAAAAGGCTCTCATGTAAAGCGCTTTGTGACCATGTCTGTAAAAGGCGCTATATAAATAAAGTTCTTCTTCTTCTTAGGCAAAAGCTTAATCCACTCGGCCCAGAAGCCCTTCCTGATGCAACCAACTTTATTTATCACGGTTTGGGACTGAGAAACTATGGCTGGATTTGAATATTTAAACTTAAAATTTGGTATGAGACATGAGTAGTACGCACCACCCACTGTCCTCGTGCGTCCTTGGATCCCACCTGCCCATTGTTTTCCAACGCCAAGAAATGACTTTAACTGGAGCGTAAAATTCAGCCTTTCCTCCTTGTCCCCCTTAACTCTGAATCTCCAACCTGCAACTACCTTTTGCCCCCGTAGCTCAAAAGTAGTGTGTGTGTGTATGAACGTGTATTTAAAGATAAAGAAGCATGCGTGGTTAAGGGCAGCAGGAAAATGAGGACATACTGTATGGCGGTGAATTCCCTGAGAAGCCACCCAAAACACTGCAGGATTCAGGGCATAAATCACCCAGATTGCTGAAACGCACAGAATAATGCTGCACTTATGTTTATGCTGCTGAATGTGCCTGTGTGTGAATTACAATATTATGGGATATAAATCTTGTTTTATTGTCACTTGTACATTGTTCTTTAGTTTTATGACAAAATGCCAATAATTAAAATGAAAAGGAAGCTAGTCTTTCCTTGAGTTCAATTGACCCATATTGTGTCATATTTGAAGTCGGTGTTGTTAATTGGGATATTTTCAAAGCAAGAAAATGAAATTACAAAAAAAAAAAAAAACTCCAATAAGCATAACATTCTGTTTAAAAATTGGCTGCTACATTAAAAAAAGAGATTTTTTTGGTGTTTTGAAAAATGACTTCTCGGTATGAGATTTTTTTCTGGTATTCCCCCACATCGTTCAGCAACATACATTTTCTTAAAAGTGCAAAAAACCACATTTATTGCACACCATGAAACTCACGCCTTAGCTTCAGTAAAAGTATGGACTGGCCTCACATCAAATGCTCCTCTATCGCCTTGAGAACCGCAGCAGTCTTGGTTTGGTAATACTGTTAAAATTTGGCACGCTAGGTTTGGGGGTAAATCTCTGGGAGTGAATGGAAGTGGGACAATCAATTCCCGGGTCAATGGGATTCTCCCCGAATGCTGAGGGGCGTGCCAGTATTTTGTGGTTGTTCATGGACACCTGCTTTGGCCTGGTCAGCCTAAGGGCCAGTTCTGGTCAGTATTGTTCACACACACACACACACACACACACACATTCATTTGCATTTCGGTGGCTGGTACACTCAGAGTTACATCATAAGCACTGCCTTGTTGTTCCTATTCCTATGGGGACAT
Organism: Neogobius melanostomus; assembly: GCA_007210695.1. Classification (NCBI taxonomy): domain Eukaryota; kingdom Metazoa; phylum Chordata; class Actinopteri; order Gobiiformes; family Gobiidae; genus Neogobius; species Neogobius melanostomus. The sequence goes on along the minus strand of VHKM01000004.1, from coordinate 4,727,219 downwards.
GTGGGCGATTTGCATACACCATGTTGGAGCTACTTGGCCCACAGCTCTCCTCCCTCCCCCTGCCTCCCTCTTCTCTGAGTCTTTTTCAGGTTCAGCGCAGGTTCTCTAATGCTATCACTCTAACCATATGGTGAGAGCATCAGTTAAATTGCTGCTGTTTCAGCGCTGCTTGTCGTGTGCACAAATCACACACTCACTTATAGTTTGGCTGGCCCGTACGCGGACCCAAACAAAGCCATATGGCCTGCTTTTCTTAATTTACTGTTGGTGACCCTTGCGTGGCTGAAGGACAAGTGCGACACCTGTTTGTTGAGAGAGTAGACAAAAACTGTACACAATTAAAAGTATTATAACTTCAGTGGAACAGTATACAATTTCTTTGATATGGTGGTAATGGTTTACTGGTCATCAACCCGTAGATTGTGATCTATCTGTAGATCTGGCACATCTCTGCAAGTGAGTGCCGGTACAGTGCATATTTTGACTTGTTTCTCGGATAAATCATAATTATGCAGCTTCCATGCATATTTGGAAATAGTGAGTTCCATCTGGCAACACTGATTATAAAGCTACATTTTAATACTAGGCAAGACAAATTCAAAGTGCTTTACAGCAACATAAAATTGCAAGAAAGCAAATAAAATGAATCCATAAATATAATCATAAATTAGATCAATTAAAAGCAAAGAGGGCCGATAATATACTTGCAGTTGCCATATGCACAGTTAAAAAGAACTGTTTTCTGCCTGTCTCACATCTTCTGAAAGATTGTTCAGATTTTAGCTCCATAAAACTGAAGCCCAGACTCGCCAAGCTTAGTCCCGGCACTGGTAATTAGCAGGATACCACTCCCTGAGGCTCTAACATGTCCGAGATGCAATTTTCTGGTTCTAGTCAGGGCTCAAGCACCAGAGTTGTAGATTGCGGTGGCATGGAAGTCATCCCCTCCAACGGATGGCGCCCTAGGTAGCCACATAGGTCGCCTTTGCCCTGAGCCGGCCCTGGTCTTCACTGTCAGCACATATAGATTGTGGTCATATTTTTTTCTCAGTGGTGATAATAGTCAGTTGAAAGAACTTTCATCTGGCAGGTTTGGGAACCTGTAATTCCTAACAAATGATCAAATTTATTTGTTGTAAATTTTCATACTGTAGCATTAATGGTGTGTGCCCGCCATTTGAGATTATGACTACATTCAATTCTAGAATATGAATGCAACCTATTTAATTTATTTCTTGACAGTATGTAATAACTTTGGCTGTTGAAAGCCAAATTATACACACAAAAAAATACTAGAAAAACACAATACAGTCAAAACAGTAGAACAGCAGTGGATTTAATGAAATTGGTGTACAAATAGTTTAATTACATCCTATGCTCTAAATATAAACAAGCTGACGGGATACCTCTTGTGTTACAGCTGCCAGCTAAAGTGGTGTGCCGGCTAATTCACAGGTCTGAGGTCAGCCACTTTTCCCACATATCTGCACTCCCCCTGTCCAAAGCCACTTACTCCCCACCAGCAGCTATATAGGATGACCGAATGAAATTAAATTATATCCGATTAAATTAAATTCTGCATCTTATCAGGTACACCGTGCTGCCGATGCACTTTGGGGGTATGGATCTATTTCTTGCCTGTGTGCTACTTTTTGGCCATATTCTTAAAATGCACATCTCTCTACCTTACCAGCTTGTATTCTAATAAGAGGAGAGGTGTATTTAGTATGGAACATGACTGGAGATGTTTCCTTTCCTCCTAGCCATTAGAAGGGGCTCATATAACCAGCCTGTGGGCTTAGGAGAGACACACACTCTATAAATACACACCACTTAAGGGGCTAAGGGGTCCTGGCTGCTCCGTACACACATGCACACACCCACTGCCTCGTCGCTCTGTACTTCAGGACTCCTATTAGGCCTTCAAATGGATGTTTATACTCCTGCCTAATAGGAACAGGCCCCAAAACTGTAGCTTAGAATAATAGGAAGGTCAAAAACCTTTAGATGAAAGAAATGTGCAGTCACCGCCTCTGTTTGGGGCTTTACCAGTTCTGCAGTACTGTGCAAAATCTTTCTTACAGTAATAATGTGCTTGACTTGACCATAAGCTGTAATAAGCTTTATATTCAAAATAAATCACTTTTGTTGCTTGACTCTGAAAACTAACTTAAGTTGCTCATATATACAGTGCCTCTTGAAAGTACTAATACACCTTGAACTTTTGCACATTTTGTCATGTTTACAACCATAAACATAAAGATTTTATTTTGAATTGTTTACTGAAAGTTCACACACAAGTAACAGACAACTGTGAAAGTAAAAAGATACATGATTCTGTTATTTTTCAAAAAATAGAAAAGTGAAAAGTGGGGCAGGCATAAGTATTCATACAGTATTTTCGGAGTGCATTAAATTTCCTTTATAACATTCCTAATGACTGCAGAATGTTCACAGCTTGCCCTAACCATTAAATAGAGGCCACATGTACGTAATCTACTCTCAGTATAATCACAGCTGTTCTGTGAGGGCCTCAGAGCTATGGTCAGAGTGTATTGGTCACTAAACAACATCATGAAGCCCAAGGAGCACACCAGAGAGGTCAGGGATAAAGTTGTGGAGGAGTTTAAAGCAGCGTTAAGTTATACAAAGATTTCCCAAGATTTGAACATCTCACGGAGCACTGTTCAATCCATCATTCGGAAATGGAAAGAGTATAGCACCACTGCGAACTTACCGAGACACGGGCGTCCACCTAAACTAACAGACCGAACAAGGAGAGCACTGGTCAGAAATGTAACCAAGTGCCCTAAAATAACTCTGGAGGAGCTGCGACGTACTGCCGCTGAGCTGGGGGAATCTGTACATGGGACAACTATAAGTCGTACTCTACACAAATCTGGCCTTCATGGACGAGTGGCAAGAAGAAAGCCATTATTGAAAGGAGGCCATAAGAAATCCATTTGAAGTTTGCTAGAAGTCATATGGAGGACACAGCTACCATGTGGAAGAAGGTGCTTTGGTCAGATAAGACAAAAATTGAACTTTTTGGCCCAAATGCAAAACGTTTTGTATGGAGTAAACCTAACACTGCTCATCGTCCTGAGTGCACCATCCCCAGTGTCAAATATGGTGGGGGAGCATCATGCTATGGGGCTGCTTTTCCTCAGCGGGGACTGGGAAGATTGTAAGAATAGTTGGGAAGATGGATGGAGCCAAATACAGGGACATTTTGGAGGAAAATGTCGAGTTTTAAAATGTATCTTTAGCTACCCCTTATAAATTGTATGTTAACTGCATGTAAGGTTTAAATTCACTCTTTAAACTAGTGGCGCCGGAGAGGTCAAAGGCCATTTGAACTAGAGGGGGGAGCAGAGAACATCCTGTTTAGATGGGCAATAAGAAGTGTTATCTGTTGCAGCACAATGGTCTCCAGATGCAATCGTAAGCTAAAAGAATGTGCTTTGATGTAGAGGATGAGCATTGAGGAGATCAGGTTTCTCTCTTTGTATGCTGAAATGCATGTGATGTGCATTGAGTGGGCGGAGTAAACAGTTAGAGAAATACTTGGGGAAAACGTAGTTTTAGTTAGACTTTTCCAAGCAACTGAACAAGCAACTTGTAACATCTATCTTCAATAAAAGAGCCTTTTGAGAACACGTGACCTTCTGATGTCTTCTGATGCCTGCTGATTTCTTCTGAACACCTTTTGATGTTCATCTGTTTTTGTACAACAACACCTGGAGTAAGATAGCGTATTTTTGTCTGCCTTAAGCTCTTTAAATTTATTCATAAAAACCTGCTGGAGTCAGCGAAAGAATTGAGGCTGGGGCGGAGATTCACCTTCCAGCAGGACAATGACCCTAAACACAAAGCTAAATCTACAATGGAATGGATTAAAAACAAACATATTAATGTGTTAGAATGGCCCAGTCAAAGTCCTGACCTAAATCCTATTGAAAATCTGTGGAAAGACCTGAAAACTGCTGTTCACAAACGCTCTCCTTCTAATTTGACAGAGCTTGTTTTGTAAAGTGGAATGGGCTGTCAGTCTCTAGAGGTGCAAATCTTGTAGTCATACCCCAAAAAGACTTGCTGCTGTTATTGCACCAAACGGGGGTGTCACAAAGTATTATTTCATGCTGTATGAATATTTATGCACGCCCGACTTTTCGGTTTTCTATTTTTTGAAAAATAACAGAATCATGTATCATTTTGCTTTCACCTCACAGTTGTCTATTACTTGTGTGTGAACTTTCAGTAAAAAATTCAAAATAAAATCTTTATGTTTATGCTTGTAAACGTGACAAAATGTGCAAAAGTTCAAGGTGTATTAGTACGTTCCAGAGGCACTGAATATTAAAAATATCATGGTTATAAATGAATTTGTTACCAGATTGTGCGATGTGTCTTGCCAAAATACAACCCGAATAATTTTTTACAACAAAAGGGGAGATTCACCCCACAGTTTTATATTTTGGAAAGTAGTTCTGCCTCACAACTTGAAGTTCTTCGGGCCCTTCGGTTCTTGCATCCACCTAAAACATAATAATAATAATAATTATTATTGTTATGATAATGACTTACACTTGTTCTACGCTTCACAAGCCTGTGATACCAGGTTTCTCAAAGTACCACACTGTTGTCATTTTTCAGTCACGCCATACTCGGTGGTTGTAAGCTTCTATTGTAGCTACAGCTGCCCCTGGGGTAGACTGA